>CM068770.1:5887867-6185367 GCA_035084275.1 Hydrolagus colliei | reverse complement strand
TGAAATCCCTGGCGTGCAGCAGGGACACCGAGCGAGCGTGTAACACGTGTGTTTCTGTCACGTGTGTTTCAAACAGGAGCCTCAACAGCCAGGTCAAGGAGCGATATGAGGAGGCGCTGTGTGTTTCTGTCCTCCAGCTGTGGCAAGCAGTCTGTCGGGGAAACGGTAAAATATCTATTGATTTGGAGTGCTTTATATAGTATATTGTACAATAATTTGATACAGCACCTGCATTCAGATAACTCAAAGCGCTTCACAGAGTGTACTGTAGAATGGAGTGACTGTGTATTTTGTGCATGAAACACAGCAGCTAATTGCGCCCGGCAGGGTCTCCACAAACAATCGTGGATTCAATGATTTTAAAATGATTACTTATTACCCTGCAAAGTGATCCGCCAATCGACTAACATCCGGGTTCCTATTTACTGCTGGATAAACGTGTGGAGTAAGAGAACTTGCTTAAGGTTCACCCTGAACCAAGAAATTGAACCCAGGTTGCGAGCGTTCGCTCTAACCACTGAGTTACAGGACTCCTGCAGGCTGCAGGAATCTTTCAGTTTTGTTTTTAACAAATCATAGGCCCAATCCCGGATGTAGGTTTGTATTCTAATTACATTAACTTGATGATTTTGAAAGACTTTTAATTATAAAACGCTCAGGAAACATTAAGCTAATTTATTCTTTCAAAGTGGCAGTGTGTTATAAACAGTACGGATTATTGAATTAAAAACTCTGCCTTTGTATTTCTGTCGTAAATTAAGCCGTCAGCTTTTGGCAGGTTCAGAATACCCCCGGTTAAGGCAACGTATAGTTAGTTATTCAAAAGTAGAACATTCCCACTGTGTAGACGTCTCAATGAAGCCTCGGGGAAACTCTGCTTCACAAGGATTGCAGTAATTACTGAAGGAAAAACAAAGATGGCTTTTATTTGAGTGTTTCACTCGCATATTGGACCGAGCCTCTGATTGCCAGCCATGAATTGAACAGTCCCTCGCTTCAGGGGGTGAGGGAGGAGTGCAGCTGAGAGTTGGCAGGCAGAGTTAGAATTTGGATATCTTGTCAATGAGTTCTGATTATTAACACAGCTTGAATTCTGCCTGTTAAGTAATAATAATAATCCTTGCATTTGATATAGCGCCTTATTCTGTCATTGAGGCTTCACAGCATATACTTTAAAGTGTACACTGTGGGCTATGTCAAATGTAAGACTGTGTGTGTATTTTAATAATAATAATGATCATATTCCTTGAATTTGATGTGGCGACTTATCACATGGTCAACAAATGCTTCACAGGCTCCAGTGTAACGTGGAGTGACTGAGTGAGTGGGGTGGGGGGGCAAAAAACTTAATAAATTGAAGAGAAAAAACAACCTGAATTTATTTTCACTGATATTTATTTGCTGGTTGTTAACATTTTGAAAAAAAAGTCCATTGAAATTACTCTTTTGACATTTTTGTCTTATTTCTACCCAGAGGAAAACCAGCGCGTCCTGATATCCTCTCCTCACATAAGCAACCTGGTGATGGATTTGCTCTCGTGTGAGGAGAGGGGAATCCTCAGGGAGTGTGTTGCCCTGTTGTCCCTTTACTCACAATCCCAACACGGTAGAATGGCTTTAGTGGGCAACGTGGATTTAACCAGGTGAGTGCCTCTCTCGCCTGTACCAACCACAACACCAATCAGTGTTTACAGAGCGCCCAGCGGGGTCCCAGAGAGCTTGGCAGAGGGCACTGGGAGACAAGCCTGGATTTCAAGAGGGAGCAAAGGAGTTGAAAGTTTTCGAGGAGATGGTTTAGCAGCTTGCTGGCTGTGGGTGGAAGGCCGGTGTGGGGGGGGGGGGGGGTGGAGAGGCACATGGAGTGGGTGGTGGGGGTGGTCAGGGAAGCTTTAATAAGAACGGAAAAATAGGATGGAGAGAATAACAGATTGGCTCACTAGCAAATAGCAGAGACTAGACGTGCTGAATAATAATTGATGCAGCGCCTTATCATGTCGTTAAGACGTCTCAAAAGCGCATCACAGAATATCCTGCAACGTGCATTGACTGTATATTTGTGGGTGAAACGCAGCAGCGTCCCACAAATAATAATGGATTGAGAGACCGCATTTTTTGGGGTGACGGATTACTACCCCCGAGAAGCGATCCGACCAACAACCGGGTTCCTGCTGACTGCTGGGTAGGAAGCATGTGTGTGTGTGTGGAGGAGGGTGGGGTGGGGTTAAGGAGATTTGCCTAAGTGTTTGCCCTGCCCGTCAGGGAATCAAACCTGGACACTCTTGTTTGCAAGGCGAGCGCTCTAATGCAGTACGCCACATGTCCTTTGTGTGCTTTGTTACATTCCTGCTTTCAACTCTCCACTCTTTTTATCTATGTTAACTTGCCGTTCGTGCTTTGTGCAGGATGTGGCAAGTCCTAACGGGATTTGTGACTCGCAGTGAGATGACAGCTGATCAGACTGTGGGAATCCTCACCAACCTCGCCCAAGAGGAGAAGTAACGTATCCCTTTCCCTTGTGTGGTCTCTAATTCTAATAACGTCTTCTTAGCCTCATCGAATCCTCAGAACGGTTTTGCAAATATAACAAAAAATATAGTGAACTCCTTACTAACTCGATCCTGGCTTAACTAGTCACAGCAACAACAACAACTTGCACAGTTACACAGCGCCCGTCACACTGGGGGCGTCCCAGAGCGCTTGGCAGGGGCAGAGTACGACACCGCGCTGGGCGGAGGGAGTGGGCGGTGACCGGAGGTGGCACAGTTGATAAGGAAGGTTTTCAGGCACAGCTTGAAGATGGGGACATCTTAAATGCAAGGATTATTATTATTATTTTGTAAATCTCCCTGGAGCAGGTTAGTGTCAGTACTTGTCCCCCGTCTCTCCCCAGGTATAAAATGCATTTCCGGACTGACTGTGCTCTCCGAATCTTACCACCTTTTGAAACTTTGCTGGTAAGAGTTTTGTTAATAAATGCCGTTTATTTTTCTCCATCTCTGGGAAAATTTCTAAGCTCCTGGTTTTGTTAATTCTCTGCTAATTCCTCACTGCACAACTGTTTGTGGGACTCTGCTGTGCACATTTGGCTGCTGCCTTTCGCCCACAACTATGTTATTGTATTGCACTTTATATTTGTGTATTTGTGAAGCATATTTGTGAAGCATTTTCAGATGTCTTGATGACCTGTTAACTCGTTATATCACATGGAAGGATTATTATTAATAATATTGTAGATTTTCAGGGTCCAGAATAGAATCATAGAATCATAGAATTTTACGGCACAAAAGGAGGCCATTCGACCCATCTAGTCTGTGCCGGCTCTTTGAAAAGAGCGATTCAATCCCACTGCCCTGCCCGCTCCCCATAGCCTAATAGACCCGTTCTCCCTAAATAAAGATCTAATTCCCTTTTAAAAGTTGTTATCGAATCAGCCTCCACCACCTTTTCAGGCAATGCATTCCAGATTCGAACAACTCGCTGAGTGAAAATATTTCTCCTCAGCTCCCCTCTACTGCGCCTTGAAACTATTTTAAATCTGTGACCACGAGTCACAGATTCACCCACGAGTGGAAATAGTTTTTCTCTATTTGCCCTGTCGAAACCCCTCATGATCTTATAAACCTCTATTAGGTCTCCCCTCAATCTTCTCTGCTCCAGAGAGAATAACCCTAGCCTATCTAGCCTCTCCTCATAGCTGAAGTCCCTCAATCCTGGCACCATCCTAGTAAATCTTCGTTGTACCCTTTCCAATGCCTTCACATCCTTTCTGTAGTGTGGTGACCAGAATTGAACACAGTATTCCAGCTGAGGCCTCACCAAAGTCCTATAGAGGTTAGTCAGCACTTCCTGACTTTTGTACTCTATACCCCTATTTATAAAGCCTAGTATCCCATATGCCTTCTTAACAGCCTTGTCTACCTGTCCTGCCACCTTCAACGAGTCACTAACACAAATCCCCAGGTCTCTCTGTTCCTTCACACCATTTAAAATTGTACTATCTAGCCTATATTGCCTCCCTTCATTTCTTCTCCCAAAATGCATCACCTCACACTTCTCTGCATTAAACTTCATCTGCCATGTGTCTGCCCACTTTACCAATTTGTCTATATCCTCTTGCAGATGGCTACTATCCTCCTCACTGTTTACTATTCTCCCTAACTTAGTGTCATCTGCAAACTTGGAAACTGTACTCCGTACACCCAAGTCCAGATCATTGATGTAGATTACAAACAGCAATGGTCCCAAAACCGATCCCTGTGGCACACCACTGCTCACTTCCCTACACCACTGCTCACTTCCCTGAATGAATGAATTAATTTAGTAATAAACTGATGGATTAAACGAGGCCTTTAGTATAGCTGTAATTATAAACCAGCCTTTACTGTAAGTTCTTGTTAAGAACCACGGAATCACCAACTTCAAAGTTCACACTCGATCCCACAAATGTTCACACTTTCCATGAACAGAGCCAGAGTGAAATAATTCTCAACGTGTGACTATCACAAGGACTCCAGACACAGCAATCAGCGTACAGACCAATGAATGAACAGCGAAAGCCGATACATTAAAAATGTGCATAGAAATAAGTTTGTGTGTGTGTGTGTGAGTGCATTGGGGTTTGGGGGAAGTGTGTTAGATGCAGTCCAGATTACTGCTTGTTTTCTGAAATGCTGTGTTGGTAAACAGCCTCTGGTCCTAGTGCAGGAGAATTCTGTGAAATGATGTTTGCAGGGAATGTTATTACCCCTGTTAAATCACAGCAACAACAAATGCCTTCCACATCAGGAGGATGTCCCAAGGCACTGGACAGTCAGGGATTTGGATCTGAGTTGAGGGTTGAGATCAGGAAGGGTGGAGGGCAGGGAGGGTAGGGGTAGGAAGGTGAACGATAGCGTGGTCGAAGAGGATGGTCTTAAGACATGCCTTGAAGAAGGCAAGGGAAGGAGCGAAGTGATTGTGGGATGGATTTCCAAAGGGTGGGGGCTGAAGGTGGAGTGGGCAGGACGGGGCACGTGAAGCAGGCTGAGTGAGTGGAGGGAGTGGACGGTAAAGCAGATCTCGTCACCTTTGAATCTGTCCTCATCCCTCTGTATTTCTTGTTAATGTCTGATTACCTGATCTTTTTAATTTTGTTGCAGAAAAACTTGAAGATGGCCAGCAAGCAGGTAGTGCCACAGTGTATTTCAGTGGTAGGAAGTTTGGTGGCTGACAAGGGCATGAGGACACAGCTCGCAATGAGCAATCAGTGCTGGGAAGCATGTCTGTTTGCTGTGGTATGTTTCCTAATAATGTGTTGGAGAAAAATGTCTTACTTTCCATTGCCAGCGATACATTAGTTTAACAGACTCCGTTATCAAACAAGGAAGCGAGGTTGTTCCATGTTAATTAACTGGCTTTGCTGCAACCATTACATTATGTCCGTTTAACCTTAGGCAAGTTTTCTTAATCCAGTTCTGTTTACTGCTTGTTAATCGATTGGTTAACCTTCTGACTCAGAGATACCGATGTTACAGTGCAGTGTGCGGTGTGTGGCAGAAAAGAAACCTTGCCTCTTTCCCCCGCTTTCCCTGGGGGTAATAATTCATTCCAAAAAATAAAATAAGAATTTGGTCACTCAATCCACCACTGTTTATGGGACACAGCTGTGCGCAATTGGAGGCCGTGTCAAGCCCACAAAATAAATTGAGGAGAGTGAGTGTGAATTAAGCAAACTTAAGAAAGCAGCAAGTAGGAATTCGCTTTTTAGTTGATAGGCGGATCACTTTCTGGATGTAATAATTCCTCCAGAAATAAATACTAATAATTTGGTCACTATTTGTGAGACACTACTGTCCGCAAATGGTTGCCAAATTTCGCCCACAAAATACACAGTCACTTCACTTTACTCTGAAGCGCTTTGAGACGTCTCAACGACATGATCAAGTATTGTACTAAACACAAGGATTATTATCATTGATAACAAATAAGGATCCCTTGTTAATTAATTCGCTCACTGCAACCATTTGATGTGTGTTCATCAGAACTTCACGGCAACAGAAAAATTCTCCATGGATAGGTTTCTTTCATCTTCTTGATTGGATTGCGGTGGAAGGTTGTGGGAAAGGTTAATCGTTTAACATCTCCGGTTTCTATAGGATGACTCCATGGCTTCCATCAGCGTGAAGGAGTACAGTGAGATCTTGTACACACTCCTGGGTCTGATGATCAACCTGTCTCTGGAGCAGTGTTCCGCGATACAGGTAGGAGAAGGTTTGAGATTCAATAATAACACAGAAAGCACTGAAATCTGCAGTTCAGTGGTTAGAGCACTCGCCTCGCAAGCGAGAGGCATGGATTAATTTTCTGAGTGGGGTGAAACATTGGCCAAGTTTCCTTACTCCACACTCCTCTGTTTACCTAGCAGTAAGTCAGAACCCGCTTGTTAATTGATTGGTGGATCGCTTTCCCTGAGGTTAATAATTTCTTCCAAAAAATAAAATAAGAATTTGATCATTCAATCCGTGACTGTTTGTAGGACACTGCTGTGTGCAATTGATGGCCGTGTCATGCCCACAAAATCCACAGTCACTACACTTTAAGGTGAAGTGCTTTTGAGATGCCTCAAAACGTGATAAGGCTCTGTTTCAAATCCGAGTATTATTATTGTAAACCAAGGGTTCCCCGTGGCTCTGGAGGTGTGACTGCGGAAGTTTGTTCTTGTTACAGGGCAAAGCAGTGGCCATCACTGACAGGTGTATCTCACTGCTGGACAGTACAGAGGGAGGCATTGTCACTGTAAGTACGACTCTGACACCTGTCACACACATATACCCTGTGAAGCGCTTTGAGATATCTCAACAACAACAAAATGATAGTCAGGTCGGGACCCGAGTAAGGGGGAGGGACAGGGTAGGGGTGGGAGTGAGAGTGAGGGGGTGGAGAGAGAGAGAGAGAGAGTTGGGAGGGCAGCCGAAGGCATGATGAAAGAGGAGGGTCTTGAGACCGGCCTTGAAGGAAGCAAGGGAGAAAGCGAGGTGAAGGGACTGTGGGATGGAATTCCAGAGTGGGGAGGCAGAGAGGCTGAAAGCTCGGCTGACGATGGCAGGGTGGGTTGGGAGTGGGACGTGGAGTAGGCCAGAGCCCGCTGCATGGCGGGGCCGGGGGAGGTTCACAGGGGGGCAGCAGGTTGGAGAGATAGGAGAGGGCAAGGTCCTGAATGGCCTTGAAAGTCAAGACGAGGATCTTGAATTGGATCCTCTGGGGCAGTGGTATTTCACTTTTTTTGTCACCGTTACCCCTGCGCTAGCTTCGTTCCCAGGGTTCATCAGTTTTTTTTTAAAACAGTGGGACCAGCTTGTTACCCCCTGAAAAAGGCCAAATTCCCCCCGTGTTAATTCCCCCCAGGTTAAACACCCAGCTCTGGGGGATGGGGGGGCCAGTGGAGTCGGGCGAGGGTGGGAGTGATGTAGTTGTGGAGCTCAACGACACGATAAAGCGTTAAATCTAATGCACGTATTATTATTATTATTAATTGTGGGACTCCTGCTGTTGACAGAGAGCCACGGGGCTGCTCAGTCATGTCCTGCCTCAGTCTGACCAGGCCGTGGATAAGGCCGTCGAGGCCGGGGTGGTGAGGAAACTGGTGAAGTTTATGAAGGTAAGAGCCCTGGCTGCCTTACCCCGTGGGGGACTGTGTTGTGACTGCGATATTATATTCAAAGATAGAAGGATTGTATACTGGACAACACAAGCTGACTATTTATCTCTCTCTCTCTCTCTGACCTGCTCACTCCCCACCCACTGCCTGTTGCCTCTGCTTGTCTGGCTCTGGCATCCCGCTTGTCCCTCAGCGCCTCCGTTCTTCTTGTTATCAGCGGCCGCGGTTTCAGCCACGACAGCCTGAAACTCTGAAACACTCTCCCTCGATCCCTCCACACAGTCACAGGGAACTGCACAGTCACTCCACTTTACAGTGAAGCATTTTGAGACATCTCAATACATGCTAAGACTCTATATCCAATGCAAGAATTATTATTATTATTATTCTTACAACAACAAAGTGACATTTGTATAGCGCCTTTCACGTCAGGAGGACATCCCAAGGTGCTGGATTATTATCAATAATGCAGGAGATTCAGCATTCCAACAACCTCTGTGTCAAGATTCGTATTTTGCTGCCTTCCAATTTCATTCATTTTAGATTTTTCTCAAAGCTCCTGCAGTACTTGGCAAAACCATTTAGTCTTCGCTAGCTTGAAAGGCCTCTGACAGTCTCACTCCTTATAATCACCTCTGTCCTCCCTAGTGAAGAAAGCTTCAGCTATTCAAGTCTTCGTTAATGAACCCCCACAGTCCCTGACATCTCATCCTTATCGATGCACCACTTATCAATATTTTATCGCCTGTGCTTGTGTGCTTGTTGAGTTAGCATTCTGGACAAAGTTTTCATGACTGCTGAGTGGTATGTGTTCAAATAGGAAGCCCAGAACGTTAATAATAATAAAAATCCTTGCATTTAATATAGCGCCTTACCAGGTCATCAAGACGTCTCAAAGCACTTCACACAATATACTTTTAAAGTGAAACAAAAACAGAAGTTGCTGGGGAAACTCAGCAGGTCAGGCAGCATCCATAGAGAAAGGAAAATGAGTCAACGTTTCGGGTCTGACTTGAAACATTGACTCACTTACCTTTCTCCATAGATGCTGCCTGACCTGCTGAGTTTCCCTAGCAACTTCTGTTTTTGTTTTAGATTCCCAGCATCTGTAGTATTTTGTGTCTTAAAGTGGATTGATTATGTGCTTTGTGAGCGAAACGCGGCAGCCAATTGCACACAGCAGTGTCCCACAAACAGTCGTGGATTGAGTGACCTCATTTTTTTAATACGGAGGGATTATTACCCCTTGGAAAAGATCCGCCAATCGCCTGCCTACTTACTGGTAAGTGAACAGAGCCGCGTGTGTTGCGGCGTAAGGAAACTTGTCTGAGGTTTGGTTTCCGCTCAGGAATCGACACCAGCTCCTCTTGCTTGCGAGGCGAGTGCTCTAACCACTGTGCCAGGGGACTCCAGACCTTCGCTTTGTCCCTGTGTCTGACTGGCACACGGTGAGCTGCCTGATGGACACGTTTGCCAACTTACTTTGCGAGCGAGAGACACGAGTTTGATTCCCGGCAGGTCAGTGTGGAACCTTGGGCAAGTTTCCTTACTCCACACGCCTAATCTCTGAAGAAGAAAAAACAATCATTTGGTCACTCAATCTACGACTGTTTGTGGGGACGCTGCTTTGCGCAATTGGCTGCCACATTTCGCCCACAAATATATAGGTAATTGACTTTACAGCATATTCTGTGAAGTGATTTGATGTCAAAAGTGCTATATCAAATGCAATAATTCTTCTTCTTATTGTATGTTTTGTTTTCCAGGCAGGCGGGCAGCAGACAGTGCGCTACGCGGTGAAGACGCTCTCGGTTTGCACCAGGAGAAGCCCGGAGGCCCGAGCCCAGACCGTAAAGTGCAACAAAAGTGCGTATCGTCTGCTGGGAGCAATGACGGTCAAAATTGGTCACTGATTCCACGACTGTTTGTGGGGCACTGCTGCGCACAATTGGCTGGCCTGCCACGTATCACTCACAAAATAGAGTCACTTTGTGGCTTGAATCCTGTCAATCTCTCCATTTTACCCTCCTGTCCCTCCTCCCCATTTCCAGATCCCGGCTGAAAACCTTTCCCTGGCTTGGGGTCAGGCTCCACCACTAGGAAGCGCTCAGAGACGTTGCCCTGTGTGTAGGGCGCTGTGTGAATGCATTTGAATTTCTCCCCCTCCTCGTAAATAGTGTTCACAACACACACTCTGATCATTCTGCTTTGAGATGACCTCCAGTTTGTGAAAACGCGCAGGAGATCAAACCTAGAGATTCCAGACAAAATTGGTCACTGACCCAACGACTGTTTGTGGGGACGCTGCCGTGATCAATTGACTGCCGCGTTTATCCCAGAAAATAAGAGTCACTTTGCATGTGAATCCGGTGAAGTGCTTTGAGATGCCTCAATGATAAGGTGATAAGGTGTTATCTGGAATGCAAGGATTGTATTTATTTATGTATTGATGTGCTTTGGGACGTCCTCCCGACGTGAAAGGCGCTATGTAAGCGCAACTTTGTTGTTGTTGTTGATGTATGTATTGATAGATTTATTTATTTAAATACTCTCCACCCCCCCCAACCCCCTCTTCCCCCTTTCCCTCCACCCCTCCCCCGCAGGCTCCCCCCTCACTGTCCTTACTCCAGCGCCTCAGGCCGTCCTCCCGATGTGAAAGGCGCTGCACAAATGTAATTGTGTTGTTGTTGTTGTTGTTAATTGCAGAGCTGAGCGTGCTCACAGGGCTTCTGTCCTGGGAGGAGGAGATGGTGGTGGGTAACGCTGCTCTGTGTCTGGGCCACTGCCTGGAGGTGCCGGGGACTGGCACTGCTCTGCTCACTACAGACATCGTCAGGACTCTGCTCACACTGGCGGGCGGCAACGCCAAGGAGACAGCCCTGCAACAGAACTCAGCGATCGCCCTGGGCAAGCTCTGCTCCGCGGATCCCAGGTAACATCCCCAGCCCCTGGGAGGTCTCGGTCTTTCCGATGTGAAGGGCACTATTACAGGTGTATTGATGTTGTTAGTGTAAGGCACCACATTGACTGAGCTAATGCCAGGCCAGCATCTACCTACCTCCCTCCCTACCTACCTCCCCTACCTCCTATCTACCTATCTACCTCCCTCCCTCCCTATCTACCTATCTACCTCCCCCACTCCCTCCCCCACTCACTCCCCCACCCATTCACTCACTCACTCACTCACTCACTTGACTTTCTGTGTTGTAAATATCTATAGTTTTAAGATATTTTTTTATGTGTGTGTAAAGCAGGAGCAGAATCGCACAGTGTTAGGGTGTCCCAGAGCCTTGAGACGTCCTCCCAACATGGGAAGTGATTTCCAAATGGAGCTGTTGTTGTTGATGTTGCTGCTGCTGCTGCGTTTAAGTCTGTGTCTCACCTTCCTTGGTTCCTCATAATATCTTTTCATTGCTTTCAGGCACATGGCTCGACTCCGAGAGTTGAATGGATTGGCAATCCTGAGCTCCTGCATGAAGCACATCAAGTGAGGCCGGTTGGGTGGGTGGGTGGGTGGGTGGTTGGGTGTGACCCACTAATTGCGACTTGCTATGTTATTTCTTGAAGGTGCGACTTGGGAACAGTGTAACAAGGGACGGCTAACCGAGATTAGTTGGACAAGTACATACACAGCTCACTCTGTGAGTCCAGGATCCCTCACAGCTGAAGCAATGAACCCGCAGTTTCTAAAACTAAGCTTTCCCACTGCTTGTCCAGCTAGTCCCACCCTACCTGTTAGGCCCACCCTACCCGCTAACAACAACAACAACAACAAAAGTATATTGCAAAGCGCCTTTCACGTCAGGTGTTCACCCTCAAGGCGCTGGATAATCAGTGTAACAGGAGCTGTAGTGGGAGGATTCCCCGCCCCCCCAGTGACTGGTCTGCCCTTCCAGGTCCTACTGATGAGCCAGGAAGCGGACTAGAGACCACCACAGAGGGTGGGGCTGCATTCTGACATTTTGGTGTAGATTTCAGCTCCAAGAGCCCCTGCTTCCCTCTCCTCCCCTACGGAGGTTAGCTGTGTCTAACACTGTCCCAGAGTCCCAAACTAACAAGTCCCAGAGCGAGAAAATATTCCCTTCTCTGTCCTGGATGTCCCATCACTTCAACAATGCAACCCAATATACAACGCCAGACTGTGTTGATCTAACCTGCTTAAGGTCAACTGAACCGCATTCCATTCCGCCCATTAAATCAGTGGCTGAGTTGATGTCAGTGCCTTGGTATCCAAAACACACGAAAGACTAGAGGTGTCTGAAAAGACAAAAAATCTGAGGTAAAGCTTAGTAAATCTCCACCACAATCTGTGCAGTGCCATGAGATGTCCTCCTGACGTGAACAGCGCTGTACTAATGTAACTTGTTGTTTGTTGTCTGTTCGTTACTGTTTGTGTCTATACAGATATTAATGGGTTTGGTTGGTGGGGGAGGGAGTATGATAATTGAATAGATACTCAGTGAGTGACAACTGCTCTGTGCTCACTCTTTGGCCTTCTCTGCTGTGTCTATCTCTCGCTGAGACCCGGAAACGGTGGCTTAGCCAAGAGGGACCATCAGACATGGCCCTTGGCCTCTCACTGTAACAATAAAAGGCTGGCTTATCATCTGGGGCGAAACATTATTGACAGTAAAGTTATCGTTTGTTTTCTGTGAAGATGTTTGGACCAATAAACTTTTTGATGTTTCAGACGTTCGGCTCGGGCTTCTTTTGTTTCCAAACAATGTGTCGAGATATGCTATTTTGGAAGCTTTCCTTACTCCTCACGCCTCTGTTTACCAAGCAATAAGTAGGAACCCACTTGTTAATCAATTGGCACATCGCATTTGATCCAGATATCTCAAAGCACTTCACAGAATATCCTATAAAGTGGAGTGACTGGTTATTTTGTGGGCTTTCCAGCCAATTGTGCACAGCAGCGTCCCACAAACAGTCATGGATTGTTTGACCAAATTATTTGGGGGATTATTGGCACTGGCAGAGACTTCAGGAGGTAATGGGAGTAAGTGTGTGGAGGAGCGTGACTGAAGAGGATCGAATTAGGAATGAATTAAAACATCAACAAATGACATTTACACAGCGCTTTTCACGTCGGGAGGATGTCCAAAGGCCCTGGAGAGTCAGGGATTTCCACCCAAGCTGGGGTTTGGGATCAGGAGTGGTGGAGGACAAGGAAGGTAGGGAAACCAAAGGAGTGGTTGAAGACGAGGGTCTCGAGACGTACCTTGAAGGAGGCAAGGGAAGCAGTGAGGGAAAGGATGGGTGGGGCTGAAAGGTTGAAGGCTTGACCACTGATGGTTGGACCTCTTTCGAATTCAACCCAGTAACAATAAATGTTAATACTTGCATTTGATATAGCACTTTTCACATCTTATTGATGTCTCAAAGTGCTTCACAAAATATTCTGTAAAGTGAATTGACTGTATATTTGTGGGCGAAATCATTTTCATGGCATCATCTCCCCAATAGAGGCTTCCAAATCAACAATGCCCAGAGAGACAGCACAGACCTTGCAACCCAATTTCACTCTGAAAGGTCTCTCTCTCTCTTTCTCCTCTCTCTGTCTATTGTGGCAAGCGCTAATCTGCATATTAAACAGGACAGACAGCTGGCTGCCTCTCAGCCAGCGGACTTCGATCCGACAATCTCGACACCAAATGCGTTCGTCTCCACAAAGGCGATAGATTCAGGAATTCTAATCACAGAAGATGGCAGCTTCCTCCCGGGAGCCAATTTGAGAGTTGTGATGAGGGGGTTGGAGAAAAGGATTGTTCTAAACAATAATGATATCTGTCCCCCACTGATACCTATGTGAACGTGTAGCCAGGTCCTCTGTGTCTCGAGTCCTATTTGCGGTGCTGGTGGCTTTGATAAGCCACTGTAAACTGTTCATTCAGAATTCTGTCGTCTGCATCTGCTCGTCCCTCGCACCTCCGATTGCGCCTTTGGTGAAGGCCGGAGTCTCTCACCTGTAACATGAGAGCTGTGCTATGTTGTGCAGAAGTTTTTAACACTGTTGAAGCACAGAGCTATCAAATCAGAGGTTTGTTTTGTGTGTGCGCAGATTATTACTTTGACCCTAAGGCATTGTTGTTGACGTTTGTTCAATTCATCAGAGCCTGACAGTCCCGTTATCCCTCGCAGTAAGTGTGGGAGGGTGAGAGAACAACAAGCTGCTGATAGCAAACGTTACCGGGAAAGTTTTTAGGGTCAGGAGCAAGAAAGAGACTCAAAAACTTAGTAACAAAATATGTTTCAGAGGTTAGCACCTTGGAAATGGAACACAGCAGGTAATCGAATCTTATGGCACAGGAGGAGGCCTGTGGGCCTCTCTGTGCTCTTTGAAAAAACTACTAACTGGTCCCACTCCCTCGCTCTTTACCCATAATCTTGTAACTTTGTTTTTCTTCTCAAGTACCTATCCATTTCCCTTTTTAAAGTTATTAATCAATCGGCTTCCATTATCCTATCAGGCAGTGCTACATTTGAGTTACATTTCGTCCATAAAATATGCAGTCAATTCATTTTACAGTATAAGATGCTAGGAAGTGCCTTGAGACCTATTGAAGATGTGATCAGGCGTGATATCAAATGCAAGGATTAGTATAATATTATTTTTGCCAATTATCTTAAATCTGGTTACCGACCTGCCCGACAGTGAAAATTATTTGCCTGAGCCATCAAATACCAGAATTATGATTATTATTTATAGTTGAGGTTGATAACAACATTCATACTTTTAAAGCCCACACAGACTAAACTCAGTAGCCTGCCGAGAGAGAGATCGAGAAAGAGAGAGAGCAATCTCCCTCGGAGCGGGGAAATTGAATTGGTTTTACTCTTGTCGGAGGAGGTATCGAAGCAATCAACTGCAGGACTGTCAAAACTCAACACTTCAGAAGAAGATCAGAGATGTAATTACTGAACAAATGTCAACCATGTCTGCAAATAGTCCCACTGCCGAGACTCTGCACTCCCCGCTTCACTTGCTGAAATCTCCTTTGCGTCATCTCGAATCTTGACATTTCGAGGTGGGAAAAAAAGGGCAGCAACACACAACCACGAACCAAAGCCACATGTATTAGTATAATAATCATAATCCTCGCATTTGATAAAGCGGCTTTTCGCGTCTTTGAGACGTTTATCGCCCAGAATATCGCCCAGAATCAATCCGTTTCGCAGTGATGTGACTTGAGACATCCCGCACACATGATAAGACGCTCTATCAAATGCAAGGTTGTTATTGAGATTTTAACACTAAACAGTGTAATTTGCATGCAAAATGTAAATTTAAGTTTTTTATTCAAAAAGTGTATTACATATTCCGAAGAGGATTGAGCATCCACAGTATTCAAAAAGATTTGTCTGTCTTTAATTAGAAATTCAAAGCAAGCCTAAGCTAGGAACATAGAAACAGCTGGAGACCATTCAGCCCTTCGAGCCTGTTCCTCCATTCTATTAGATCATGGCTGATCAACCTCAACTCCAATTAGAATTATAAGGCAGTGGAACAAGCCTGGAGCTTGAGCTACCATAGCTCTAGACTGGAGAGTTGTAGCCTTTAACAACACAAGGAGAGCCTGTTCTGGCCATTGCCTCTCCTCTCTCTCTGTGAATTTATGGAATTCTCTTCCCCAAAAAGCTGTAGATGCTCAATCCTTGAACATATTCAAGACTGAGATTGCTAGGTTTCTTATGGATAAAGGAATTAAGGGATGTGGGGATAAGGTGGGAAGGTGGAGTTAGATTAGAAGATCAGCCATGAGTTTATTGAATGGCGGGGCAGGCTCGAGGGGCTGAATGGCCTACTCCTGCTCCTAATTCTTATGCTCTTATGAAAAATGTGATGCTGGGGGAGAGGAGAGTGCTGTCCGTCGGTCAGAATAAACCCAGTTCCTGTCTGCACCTGTTGCTATGGACTGTTGGTGAATAGAAGGTAATTTCTCTCTCCTGGTGTCTTGGCCAACAATCCTCCAGAGAATATCGGCAATTCTTCACACTGTTTGAGGGACATCACTGTGTGCAATCGGCTGCCCACGTTCACCCACAAAAATCTTAATCTCTCTCTTTCTCTCTCTGTTAGAAATGATCACCGCTCATAATCCAGTCCCTGCTTCCCCTCAATCATTCCGGTTTCATTCTGATTCACTTGACACTTTGATGTATATTGTACATGTATTGGGGTCTAGATCATCTGCACTCTCAAGTAGGATCTCAAGTGCTTTGATCAGTTCACTTACTTAACAATCATCTCTACTCAGAGGTAAACGCTCCGAGCAGATATCTGCCGTGTCTCTCTCTGCAGTGTCAGCCATCAACTTCCTATCATTAACACCATTAATAGTGAGAAGTGCCATCTTTTTCCGTTGCCCAGTCTGACACATTCAGTAATCCCTCACAGTTGCTGTAGAGTATCCAAAGCAAGCTGAGAGTTCCATACATCCCACCTGCATATGGAAATCCCAGAGATAGATTCTGGAAGGCAATGTGCTCTCTCTCTCTCTCTCTCTCTCTCTCCCTGGAGGGACGCACGCTGCTTACCTAATTGTGGAGAGTGTTAGGCACAGTTTGGCAAGCGCAGGCTGGCTTGGGGGGAGCCCGGAGTGTGCGTTGGGGTAACTGCTGGAGTTTAACCTGCACAGGTTGCCATTGATAGAAGCACCGTCTCTCGTTCCTAACAGGCTGATAAGGTCCACTTCAGCCAACAGACAAGCAGCCGTGACAATGAAACAGAGAAAGACAGTTTAGCTACATGGGGTCATTTTAGACCCATTCCCAATACTTTTACATTCCCAATATTTCCTGGTTATTGAATAAAAACCCTGTGAACAACAAGACCAACAACTAGCAAGCATTTCCCCCCACCCCTCATCCTCCAAAGCCACACAAAGTCACCAGGAAACCTTGGTGGAAACAGATACTGGTCCACACGCCTGGCTGCATCTCTCAATCGCCATAACACTGTGATCGTAGGATCATGAGGTTTAGTGAGACTGGGAGGAGAAGAGAAAAGTAATAAGAATCATTAGAGGAATCATACTAACTATATCCCCAAACAACCCAGCTCCTCAACCCCCTCCCCCCCATACAACGCAATGCCTTGTGTTCATAAATTCAAATCCCTCATTATAATGTGGACTGAATTAATATATAGTCACTTATACAATTGGAGTTGAGGTGCAGATCAGTCTTGATGGTGGAACAACTTGGAGGGGCTGAATGTACCCTCCTGACCCTGTGTTCGCTATAAAAATACCTGCCAGTCAGCGCTTTCAGGTCATCAGATTGCCACTGACATCACTTCCTGCGTGTGCGCTATACGCAGGAAGTAGGCCAGTCAGCATGGGAAGCTGTACGCACACCATATGGTATAGTGCAGAGTGGAGTCTGGTGTCGGGGCGTCTTATAAAGGGGTTTTAACAGAGTTACAGACAGACACACACACAAACAGACCACCCCACCCCTCTTACCTCAATGATGTTGTATATCCAGTCCAGAAATTCAGTCACCTTGGTGTAGACTCCGGGGTGACTGGCTTCAGCGCAGCCAAGACCCCAACTCACCACCCCCATCAGGTGCCAGGCATAGACATCTTCACACACCAAGGGGCCTCCACTGTCTCCCTGTAACAACAACAACAGCTGGCATTTACACTGCGCCCTTCACATGGCATCTCAAACCACTGAACTGTGGCAGAGCATGATCCAAGAGAGGGAGGGAGAGAGGAAGGGAGTTCCAAAGGTTTAGGTCTTAATTGTTCCAAATTGGATTCATCTGGAGCCTTTCATATCAGGAGGACGTCCCAAGGCGCAGGGCACCTAACAGTGACAGCCACAGTCACTTGTGTCAAGTCAGAATATCTCAAAGTACTTGGTTTTTTGAACAAATGACAAATACAACATGGCTACACACACATATGTGCACATGATTATAAGTGTCACTGTACTTTAGGATGTGCTGAGGCAGGAAAACAAGAGGAGCTAATAATAATACTATTTCTTGCGTTTGATATAGAGCTTTTCATGTCTTCTAAACGTCTCAAAGCGCTTCACAGAATATACTGTGAAGTGAATTGACTGTATATTTGTGGGCAAAAAAAATCATCATCATTGTCATTCTTGGGTTTAGAGTTGCAAAAGACAAACACCAGCACGTTTTTCTTAGGTATGCTGTATATTTATATATTATTCATATATCATTTATATGTTTATATATTATATATACCCAGTTTGGCTCACAAAATATACAGCCAATTCACTTTGCAGCCTATTTGTGAAATATGTGTATCTAAAATATGAGAGAAAGTATGCAGCAAGCATGCACAGTGTAATATATAATAATAAATAATAATCCTTGCATTTGATATTGCGTTTTTCACGTCTTATCCCCGTCTCAAAGCGCTTCACAGAATATACCGTAAAATGAACTGACTGTATATTTGTGGGCGAAATGTGGCAGCCAATTGCTCACAGCAGCGTCCCCACAAACAGTCGTGGATTGAAACGACCAATTTTTTATTGTTGGGATTTTTTGAAGGGATTATTATTAGGCGCATGTGTGGAGTAAGGAAACTTGTCCAAGTTGTCCAAGGTTTTGCCCTGATCTGCCTGGATTCGAACACAGGTCTCACGCTTGTAAGGTGAATGCTCTAACTACTGAGCTACAAGATTCCACAAGTCCATGGATTTGCACACACAATGTACACACGCACATTTACACACACACACACACACACCTGGCAAGCGTCCACCTTGCCTTCCTTGTAACCAGCACACATCATCCTGGGGGTCAGGCTGCCATTGTACATACAGCTGCTGTTACATCTCATGATGCTGATCAATGGGACAGAAGCTTCCTTTAACTTGTCTTCTATTGCATCTGGAAGGACCACAGTCAGGAATAATAATAATAATAATCCATGCATTAGATATAGTGTCTTCAAGATCCTCTCGCTCGTTTGCAAATTCCTTCCATACCCTCCCACCTCCCTACCTCTTCGACCTGCTCCTCCACTCCCCTACTCCTCCACCCACTGCCTCCGCTCGGCTGGCTCTGGCCTCCTGTTTGTCCCTCGTCTCCTCCCTCCACCATTGGTGGCCATGCCTTCAGCCACTGCGCCCCCAAAAACTGAAACTCCCTCAATCACCACCTCCCTCACAACATACACAGTCAATCACTTTCCTGTGAAGCATTTTGAGATGTCGCAACAATATGATAACAATGTGCTTTATTAAAGGTAATAATAATAATCCTTGCATTTGATATAGTGCTTTTCACATCTTATCGACGTCTCAAGCGCTTCACAGAATATACTGTAAAGTGAATTGACTGTATATTTGTGGGTGAATCGCAGCAGCCAATTGCGCACAGCAGCGTCCCACAAACATTTGTGGATTGAAATGACCAATTTTATTATTGTGTTTTTTGGGGATGGATTATTATTAGGCGTGTGGAGTAAGGAAACTTGCCCAAGGTTTCGCCCTGACCTGCCTGGATTCGAACACAGGTCTCTCCAGCTTGCAAGACAAGTGCTCTAACCACTAAGCCACAGGAGCGTTATTGAAAGCAAGAAGTAAACTTACAGGCGTCTGAACTGCTGTGACCCCAACCAGATATCCAGCATTCCTTCCCTGCTGGAAACTCCTGGTTATACCTCGGTAAACAGACAGGCCGGACAGTGTCTGAAACAACAACAACAAAATTACATATAGTGCCTTTCATGTCAGGAGGACGTCCAAAGGCACTGCACAGTCACTGCTTCAGACCTGAGCTGGGGCGGGGTGGGTCAGAGATGGTGGGCAGGTTGGTAAGGGATTAGAAGGTCACGGATGTAGGGTGGGGCGAGGTTGTGGAGAGCTTTGAATGTGATGACCAGGATCTTGAATTGGATCCTCTGGATAATGGGGAGCCAATGGAGTCGAGCGAGGATGGGGGAGATGGGGTCACAGAGTCTGGTACAGGGGAGAGCGTGGATTAACAGATAGAATAATCACAGAGGGTCCAGTCTCTGCGGAAGGGATTCCTCCCACTCACCAGCCAAAGCCCTAGGTGGTCCTAGCTGGATAAGCAGAGAGAAAGTTGCCGGGCAGTGCTCTCAAGGGTAAACTGTATGGTTTCAGCTGGTTAGACTACAGCAGTTACCACAAAGCACAATCTAGACTTCGCTCAAGCTTTCGCTGGTCCCAACTCCCAACCTACAACTAATACATTTTTCTCAGAATTAGGTAAATGGGATGTTTACCCCAGGGAGAGAGAGAGAGAGAGAGAGAGAGCACATTGCATTCTTCCATTCCAACAATCTATCTCTTGGATTTTCATGTGTGGACAGGTGGGATGCTTGGACATCTTAGCTCACATATGGTGATGGGATTTTGTGTGTGTCAAACACCAGACTGATGAGGTGGTGGTGGGGGTGTGGGGGTGTGGGGGGGCGGGGAGCTGCTGTGGTACAGAATACAAAATACGAAATTCTATTTGTGCAGGGCCTTACACATCGGGAGGACGTCCCAAGGCGCTGGACAGTCAGATTGGAAGAGAGGTAGAGAAAGGCCCACCTGAAAACGTGATGGGGAATTTCAGCTTCATGAGGGCGATGTCAAAGTCGTGGCTGAGGATGTCATAGTCCTTGTGGTAAATAACAGTCTCCGCATAGAAGGTGGGGAGGCTGGAGTACAGGAGCAGCTTCCGATTGACCACCCCCGCGTATACAAACCAGTTGGAATTGTGTGGGAACCTTCAAAAGAGAAGCCAACTCAAGTCCCAAATTCCATCCTGGTCTCGAACCAAACATTGCTCTAACCAGTAACCCAAAGGACTCCAGCCATGCTAACTCATAAACTAGATACCACATAATTAGATTGTATATTGTTTACTATTGGATAATATCCATATAATCTGTATGAATATCAATAAAACTATTTATAAGATAAAAATATAAAAATGCAATATGTATCATTCAATAAGATAACATTTTACTGTGGTAAGATAATATATATGTCCGCCTATATATATAATATCATCATATAATATATTGTGTACTATTACATAATAAGCAGACATGATAAAGTGCAAGATTAAATGCAAGGATTATTATTTATTTTAGTACTCTCATCATTTAGAGTCCTGTTAGCATGCTTGCTTCGCAAGCGAGAGGACCCAGTGGAAAATGTTTGGCATATTTCCTTTCTCTAACACTTGTTTCTCTAGCAGTAAGTAGGAACTCAATTGGCAGATCAATTTCTGCAGTAATAATCCAACCCAAATTAACAAATATATATAAAATATCTTGATCGCTCAATTCATAACTGATTGTGGGGACGCTGCTGTGCATAATCGGCTACCCACAAAATACACAGTCAATCCACTTTACAGTATATTCTGTGAAGCGCTTTGAGATGTGTCGACCACGTGATAAGATGTGTATATATATATATGTATATATGTATATATACAATACGAGGTTCATTAATATAAATAATGATTAATTTACTTTGACATGTCAGTCTTGACTTGGACAACAACACCAACAATAACTTGTGTGTTTATATAGCACCCTTCACACGGGGCAATGCCTCGGAGAGAATTGAATATAATTTCGGATACACAGTGTGGACTTACTTTTCTACGCAGTGAGCTGCAGTGAGGATCCAGAACTCATCTATGATGGAGCCTCCACACACATGTTTGAAGCCGTTGTACAGTGTGACCTGCCAGGGCCAACTGCCCAGCGAGGCATCGCTGCCTCCGACTATTAAAGAGGAGACATGTTTCTCTCCACATTCTTCACACCGAAGCGAGAGAGAGAGAGTGTGTGTTAGGGGGAGGGGTGAACAAGTATTAAAGAGTTAGAATTAAAATACAAATTTGCGATTTGATGCAGCGCCTTATCACGCCATAATAATAACGAGTTGAGCGCAATGATGATTCAATATCTCTTAACCTTGTCTCAGCAAGATGTTGGTAAGATGTTGCTTGATAATAATACTAATAATAATCCTTGCATTTGATGCAGCGCTTTTCACATCTTATCGACGTCTCAGATTATACTGTAAAGCGAATTGACTGTATATTTGTGGGCGAAACGCGGCAGCCAATTGCGCACAACAGCGTCCCCCACAAACAGTCGTGGATTGAAATGACCAATTTTATTTGTGTGTTTTTTTTGAACAGATTATTATTAGACGTGTGTGTGTGTGTGTGTGGAGTAAGGAAACTTCACACACACACACACACACACATGGGTTTTGCCCTGACCTGCCTGGATTCGAAACACGGGTCTCACACTTGTAAGGCGAGTGCTCTAACCACTGAGCTACAGGATCTCCATGATAATCCTTTTGATGTAGCACCTTACCAAGTCTTCGAGATGTCACAAGAGCATCACAGTGAATTGACTGTACATTTTGTGGGTGAAATGCGGCAGCCAATTGCACACAGCAGCGTCCCCACAAACAGCCACGGATTGAGTGACCAAAGTCCTCCTCCCCGTGCTCCTTTGGAGCGTTGGCCTAGACTCGCCACTCACTGACTCACCAGAGCACTTCAGTTTGATCACGTTGCCAGACCCACAGCTGGACCTGCAAAACAATTATCCTCTTTAGCTGAGGTTCAGAATAACAATAATAATCCTTGCATTTGATATACCGCCTTATCACTGTTCAGATGTCTCAAGGCGCTTCACAGAATATACTGTAAAGTGTGTATTTTGTAGGTGAAACGCGTCAGCCAATTGCATACAGCAGCATCTTTCAAACAGTCATGGATTGAGTGATCAAATTATTAATTGTGGCAGAGGCGAGCGAGATGGACAGATTATTATTAGGCCTATGGAGTAAGGAAGGAAGCTTGCCCAAGGCTTTGCCCTGACCTCTGTGAATTTGAACACAGGTCTCACGCTTGTAAGGCGAGTGCTCTAACCACTGAGCTACAGAGGGCATTTTTATAGAAGCATAGATGATTAGATTGAGAGAATTAACTCAGGACAATATTTTCAGATTGACTGAGACAGCAGGGCATGGGTTGAAGATGTGAAGGGAAATCTCAGGTCCAACACTAGGAAGCATTGTTACACACAAATAGGAAGTCATAAGAGTATAAGAATTGCCAAGCAAGAATTCCAGAGTCCATTCATTCAATTTATCTTCAACCGTCCAGGCAGTCGGTTGCACATGTCATGTCCTGAACTACTTGTATACAGTATCCCTAAATTATATATTGTTATTACATTATTATATGAAATCTATACCATTTGCATTTGAAAGAATCAACACTCTCTGCTTCCCAGGGAGGCTGTTTCACACATTCATTGTTTAGTTGGTTTGGGATATGAGGTGAAATTGGCCAATGTGGTCTTTTTCCTGAAACCACCTCTTATGATCTGAAAGCTCTTTATTATCTTTGCATTTGATATAGCCTCTGTCACTTCCTCGGGACGTTGCAAAGCACTTCACAGAATATCCTGCAAAGTAAATTGACTTTACATTTCTGGTGGGCGAAAAAGCAATCCCTTTGGGGATGTTTCCAGTGTGGGGGATTTCAGTCGGATTGTGGATTCTGAAACGTGAGATAGAAACCTGTCTTGTTGTAAGATGCTGAGGTTGGTAGGATTATAATAATAATAATAATAATAATAATAATAATAATAATAATAATAATAATAATAATAATAATAATAATAATAATAATAATAATAATAATAATAATAATAATAATAATAATAATAATAATAACAATAACAATAATAATAATAATAATAACAATAATAATAATAATCCTTGCATTTGATGTAACACTTTTCACATCTTATCGACGTCTCAAAGCGTTTTACAGAATATTGTAAAGTGAATTGACATTTGTGGGCGAAACACGGCGCATAGCAGCGTCCCACAAACAATCGTGGATTGAAAATGACCAATTTTATGTTTTTTTTTGGACGAAATATTTATTATTAGGCGTATTATTAGGAAGTAAGGAAACTTGCCTAAGTTTTCGCCCTGATCTGCCTATATTCTAATACAGGTCTCACGCTTGAAAGGCGAGTGCTTTAACCACTGAGCTGCAGGAGCTCCACAAGTCACCTCATAACGCTGTCACCTTTGCACTCACCTATAGTACCAAATGTCTTCCAGGTTGTGGTTCTTTTTATTGTCAATCCCAACGAAACCATGGGTGTAATTGGGTCCAATGTCTCTCACGCTCATCACGCTATAATTCACACACCTGCGGAGAGCAACAACATAATAATAACATTGACACATACGTAGCCTGTGACTTGTTTCCGATGTGAAGGGAGCTATATATTTGGAGTTCTGTAGCTCAGTGGTTAGAGCACTCGCCTTACAAGTGAGATACCTGGCTTCAGTTCCCGTCAGGATGAAACCATGGGCAATTTTCCTTACACCACATGCCTGATAATAATTACTCCAAACAAAATTGGTCATTTCAATCCACGACTGTTTGTGGGACGCTGCTGTGCGTCCCACAAAATATACAGTCAATTCACTTTAAAGTATATGCCATGAAGCGCTTTGAGACTTATAGGAGACATTAAAATCACTATATCAAATGCAAGGATTATTATTATTATGACAAGTGTAATTTGTTGTTCATGTTGTTATCATCCTCGTCAAACTCACACCACATTCGGAGGCAAACGCAGAAGGCATTTCTGTAGACAGCAAAGTCAATTCTTACGGATATTGTTGGGCAGGAATCTCCTTTCCATTAAGGGGTTCCAGTAAAGGGGAATATACTGTAATACAGAATATACTGTAAAGCGAATTTACTGTATATTTGTGCGCGAAACACGGCAGCCAATTGCGCACGGCAGTGTCCCCACAAACAGTTGTGGATTGAATGACCAATTTTTATTATTGCGTTTTTTTGAGGGACTATTATTAGGGTGTGGAGTAAGGAAACTTGCCCTGACCT
Source organism: Hydrolagus colliei (assembly GCA_035084275.1). Taxonomy (NCBI): domain Eukaryota; kingdom Metazoa; phylum Chordata; class Chondrichthyes; order Chimaeriformes; family Chimaeridae; genus Hydrolagus; species Hydrolagus colliei. Next base: position 6,160,802 of record CM068770.1, on the reverse strand, counting down.
GTCTGAAACACAAGTTTCAAGCTTGTAAGGTGAGTGGTCTAACCACTGAGCTACAGGACTCCACAGTGGTGGAACAGAGAGAGTAAGGAATAGTCTGGATCAATTCAGATTTTCAACACTGAAGTGGATAGATGTTTGTTAGGTTAGAGTATCAAGGGATATAGATAATTACTGTTGATAATTATTTGGGAATGACAAGTTTGCAGGGCTAAAGTGAATTGACTGTATATTTGACCGTGGACGAAACACGACAGCCAATTGCGCACAGCAGTGTCCCCACAAACAGTTGTGGATTGAAATGACCAATGATCAAATAGAATGGTGGGACAGGCTTTGGGGGCTGATTGCTCCTAGCTCAGGTTTGCTTTGAACACCAGAATCCAGATGAAATTCGAGCCGGACCTGACATTTCCCATATGACGGCACATGAACTTGCAGATGGTTGGATTCCATGTGTCCTCGCACACGGGGAGCCACGCTGGCCAGGACGTGGCGCCGATCTCCAGCAAAGAGTTTTCGTTGTTTATCCTGAAAGACACTGAACAACAATTGACATGAAAACAGGCACCGCCCTTCAAACCAGAGGACAGAAAGCTAGGGCGATCAGGAGAAAGCAAAATTGGCTGCCCCATTTGACACCCCCCCCACTCACCCACCCGCCGCCCAAAATACAGCCAATCCACTTTACAGCAAATCCCGTGAAGCACTTTGATACATCCTGAAGATGTAATGAAGCACTAAATCAAACGCAAAGATTTTTTGGGGTTCTTTTGTCCTTGTGTGGGGGATGTGAATGTCCTTCACCGTTGCTTAAGAGCATCCAAACCAAACCAGCAATTCCATAGATCTCACCTACACAATAATAATAAGCCTTGCATTTGATATAGTGCTTTTCATGTCTTCTAAATATACTTACAGAATATACTGTAAAAGTGAATTTACTGTATATTCGTGCGCAAAAACAAAATCATCATTATCCTTGGGTTTGAGATACAAAACCAGATGACAGGAAGTTTTTCTTCACCCAGGTATGCTGTATATTTGTATATTATTGATATATAATTTATATGTTTGTATATTACATATATACCGGTAAAAGCTTATTTATCCGGCACCCAACTAACCGGAACACTCCATCTCCAACTCTCCCAACACAATTCACCATTTCAGCAAACGGATCTCATACCGGAGCCATCAGGGACATTTGCAGTGTAGTCACTTTGCGCGTGCAATGTGTGGCGCATGTGCATTATTAAACTTAACGAACGCTGGAATTTTTATTTTACTGATCATTTTACTGAGTGTGCTGGAATACTTATACCCATAACGAAGTCTAGCACACTCGGTAAATTAGTAAGTATCCATATTCTGTTATTATTTATCTATTATTAATATGGTATGTTTTAAAATAAGTCGATTTTTTGTTTAGGATTTTCGGCAACTTGCTGCCCAAATATCCGGCACATTCAATTAACCAGCACAGGTCAGGTCCCAAGGGTGCCGGATAAACAAGTTTCGCCCACAAAATATACAGCCAATTCACTTTACAGTCTATTCCACAAACAGTCGTGGTTTGAAATGACCAATTTTTTCTAGTTTTTTTGTTGGACAGATTATTATTAGGTGTGTGGAGTAAGGAAACTTGCCCAAGGTTTCGCCCTGAGCTGCCTGGATTCAAAATACAGGCAAGTGCTCTAACCACTGAGCTGTAGGACTCCGCTTGCCATTGATATTGCTACCTGGCAAGCTTTCCCTCTGCTTGTCACATAGGCCTATCCGCTAGGCCTTGGGCCTGCAGGGTTAACTGTCACCAGCAACAACAATTATTATTATGATTGGTAACGAGGGTGGGGATGGGAAAAGAAGGAGTCAAAGCTATATTTCAACTGGAACGTATGTTGATGAAAAGGAAATGCAACACAAACCTCTGTCGAGAAGCGACCGGCTCACGTAAGTGTCTGTGTCGTTGCAGTTGATAGAGATTTTAGTCCCTGGGGGTGTGTAGATGTTTTGTTCAGCTGGTCTTTCCAGATAAGTGACTGATATGAAACAAGAAGGGGAGGGGAACAGTGCCAATGATAAATCCTCTGATTCGATACGACTCATTCCACACTGAAAGGACGTCCTGAACAGTGAGGTTCTTCTGTTGTCTCAAAGCACCTCCCGGGATTTGCTGCACAGTGTAGTGACTGTATTTTGTAGGTGAGCGCACCTGAACTCAAGGACACCCACTTTATGGAGTCCCATAGCAGTGGTTTAGCGTCCTGGCCTTGCAAGCGAGAGGATATAGGTTCGATTCCTTGGCGGAGCAAACGTTAGCAAGTTTCCTGACTTCACATGGCTCTGTTTCCTGAGCAGTAACTGCTGGGTAGTCAATTGTCGGGTTAGTTTCTGGGGGAAACAGCAGCTTGGAATGTCAGCCTGACGTGAAATTCTCATTACAACTGTAATTTGTTGTTTGCTATTACAGCAAAAAAAATATTTATTGGGTGGATGGGGTGGGTGGGAGAGATGAGTGGGAGGTTGAGGTGGGGTGAGTGAGCGAGTGAGTGAACGAGCGAGTGAGTGAGCGAGTGAGTAAGTGAGTGAGCAAATGAGCGAGGGAGGGAGCGAGTGAGCGAGTGAGCGAGTGAGTGAGTGAGTGAGTGAGTGAGTGAGTGAGTGAGTGAGTGAGTGAGTGAGTGAGTGAGTGAGTGAGTGAGTGAGCGAGCGAGCGAGCGAGTGAGGATTATTATTACATCACATGTTATTATTATTATAATTTGCAGAAACTTTCCAATCAGGGTATTAGCTTCTCAGAAGAGTTCAGGTGGGTTTTGGTGAAACAAGTCAATGCACTTACCGAGAAGCCAGATTGCGACAGCCAGCAAGGTGCAGAGCGTGACCACAAGGAGGAGAATGATCATTTTCTTTGGGAGATTTGATCCTGGAAAATAATAATAATAATAATCCTGGCATTTGATATAGCGCCTTATCACGTATTGGAGACGTCTCAAATCGCTTCACGGAGGACACTGTAAAGTGAATTGACTGTATATTTGTGGGTGAAACGCGGCAGCCAACTGTGCGCAGCAGTGTTCCACAAACAGCCGTGAATTGAAATGATCAATTTTAAAAAAGATTTGGGAGGGATTATTATTAGGTGTGTGAAGTAAGGAAACTTGCCCAAGGTTTTGCCCTGCCTGGAATCGAACCCAAGTCCCTCCGCTTCCAAGGTGAGTGCTCTAACATCTGAGCTACAGGACACCACAAGAAGATGTGAATAGCGCTATATTAAATGCAAGGATTATTCTTGTTTATTACACAGTGCTGGCGAAACGCGACAGCCAATTGCTCACAGCAGTGTCCACATAAACGGTCATGGACTAAGTGACCGAATTATTAGTATTTGGTTCCACAGATAATCCGAACTCAAGCCTCGATGACAAGCTACTGACAATTCCTTTGTTCGTGTCGGAATCAGAAATCTGTCATTATTTACAATATGGTTTTTGGTGCAGGTAGGAATGTCACGAGCGGAAGGCAATCTTGATGATACTTTGGTCACGAGACAGCACCCACCAACCCCTAATGCCACGGGACTCCACAGTGGCAGTCCACGGTGGGAGTCGTGGCTTTGCTCACCAAATCTTCGCTGCCACCGTCGCCGCCGTGAGGCAGCAGAGGGGGGCATGACGAACGCAGGTGGGTACCATCTCTCGTTCATCTCTTTCATTAAGCCCTCCTCCCCTCCGTTAACTGGAGGACTCGGCGGCTGATCAGCCATGAGCGGAGTCTGTCAGGAGATAAATAATAACAACAATAACATCAGTGATGGGGCAGTGTGTGTCTCAGTGTGTGTCTGTTTCTATGTGTTGGGATGGTGTTGGGGTGGGGCTAAATAGACGCAATCAATCAAGTAGGTTTTAAGGTGGAATTTGTAAGATATTCAGAGGGGTGCAGGGAGCAAAGAGGGGTTGAAATAGCGGCTTATCGCATCGTTAAGGGGTCTCAAAGTGCCTCACAGAATATACTGTGAAGTGACTTGACTGTGGATTTGTTGGCAAAATGTGAGGAGCCAAATGTATAGAGCAGTGCCCCACAAACTGTTGTGGATTGAGTGTGCGGGGCCCAAATTATTATTGTTTTCATTTTTCCGAGGGATTATTTCCGCGTTACGAAACTCCGCAATACACTGTAAAATGGATTTACTGTGGATTTTGTGCATGCGGCGTTGAAACAGGAGTTCCAGAGTTTGTGGGGGTGTAATGACTGGAGACTCTCCCAGTCCCTCCACGCCTCACTCCATCCACCATTACACACTCTGAGCCAAACCTCTCAAATGTTTTGACTCAAATACACTCAACGTCATTTAGAATCATAGAATTTTACGGCACAAAAGTAGGCCATTCGGCCCATCTAGTCTGTGCCGGCTCTTTGAACAGAGCATCTCAATCCTACTGCCCAGCTCTCTCCCCATAACTTATGGAATTGGCCTCCACCACCTTTTCAGGCAATGCATTCCAGATTCAAACAACCCTCTGAGTGAAAACATTTCTCCTCAGCTCCCCTCTGCTTCGTTTTGAAACTATTTTAAATCTGTGACCACGAGTCACTGATTCGCCCACCAGTGGAAACAGTCTTTCCCTATTCACCCTGTTGAAACCTCTCTAATCTTATAAACCTCTATTAGGTCTCCTCTCAATCTTCTTTGTTCTAGAGAGAATAAGCCTAGCCTATCTAACCTTTCCTCATAGCTCAAGTCCCTCATTCCTGGTACTATCCTAGTAAATCTCCTCTGCACCCTTTCCAATACCTTAATATCCTTCCTAAAGTGTGGTGACCAGAATTATACACAGTATTCCAGCTGAGGCCTAACCAAAGTCTTGTAGAGGTTAATCAGCACTTCCTGACTTTTGTATTCTACACTCCTATTTATAAAGCCCTTTTAATGGCTTTGTCTACCTGTCCTGCCACTTTCAAAGAGTCACTAACACAAATCCCCAGGTCTCTATGTTCCTTCACACCCTTTAAAATTGTACTATCTAGCCTATATTGCCTCCCCTCATTTCTGCTCCCAATGTGTATAACCTTCTGATAACTGGATGATTAAATCCTTTATTTGTATTATTTGAGCGCCCTCCCCGCCTGCCGACGCACCCCATGTAACTTTAGAAATAAGTATTTCATCAATTTGCTCTTGGCTGTGGCTGAGCAGGTGTTAACTTGAATTTAGGGAGGGGAGTTTATACATCACAATATCCTGTTCTTACAGTGACAGCTCAAACCCTTTCACAACTCCCAAAGCTCTTCTCAGTGCGTAAAAATAGCAGGGAAGAGAGGAAAGGAAAATCTAACAGTGTTTTACAAACGCATGGACAAGGAGACAGATTTTGGGGTTAAGGTCGTCCTGCGGCTCGAAGAGAAGGAACCAGGGAATGAGATTCGGCGAAGATTTCAATACTGCTCGACCCATGCATTGGATACGGAGCCTTTCACATTGGGAGGACGTCTCAAAGTGCTTTGCAGGATGTACGGCAAAGTGTAGTGACTATTGGTAGGAAAGTGCACCGGTTGGTTTGTACTCGGCAGTGCAGTGGGGATTGGGGATTGTTGGCCAGGACACTGGGAGACAGAGAGAAACTCCCTTCACTTTTTGGATAGCTCCGCGGGGTATATAACGTCTACCTGAAAAGGGCACAGTCAGGGCTTAGGTTACGTGGAGTTCAAAGTCCCGACCTGGGGGTTTGAACCCATAAGTCTCAGACTCAGAAACGAGAACACTATCAACTGAGCCGCATCGTGCGTGTGTCCTCTCCACCTGACCTGCCCCTCATCCCGCCCCGTCCGCTAAACTTTGACAATTCAGTGCGTTTAGATATAAGTGCGGATAAACAGCTAGACTTAGGTATGACAAATAGAACTATATTTTCCTCATTGGCTTTGCAAGTTTGTGTTAGAGCAAACTGATGAGACTGCAAAAACCTCATGAATGGAGTTTAGCTGACACAGGGAGAGAGCAGTGAAGCAGAGCATAGCGATGGACAATGGAACCAAACAACAGAAAAACTCAAATTAACACACACACAACAAATAGCAAACTGTCAATCAGAAATAAAAAACTCCATGTGGAAACTCTCTCTCTCTGTCTCTCTTTGCTAATAATTAACGCATTTCAAGAGACTCATTCAACTTACCATGGTAGATAAATGTTGATTTTCAGCTTGCGCTGATTAGCTCTGCCCACTATCGGGTGATGTGCAAACGATCCATTAGTCTGAGTGAGTGAGTGTGTGTGTGAGCAGTCAGTGTCTTTACTGCTTGAATAGACAGATAGCTTTGGATGTTTTTTGGCACTGAGATAATAGCCCCATGTTCCAATCAGTGTCGAGCCTCCTATCTTAACAACTCAGTCACGAGCCGGCATAACCAGTTTTCTGGAAGAACCCATATATTGTTTTACAGAATATTTTAAATTGCAAATTGTATACAAATATGGTTTGTATACAATGGTTGCATGTGTGTCAAGTATGACTATGTCAAGGTCTGGGGTGGAGGGAGGGGAGGGGGAATAGATGGGGGAAGAGAAACTTGTGGTATTTTGTGATGTGTTTCTCGTGCTAACTAAGCAACAACAACCCTAGTGGAGTCCCATAGCATAGTGAGAGTGGCCTCACAAGCAAGCGCAAGCGAGAAAACCCGAGTTCGATTCCTGGTGTGGGTAACCTTAGGTAAATTTCCTTACACCGCACACACACACACTTCTGTTTACCCAGCAGTATAGAGGAACCCGGTTGTTAGTTGATTGACGGTTTGCTTTTCCAAGGGTAATGATAATAATACTTGCATTTTGATATAGCGCTTTTTCACGTCTTCTAGACGTCTCAAAGTGCTTCACAGATTATACTGTAAAGTGAACTGTACATTTGTGGGTGAAACATGGGAGCCACGGTAGTCGTAGATTGAAATGACTAATTTTTTTTTAATTGAGGGATTATTATTAGGCGTGTGGAGTAGGGAAACTTGCCCAAGGTTTTGCCCTGACCTGCCTGGATTCAAACATAGGTCTCATGCTTGTAAGGCAAGTGCTCTAAACACTGAGCTACAGGACTCCACAACACCCACAAGTCCCCTAAAATAATATGTTGGCTTAATCTACAACTTCGCCCACAAAATATACTGTCAATACATTTTATAGGAGTGCAGCGTAGGTTTACTAGGTTAGTACCTGAAATGAGGGGAATGAGTTATGATGATAGGTTGATTAATTTGGGCCTATATTCTCTGGAATATAGAAGAATTAGAAGGGATCTCATAGAAACCTGTAAGGTTATTAAGGGGCACAATAGATAATGGGAGATTGTTTCCCTTGGTTGGAGAATCTAAAACCAGGGGTTACAGTTTTAAAGTTAGGGGTCAGCCCTTTCGCACTGAGTTGAGAAAAAACTTCTTCACTCAGAGGGTAGTGAATGTATAGAATTCTTCACCCCAAAGGGCTGTTGATGCGCAGTCCTTGAACATATTCAAGACTGAGATTGATAGATTTCTCATTTATAAAAGGGATTAAGCGGTATGGGGATAAGGCAGGTAGCTGGAGTTAGTGTAGAATATCAGCCATGATTGAATGGCGGGGCAGGCCCGATGGGCCGAATGGCCTACTCCTGCTCCTATTTCTTATGTTCTTATGTACGGTATATTCTGTGAGGTGTTTTGACATGTCTCCAAATACGTGATAAGGTGCTGTATCAAATGCGAGGATTATTATTAATATTATTATATAAAAAATTCAAATCCCAAGATCCAAATTTCACTGCTACTTAACATGCAGTAGACTGCTGTTTACCAATTAATTCTTTGATTCCACCAAAGAGTAGGATGGCCAATTAGTACCATCAAACACTCTTGTGTTTAATTAGGAAATGAAAGATGTTCATTTGAAATCTCCCATTGAAACAAAAATGGCCCCCGACTGCATTGACAGGTCTCTCCGTATAGAGCAGTGTGAGATTACCTGATAATGTCCGCCAGCAATGTCTCTTAAAGCAATCAACAGTTATTTACAGTCATGGGATGGGAGTGGGAGTGCGTGTGTGGGTGTGTGTGTGTGTTATAATGGGAGATATACTTTGATGCTTATCTCTATTGCACACATCAAGTGTTAGGAAATAATTAATTCTGTGCCCTGTGACAAACCCGTCAAATATAAATATCAAACCACTTCATGGCTACTTTGTGCAATGTTGAACTCAACCCCTTCATGGCCTTGCTCCGCCCAACCTCTGTGATCTGCTAACCCTATTGTTGAGATTTCCAATCCCGAGAGTTCAAAATAATGACCTGGCCTGTCCGCTCCCTCCGCTCAGTCAGCCCTGACCGGCTTCATCTATCCGACCTGTGCTACCATCGGCAGTTCATCCTACAATCCCTTCCTTTTGCTCCCTCTCTTGCCTCCTTCAAGGCCTATCACAAGATCATCCTCTCCCACCCTCCTACCGCTACTCGCCCTGCCCTCCACCCCAGCCCCAGCTTCGGTCCAAATCCCTGACTGTGTAGTGCCCTTGGGACACCTTGGGACTATATGAAAGGGGTTGTTTAAATCTAATGTACTCTTGTTATTAAATATTATTGCTAAAATAATAATAAATTGATCACTTCAACCCTCGACTGTTTTTGGGGACGCTGCTGTGCGCAATTGGCTGCCACGTTTCGTCCACAAATATAGAGTCAATTCACTTTTTGCACTATATTCTGTGAAGCTCTTTGAGACGTCTAGAAGACATGATAAGCGCTATATCAAATGCAAGGATTATTAGTACAGGCGCCACCGTGTAATCAGGAACCGCTTAAGTGGGATCATCGCTTAATTGGGACGAAACAGTGTGTGTCTGTTTTTATGCGTGTTATTTGCATCGGATAAGCGAGACTGCACATCGCTTTGGTGGGACATTTTTTGTCAACACAGATTTTCAGTGACCGATATTCTCACTTCCCGTAACATATTTGTTCCATATAACACCTTACCGGCCACACGTACATGTGCAGGGAGTACGTAACAGCGCAGCCAGCCAGCCATACAATGTGCAGAGTGGCTATCCATGTAGTGCAAAGATCGTAGGTACATTCTGCCAGCGCTAGTTAGCGGTTCACACACTGTATGTCAGCATAAACACACTACAACAGAAAGCTAACCTTGTGTCATAAGAGAGAGGGGGAGAGAGCGCTCACGGGAAGAAATAGCCAGAGGGAGGGACATCGCTGTATTGCTTTAAAGAAGGAATAACAGTAGAAGGTTTGTTTTTTTAATACCGAAAAAATAACATTGTTGATTCTTTCGTGATTTCCGCATGTACTTTACCCGTGTTTGTCCGTGTTGTGTTATGATTCTGGTGTGTGTAGAACGTATGTGCCCACATACTGAGCTTTGTGTTGGGTGAATAATGTGTCTGCTGCTTGGCGTCACCTAAACGGGAGCCTCGCTTAAACGGGACATTTAATCATCTCCCGATCTGTCCCGCTAAAGCGGAGGCTACTGTACTAAGAGACATCCAACCAAACTCCCTATCTGAGTCCAAAGATCTCGCTATTTGTAGAGAGCAGGGAGTCTCTTGCTCTCTCTCTCTCTGTGCCATCCGCCAATCCACCTGGATAAACTATATCAAAAGCTCGGGGGTTATTATGAAAATCATATCATTTGTACATGACAATCTCCCACAAATGGGTTTTCTTTCACCCAGTGTAGATACACAAAACTGCTTTCCAGACTAAAGAAAAATGATTTGCATTGCATACGGCGATGCTTGTATTAGCGAGAGAGAGAGAGAAAAACCTTTGTACCAATCTTGATATTTTTAATTATCATTAAACATTTCCTCTGACAAATTGCCTTTAATGACTGTTTCATGTTTCACTGTTGATAGACACATTCCAACATTGGCCTAGCAATCCATGAGCAAATAGCTATTTCCATTAAAACGTAGAAGTGACAAATTTATCCATTGTGCTGATAAGGTGGTTATCATGGGATGTAATTAGTGTTATCTCCTTGTATTTAGCTGTCCGTCTGTTTGTTTGTTTGTTTGTTAGTTTCAATGATTGATTGTGGCTTTCTGCATCGGTTGTGAGGTAGTTGATGAAAGCTTAGCTTTAAGATGTCTCGACAGCGTGATAAGACGCTATGTCAAACGCAGAGGTTATTAAAAGATCTTGGGGGAGGAAGGCAGAGAATTAAACTTAAAGGTTTAAACGTAGAGGAAGGAGGGGACGAGAATGCTCACAGCTCAGAATATCCCCATTTGACTAAGGATGGGAGGTGGGGAAGGGAGGTAGGAGGGGTCTTCTTGGAGCTGAAACTCGTACTAAATGGTGGGGCAGGCTCCAGGAACCAAGTGGTCTACTTCTGCTCCTACTTCTTATGTTCTTATGACATGTTTGGCAATGGAATGTTAGAATTGAGCCAGCCCTCTGTCTTGGTCTCTAGTCCGACAATCTATCCATCATCTATTCGTTTGAAGGATCCTTGAGACAGCAAACCATGTGGTTTTAGGTGGTTAGACTCCAGCAGTGACCCAACGCAAACACTCTTGGCTCCCCCACCAAGCCCTGGATCTTGCCAACCTGAGCCTAATACTTTTGGGAATTAGGTAATCAGAGTGTGTCCCTCCAGGGAGAGAGAGGGAGAGAGAGAGGGAGGGAGAGAGAGAGAGAGAGAGCATTCCATTCCAATAATCTATGTCTGGAATTTCCATGTATAGATGGATGGGATGCACTGAATTTTCAGTTTGGTTTGGACACTGTTAAGCACAGTGATGGATTTCCGCATGTGTCAGACACCTGGCTGACCAACAAAAAAATATTCCTGGACTTTTGTCTACAGTTCAATGTAATAAGACAATGTTTGGAATCAGTATCAAGTGTCAGAGTTAATCTATCGTCCGGGATCTGTGAAACAAATTTACAAAGATACAGAAACCTGCAAGGTCCATATGTGTAAAGCAGGGAATACATAGAGAGAGAGAGAGAGAGCTCAACAGGGCTGATGATCTATCTTAATTTACCATTTGTGTTAATAATTGGAGTGAACTTTTCAAGAGGGATGAATATGGGTTCATTCATCACACCAATTAAACCAGCGCAGTGTCAAACAATTCTCTGTTTGTTTTTTGAAGATGGCACTTTTCTTACGTTAAGGAAACATCAATTGGAATTTACCTTGTTTGCCTTATTCCTCCCCCTCTCCTCGCTCCCTCCTTGCCCCCGTGCCCAGCCTCAGTCTGGGGTCGATGCTTTGAGACATCCTCCCGGCATTCGATATAGAATATTGACTCCGTATTTTGTGGGTGAACGTGGCACTCACTGGTACAGCAGCACCCACAAACAGTCGTGGACTGGGTGACCACATTTCTTTTGGGGTGTTTATTACCCCCAGTTAAGCAATATGCCAATTGACTAACAACCGGTTTCCTAATTACTGTTTTGGTAAGCAGAGGTGTGTGGAGTAAAGAAACTTGGCTAAGGTTTCGTCCTGACATGAGAATAAAACCTGGGTTCTTTCACTTGTGAGCCGAGCGCCCTAATCACTACAATACAGAATCCCTCACTGCAGGACTTGTATTGTGTCTTGTATAAGTCTGACCATGTTATATTGTTAGTTTGAGCGAATGCAGTCACGGAATTCTAGCATTAGAGTCAATATCTCTGCTGAAGCTATCTTCACATTGACATAATGACTCAGGAACATTCAACTCATCAAACAGGTTCTACCAGATTATTGGATTGTAGTCGTTTACAACCACACTTTTTAATACTGCGCCCGTCATTGTTTTGTGTTGGTCTATGATTGACGGCTCCACCCTATATCTGTGATCTATTAACCCCTTATCAACCTGTCCGCTTCCTCTGCTCTGCAGGCACTGGCCTGCTCCATGTCCCCTGTCCTGCCTACCTCACCATCAGTGGTCTGGCCTTCTGCCTATCTGCCCCCACCCTCTGGAACTCCATCCCAGACACCTCCGCTTGCTCATGCCCTTTCCTCTTTCAAGGCCCATCTCAACTTCCTCTTGACCCTGTGTTCGTCCACACTCAGTAGCTCATTTGCACATAGTGATGTCCCATAAACAGCCATGAAGTGAGTGATGATTTACCTGGAGTAGGGATGGTGGGCTGGGGTGGGGTGGGGAGGGGCAATTGGGATGGGGGGGAAATGTTGTTGGCCGCGACAGTTAAAATTAACTCAATTAAATGACTGCGATGGGGGAGAGAAAAACAGAAGGGTGAGTGTCCTGGAAAAGGTGACATTGGATGAGCCAAATGGCCTTCTTCATTCAAACCAAATGTTGTGCCACTGTCTCCTGTGTGACCAGTAGAGGGCAGCACAAGACTGCTAGGTGATCTCATCAAACTTCTTGGGCAACTTGCCGTGTATGATGTGAGCCCTGTACTGCACAACCATCACCACCATCACCATCATGCCACGGACAGAGGTTGTGACACAATGAAAAAACATCCCTCGAATAATCCCTGAGAGACATTTTCGCTTCGGTTCTGTTTCATTTCCCTCCTTCACCCGCTCCAACCCCATTAAATTCCTCCTCACCATCATCATCGACAGTCAAGCTCCCAACCATGCTGCCCCCACTATCTCCAATTCTGTCCCTCTAACTCTTCCCCCATTCTACTCCATCTGCATTTTCACAGCCATCTTAAAAATCATGCAAAAAAGTCACCTTTTCCCCTCTCCCCACCTCAACCTTTTCAGTTCCACCGCCATCCTGTACCCCCACCCACAGCTCCCAACTTGAAAGGCATCGGGTAAAAATAATAATCCTTGCATTTGATACAGCGCCTTATCACATCTCCGAGATTCCCCAAAGCGCTTCACAGAATAATACTGTAAAGTGGAGTGACTGTATATTTTGTAGGCAAAATGCTGCAGCCAATTGCACACAGCATTGTCCCACAAACGGTTATGAATTAACGCGCTCTGAGACGCCGTCCGGCGTGGAGGGCGCTATATAAATCAAAATCAAAGTTGTTGTTGAATTGAAGTGACCTTTTTGTTTAAGGAATTATTACCCCCAGAAATGAGATCCTACAATTGACTAACAACTGTGTTCCTACTTACAGAGCAATGTAGAGTAAGGAAACTTGCCCAACATTTTGCCCTGCTGGGAATCAAACCCAGGTCTTTTTCTTACGAGGCGAGTGCTCTAACCATTGAGCTACAGGAGTTCACAATATCAATGCCAGTTGTATTGATTTGTATTACCGTCTAATGATATGTTTAAAACACTAAGAGCAAATGTTCTGAGAAACATAATTACAGGTTTCATTTTGGGGAAAGATATACTCAAGGGCATGGCTGATGTACTGAATGAGTACTTCGCCTCTGTCTTCACAAAAGAAAAGGATACAGCCAATGCCATGGTATTAGAGGAGAGGGTAGGAGAAATGGATAGAATAATTATAACCAGAGAGGAAGTGCTAAAAAGGTTGACGTCGCTCAAGGTGGATAAGTCACCTGGTCCGGATGGGATGCACCCTAGGTTACTAAGTGAGGCACGGGAGCAAATAGCAGGGACTCTGGCCACGATCTTTCAATCTTCCTTGGACACAGGGGTCGTGCCAGAGGACTGGAGGATAGCTAATGTTACTCCCTTGTATAAAAAGGGGCAGAAGGACAAGCCTGGTAACTACAGACCAGTCAGTCTAACGTCGGTAGTGGGCAAACTTCTAGAGTCCATAATCAGGGACAAGGTAGATCTTCACTTAGAAAGATATAGGCTAATAAAGGACAGTCAACATGGATTTGTTAAAGGCAAATCTTGCCTTACAAATCTGATAGAATTTTTTGATGAGGTAACGGAATGGGTGGATAATGGTAGCGCAGTTGATGTAGTTTACATGGACTTTCAAAAGGCATTTGACAAAGTGCCACATGAGAGACTTATTAGGAAATTAAAGGCCCATGGCGTAAAAGGGACAGTGGCAGCGTGGATCCACAACTGGCTGCGAGACAGAAAGCAGAGAGTTGTAGTGAGCGGCTGTTTTTCAGATTGGAGGGAAGTGAGCAGTGGTGTGCCACAGGGATCGGTTTTGGGACCATTGCTGTTTGTAATCTACATCAATGATCTGGACTTGGGTGTACGGAGTACAGTTTCCAAGTTTGCAGATGACACTAAGTTAGGGAGAATAGTAAACAGTGAGGAGGATAGTAGCCATCTGCAAGAGGATATAGACAAATTGGTAAAGTGGGCAGACACATGGCAGATGAAGTTTAATGCAGAGAAGTGTGAGGTGATGCATTTTGGGAGAAGAAATGAAGGGAGGCAATATAGGCTAGATAGTACAATTTTAAATGGTGTAAAGGAACAGAGAGACCTGGGGATTTGTGTTAGTGACTCGTTGAAGGTGGCAGGACAGGTAGACAAGGCTGTTAAGAAGGCATATGGGATACTAGGCTTTATAAATAGGGGTATAGAGTACAAAAGTCAGGAAGTGCTGACTAACCTCTATAGGACTTTGGTGAGGCCTCAGCTGGAATACTGTGTTCAATTCTGGTCACCACACTACAGAAAGGATGTGAAGGCATTGGAAAGGGTACAACGAAGATTTACTAGGATGGTGCCAGGATTGAGGGACTTCAGCTATGAGGAGAGGCTAGATAGGCTAGGGTTATTCTCTCTGGAGCAGAGAAGATTGAGGGGAGACCTAATAGAGGTTTATAAGATCATGAGGGGTTTCGACAGGGCAAATAGAGAAAAACTATTTCCACTCGTGGGTGAATCTGTGACTCGTGGTCACAGATTTAAAATAGTTTCAAGGCGCAGTAGAGGGGAGCTGAGGAGAAATTTTTTCACTCAGCGAGTTGTTCGAATCTGGAATGCATTGCCTGAAAAGGTGGTGGAGGCTGATTCGATAACAACTTTTAAAAGGGAATTAGATCTTTATTTAGGGAGAACGGGTCTATTAGGCTATGGGGAGCGGGCAGGGCAGTGGGATTGAATCGCTCTTTTCAAAGAGCCGGCACAGACTAGATGGGCCGAATGGCCTCCTTTTGTGTCGTAAAATTCTATGATTCTATGATTCTAAGTGAGGCTCAAGCAGATTATTGATGTCATCACAGCCCTGAGATGTGTGTTGGCAGCGGAGGCCACCTCTGCTTTTATTTATAACACATATTGTTTTTAGCTTCTTCATGCTTTGCTAAGAACAATACTAATTATTACATCTGACTTAGCACCTTATCATATCATCATAGGGATAAACGGGTCCTTCTCAGATTGGCAGGATGTGATTAATGCACTAGGCTCCCTATCAACGCTGGCCGGGCTTTCGGCCTCTCTGCCCCCACTCTCTTCGCCTCGCTTCCTCCCTTTCCTCCTTCAAGGCCGGTATGAAGGCCTTCCTCTTCGACCATGCCTTCTGCTCCCCTCCTAACTCTCCCCGCTTTCCTACTCTCCTTCCCCCACCCCAACACCTCCCCACACCCACTCGGGTCCCAATAATCTATCTATGGAATTTCAGCGCCTTGGGACGTCCTCCCGTTGTGAAAGGGGCTCTATAAATGTAGTTTTGTTGTTGTTGTAGTGGAGAGCCACAGGGATCAGTGCTAGAGACTCAACTATTTACAATCTATAGCAATGATCTAGACGAGGACATCGAACTTCAAATATCTAAATTTGCAGATGATGCAAAGGTAGGTGGGAGAGGAAGCTCTGAGGATAACACAAAAAAAAGCAACAGGATATAGATAAACTTAGTGAGTGGGCAAGAAGGTAGCAGATGGAATATAATGTGGGGAAGTGTGAAGTTATTCAGTTAGGTAGTTAAAAATGGAAAAGCGGATTATTTTCCAGAAGGGGAGAGAATAGATAGTGTTAGAGTTCAGAGGGGCTTGGGTGTCATTGTACACCAGTCACAAAACATTAGTATGCAGGTACAGCAAGCCACATAATGATATGTTGGCGTTCGTTACAAAAGGGTTAGAATATAAGAGTAGGGAAGTCTTGCTGCAACTGTATAGGGCTTTGGTGAGACCGCACCTAGAATATTGTGTGCAGTTTTGGTCTCCTTATTCAAGAAAGGATGTACTTGCCTTAGAGTGGGTACAGGTTAGATTCACTAGGTTGGTTCCTGTGATGAGGGGGTTGACCTATGAGGAGAGATTGAGTAATCTAAGCCTGTATTCTCTAGAAGAATTAGAGGTGATATTATAGAAACTGATAAGATTCTTAAGGGGATTCCCAGCTAAAGACCTTTCTCTTTGCGCCTAAATCGAAGTTGTTGTTGTTGACGACAGAGTAGACAGTGGGAGACTGTTTTCCCTGGTTGGACAATCTATAACTAGGGATCATAGTTTTAGGATTAGGGATCAGGCTTTTAGAACAGAATTGAGCAAACAACAACAACTTCAATTTTTATAGCACCCTCCACGCCGGACGGAGTCTCAGAGCGCTTAAATACCTCTTCACTCAGAGTCTAGTGGATTTATAGAATTATCTAATCCCAAAAGGCTGTATATTCTCAGTCCTTGAACATATTCAAGACTGAGATTGATAAATTTCTAATGGATAGAGGGTTTAAGGGACATGGGGATAAGGCGGGCAGGTGGAGTTAGATTAGAAAATCAACCTATTGAATGGCAGGGCAGGCTCGAGGGGCCGAATGGCCTATTTCTGCTCCTTATTCCTATGTTTCTAACATCAAGATATCTCAAAGTGCTTGCATGCAGACTGTGTGTTTTCTAAGCGAACAGCAACATATTTGCAGACAGCCATGGAAAGAGCGACCGATTATTAGTGGGGAGATTGTCAGCCAGGACACTTTATAACATAAAGTCTGTAGCTCAGTGGTTAGAGCATTTGCCTTACAAGCGAGAGGCCCGGTTTCAAGTCCAGTCCAGGGTGAAATCTAGGGCATGTTTCCTTACTCCACACACCTGATAAAAATCCCTCAAAAAAGTCCCCACAAACAGTCATGGATTGAAATGACCAATGTATTTTTTGTTATGGAAAAATACTGTATCCTGGGAGAGAGAAAATCTCTTTTTTGAACGTTGAACATGTTTAATGTTATCAGAAGGGAGATGGTTTAACGCTTCATCAGAAGTGCAGCATGACTTTCCTCCGATGTCATTCCACCCCCAGATATGAAGGACTCTGAATGAATTGTAAATGGCATTGTGTTGTATCGCACTCCGTCTCTTTCTCTCTCTCTCTGTGTCTCTCACTGGCTGATCTGCACCTGATATTGCACAAAGCAAGTTCCGTCTCTCCATCTCGCCATCTCTCTGCTTGCCGTTGGAATATTTTCTGCAGCTCTCTTGCACTGCAATCATTTCAATAAGCAGCAAAATGCTTTGGCAATCTAACAAAAGATAATAGATAGTTTGGCGGTGACATGCAAAGCAGAATTTCAATCCTCCTGTTCCACAGATGACACAAAGACATTACAACAACAACAACACAATTACATTTGTCTAGCTCCTATCGTGTCGGGAGGACATCCTCAGTCGCTGGACAGACAGTATTGTATTCTGGATCTAACTGGGGGAGGATTGGAGAGGGTGGGGGGCAGGGGGGGATGGAAGGAAGGAGGTTGATCAAAAACACAGTCACAACTTCTCCTCCGCACTGAGAATGATTTACTCACACCCTGATATTTGTTCAGTTCCGACAATATTCTCTACCCACCCGCTCACCCACCCTGTCACATTTCCACCTGTCTCTCTCTCTCTGTCTGTCTGTGTGTCTCTGCAACAGTTGATAACTGATTTCAGTGGAAGTGGGACAGGTCAGAAGGTAACAGAGGCATTTTAACAACAGTAGTGATCCTTGTGTATTATACAGCTTCTTGTCGCGTCGTTGAGACGTCTCAAAGCGCTTCACAGAGCATACCGTCAAGCGGAGTGACTGTGTAACTTGTGGACGAAACGCAGCGGCCAATTACCCCCCCCCAGAAACAGTCGTGGATTGAGGCGACCAAATTTAGAATATTTGTGGTGGTAACCAGAGGCGTGTGGAGTGAGAGTGATGTTAACCTGCAGCTGCTCGCTCGGTGACGTGGCTGCAGCTCTGAGACACACACTGAGCGCTGTTACTTTGTCTCGCCGGATCAGTTTTCGTTGGAGGTAATTGTTTGACAATTGCAAACGTAATCCAGAATTTTCCAATGGAGGCAATTAGCAGGCGAGCGAGGCATCGATACCCGCTGCGTAAGTGAAGCACATCCAACGCAATTTGCGGGCAGAGAAAGACAAAATCTGTCTGTCACATTTAAATTGTTTTTTTTGCCACCTTGACCTCTTTTGCTAATTCTGTCAGGAAGTAACACGTCGTAACAGAGATTACCGGCGGGAACTAGAAACCCGCTCTGCAAAGCTCCCAGCGACGTCCTGTCTCTTGGGAAGTCCTCCCGAGGTGAGAGGTACTCTATACATGTCATTTGGTTATTTTATTGTCGTCTCTTTGAGAAGTTTCCTAACTCCACACGCCTCTGTTTACCTGGGAGTGGGTAGGACCTTGGATTGTCAGTTGCTTTCTGCGGTTAATAATCCCTTCAAAAAACAAGAAGAAGAATCAATCACTCAGGTCCTCTTGCTTGCAAAGTGAGCGCCTACCCACCGAGCTACAGGACTGTGTAATGCTCTGGCGAGTTCTGGGAGCTCACAGCACACAGCGTCCAGAGATTAACAGGCGGCCTTGCATTGCACTGGTTAAAACCCTCCTACCCCTGCCCTCCGCGCCCTCCATCCCTCCTGATCCCAACCACCAGCTTTGACTGTCCAGCGCCTTGGGACGTCCTCCTGATGTAAATGTAACTTCTTGTTGTTGTCTCACCGCATCAAAGTGTCTGAAGTCCTCTCTGTCGAGCGCAGTGCCTGTATTTTGTCAGCCGGAATAGTCTTTCCCTCCTGACAACTCCATCACAATGATACAGTTCTCAAACCTCCGCAGTGACAGCTTGCCTCAGCAGAATTCAGTACATTTTCTGCATAAAAATATATATAAGATATATATGTGTGTTATAACTTAACTTCCCTGTCAGGTAAATGTTCAGGCATTTTGCCAGAGAAAAAAACAAGTAATGAAACAAACAAACTATTTTAACAGGGGCAGGGGGGAGATTGTGTGCGAGAGAGAAACTCGCTTCTATTTTCGAATAATGCACCGAGAGAAATCTTTCACATGCCTCTTACAGAAGCAAGACAATAATAATAAAGATCAGCTGTAAGCATGGAAACGACAAGCTGAATATTAATAGCAATACTAATAATCTCTGCATTTTATATTGCTGCTTATTGCATACATAATATACAGTCAATTCACTTTACAGTAGATTTGTATGAAACATTTTAATATGTCTCAAGAATGATAAGGCGCTATATCAAATGCAAGGATTATTATTATGAATACTATTATTCAGCATCGATTCGATGCTTACAGCAGATCTTGTCATACTTGCCTTGCCCCCACCACTATCACCCATCACCCACACCCTCCCACCCAACCACCCGATGTGACATGAGTAAAGGAAGCCTGACAGTCGCAGTCTAAAATGTCAGCAAACATGCCGGCAATTCCAATGATATATTCCCCACCTCGTAAAACAGCTTTTGAATTTTAGCACAAGCATCAATCTCTTTCTCAGTCATGATTTCCAGCAGCCACTGAAAGGCATCTGATATTTGTTCCCAGTCAACGTCAATTGGTGTTGCCTTGGGTAAAATATGTGCAATTCCCAATAGTGGAACAAATCAGCCTCATTACTCCATCGCAGGACTACCTCAAGATGTATATGGTACCTTGGGGGTTGGGTTTGCAGACACATGCTCCTGACCACAGCCCCAATAATTGATCCAGTAACAAAGCCTTGATCAATATATGTTCCTCCAGAGAGAGAGAGAGAGAGAGAGAGGAAGCGCATTCCATTCCAACAAATATCTCTGTGAAGCTTGTTGGGATGTATTGGAATTCTCAGTTTGGTTTGGAGATTCTTGAGCACCAGCGATGGCACATCGCATGTGTCAGTCACCCAGCTGACCAATTAACTACATCTCCATCGGCAAACAGCAACAACAACAACTTCGATAAATATAGCGCCCTTCTCGCCGGACAGCGTCTCAGAGGCAAAATGCTCAGAGCATC
This sequence comes from Hydrolagus colliei, assembly GCA_035084275.1. Classification (NCBI taxonomy): domain Eukaryota; kingdom Metazoa; phylum Chordata; class Chondrichthyes; order Chimaeriformes; family Chimaeridae; genus Hydrolagus; species Hydrolagus colliei. Next base: position 6,140,679 of record CM068770.1, on the reverse strand, counting down.
ACTCCAGGGGAATTGCTGTCAAGTATAATTGCTGACTATAATTGTTGACTGCAATTAGTTGAGTCTTGCGGTGTAGTGGTTCGGGAGCTCGTCTCACAAGCGAGAGGACTGGGGTTCAAAACTCGGCAACCAATTGCGCAAGGCAGTCCCACAAACAGTCGTGGATTCTGTGACCACATTTTTTATTTATTTTTGTACTGGAGAGACTATTTCCCCTGGTGTGCGATCTGTCAATCAACTAACAATCGGGGTCTCGGTCGATTGTCGATTGGCGGATCGCTTTCCGGGAGCAAACAGAGGCGTTTGTGTGGAATAAGGAATGTTGTCTCAGAAATTGCCGCATCCGGGAATCAACCCCGGGTCCTCTTTCTTGCGAGGCGAGCGCGCTAACTGTTGAGCAACAGCCCGGCTCACGCTGATACTGACAATGAGCTGCGCCAAGCAGTTATCAACTTCATTTGATTGAAGTAGTCTCAAAACTGCTTAGGACTGAGCACAATTCCGTGACAGGAATAGATGAAAGACATGACAGCTTTGGCAGCTGTTCTGTGGGGCAGGTGTTCATTTGAAAATCACCTCTGGCACCACATTTATCAAACATAATTGAAAAGTCTTATGAATTTTGTAGCGATCAGCTAGAAAAGCGTTATGGATGCAGTTTTCTTTATTGGCTGTTGTTTTAACCTGAGACGTGGCACACGACAGTTGCTGTGTTACATGGGTAGCCAGCCGTGGTGTAAGAATGTTAGAAAAGCACAATTGTCTCAAACTATCTGCTGAATCCAGAGATATTATTTTTGAACAGAAATCTTCAGTTTTCAGAAGTCTTCACAAAATAGTTTTCATGCCACTTGTTTCACGCATTAATAATTAATACTGTAATGATAAACCAATAACAATAATCCAATGATGCTCTCACCCAATTGTTGTGTGCTGCACCACTGTTTGTGGGACGCTGCTGTGAGCAAATTGGCTGCTGCATTTCGCCCACAAAATATACAGTCACACCACTTTACAGTATATCCTGTGAAGCGTTTTGAGATGACCTGAAGGTGTGACGATGCAAGGATTATTGTTATAATACTTACATTTGATTTAGCACTTTTCATATCTTCTAGGCGTCTTGAAGTGCTTCACAGAATGTACTGTGAAGTGAATTGACTGTGTATTTGTGGGCGAAATGCGGCAGCCAATTGCTCACAGCAGTGTCCCCATAAACAGTCGTGGGTTGAAATGAGCAATTTTATTTTGAGGGATTATTATCAGGCGTGTGGAGTAAGGAAATTTGCCCAGGGTTTCGCCCTGACCTACCTGGATTCAGGTAGGTCAGGGCGAATACAGGTCTCACGCTTGTAAGGTGAGTGCTCTAACCACTGAGCTACAGGATTCCACATTAATTATCTCATTTGATACAGCTCCTATCAATGTAATTCTTGCATATGACGTAGCACAAATGTCTTGAGACGTCTCAAAATGCTTCACAGCTTGTACTAATGACTTGGTTTGTGGGTATATTTTGTGGGTGAAAGACTTGGCTTCAAGGATGAGAGTGTGACAAATGCGCTGTATCAAACGCAAGAATTATTATCGTTTGTCATCAATTGCACTGTGTGCTAATGGTGTTGGCTGCCCGGGTCCCCAGGACAGAATGACAGACAGCAGAAACACAAACACAACCAGAGTACTGTACTGTCAAATCACTTCATGAGTGTCACCTGTCAAAAATTCAATATAGGAGGGTAATAGGCAACTTATCAGACAACAACATCAATGTTCCTGCTGGTATATTGTCTATATTATGTGAGTATTGCAAAACAGAGCATTTGCAAGCTCAGTGTTATATTCCTGCTGTCAATCATTGCTCTCTTATCAGATGGAGGGGGCCAGTGCTTTTTTTTTGGCGGGGGAGGGGGTTATTAACCTCGATTGTTCTCTGGCCCAATTTGGGCTCTCGGTCTCTCCCCCACACCCCCCTCACTCCTCCCCCATACAACAACAACAACTTTCACTTACGCAGCACCTTTCATGTCGAGAGGACGTCCCAAGGTGCTGGACAGTCAGGGATTTGACCCGAGCTGGGGTTTCAGATCAGGAGGGGGTGGAGGCCGGGCAGAGTGGGGGTAGGAGTGTGGCCAAAGGCGTGTCAAAGAGGAGGGTTTTGAGATGTGCCTTGTGCCAGGGGGAGGGGAATTGACTGACAATATTTTATTTGTTGTTGAAGGGTTTATTATCCCCGGAAAGTGACCCGCCAATAGTTATCAACCGAGTTTCTACTCACAGGTAGACAGAAGTGTGTGGAGTAAGGGAATTTGTGTAAGATTTCACCCCAGCTGGGAATTGAAACTGGGTCCTCGCTTACACTATTGCGCTATTCACTATGCTACAGGACTCCTGTTATTGTGGGTGCTGGCCGTGGGCAAAATGGCCTCCACGCTGCCCTAATCAAGCCAATCCTTCGATACAGTGAACATCAGACGAGACACGCTGTGAAAAACGCTTTGAGAGCTGTTTGCAGTTGAACAAATGCAAAGGAGAGCGACAACAACAACAAAATTATATTTACAGAGCACCTTTCATGTCGGGAGGACATCCCAAGGTGCTGAACAGTCTGCTCAGGACCCGAGCAAGGGGCAACGGCAGGGTAGAGCGGAGAGGAGGGTGAGTGAGATTAATTGAGTGTCTTTCGCTGGGACGAAGGATTGAAACGACACGGACCACATCAGCAAACATCTGCCAGAGGAGAAGTGGAGTCTACTGAGGATCAGCTGTGCTCTTCTAGTTTAATAAAATCAACTCAAAGCTCTTCAAATAACAGCTGAACAGATGGTACCTTACCCTCCGCGACGGTAATTTTCCCAACAAGGATAGCGCTATTCTCTTACATTAATTATTCATCGTTTGCAGACAAATTAGAAGTAATTAATTCCATAGAAAATTGGCTCCTTCCCTCAGGTTCGCAAATGATTTGAGAGATGGATATCATACCTACACAACAACTTGTATTCCTATTGTGTCTTTGGCTGCCCTGTTTCTCCCAGCAGTACGTAGGAACCCGCTATTGTCAGTTATTTGTGGGTCGCTTTCTGGGCGGTAAGAATCCCAACCCAGAAAATATTGGTCACTCAATTGGCCACTGCTGTTTGTGAGACACGACTGTGCAGAATTAGCTACTGTATTTCGCCTTCCAAATACACATTTGATTCACTTCACAGTATATTCTGTGAAAAGCTTTGAGACATCTCAACAATGCGATAAAGCGCTATACCAAATGCAAGGATCTTTATTAGCGTTACAGTCACTACACTCTACAATAGATAATGATAATATAATAATAATCCTTTCATTTGATATAGCACTTTTCACATCTTATCGACGTCCCAAAGTGCTTCATAGATTTTACTGTAAAGTGAATTGACTACATATTTGTGGGCAAATCGCGGCAGCCAATTGCACGCGGCAGTGTCCCACAAACAGTTGTGGATTGAAATGACCACTTTTATTATTGTGGGTTTTTTGGACAGATAGATCTTGTAAAACTCTTTGAGACATCCTCCCAATATCAAAGGCGGGGTAGCCAATGCAAAAATTATTATGAATGAATAAATGGATTGATATTTCTCATATTACAGTATTATTATTTCCACAGCAAATTGCAGAGATCCCACCCTCCCTTTTTATGTCTCTGTTCTCTGAGTCTTTCAAACCTCTTAACCTTCTGAGAAATGGTCCGATCAAGACAAACAGATACTGAATATAACAGAGCAAACAATAGATTACCTAAGTGCCAATTAGGAAGGGGAATTGTAGGGAGCGTAGCCAATTTAGGCTAATTACATGAATGAGTTCCTCTTGAGGACAATGTTATCTGGACTCACATGGTCTCTTGGACCACATTTAGCCTTGCTTCTTCTTGGTGGTGAAGTGTGTGGAGCACAGAGGCGAAAATTGTGTTGTGTGATGTGCTAATTAAAACCCCCAGTGCTAATTAACGAGGTGTTGAAAAGAGTGACTATGTGATAATTTGCTTGCTGACTGGACCCCAGTTGAGCTGAGAGTGAGACTCCCTGCCATCATGTCGTTGAGATGTTTCAAAATGTTTCTTAGAGTATACAATACTGTAAAGTGAATCGATTGTGGGCGAAATGCGACAGCCAATTGAGCACAGCAGTGTCCCACGAACAGTCGGGGTTTGAATGACCAAACTATTACTATTATTACTATTCCAGGGAGTTATTAATCCCTGGAATCAATCTGCTAATCGACTAATAATGAAACTTGCCTAAGGTTTCGCCCTGCCTGGGAAATCGAACCTGGGTCCTGTTCTAATAATAATAATTCTTGCATTTGATAAAGGGCTTTTCAAGTCTTCTAGACTGTGTCTCAAAAGGCTTCACAGAATATGCTGTAAAGTGAATTTGACTGTATATTTTGTGGGCGAAGCCATAGCAGCAGCCATAGCAGCGTCCCACAAACAGTCGTATATTGAAATGACCAATTTATTATTGTATTTTTTGGAGGAATTATTATTGGGTGTGTGGAGTAAGGCAACTTGCCCAAGGTTTTGCCCTGACTACGCTACAGATCTCTAACCACTACACTATAGGACTCTGTTGATCTGTAACCCGGGTGTGAACCTCACTGAGTTCCAATGAATCATAATGTTGCTCAGCTTATCTCTCAGGGCTTTATGTAAAGACCGTATACCGTTGTTTGATGTGAGAACACTTTGAATGCAACTGGCTGTGCTTTCTTAAAACTACTGCTTTTCTCTCCCTCTGTAATCATGCCTTGGGGATGTGACATTCCTTGTATTAAATCCAAACTATTCATTATGCTCTGTGTGATCACTCCAGCACCCATTCAGCCCACTGGGTGTTGCCTTCAATACATTTGCACTTTGAGTTGGCGATATGATGGAGTGAATTCAGCTCCCACCCCACCTCCAGTGATTAGTGTTTTACAGAATGTACTATAAAATGAATGGACTGTATATTCGTGGGCGAAACACAGCAGCCAATTACGCACAGTGACCCACAAACGGTCATGGATTGAAATTACCAATTTATTACTGTCTTTTTAAGGGATTATTATCAGGCGTGTGGAGTAAGGAAACTTGCTCAAGGTTTCTCCCTGACCTGCCTGGATTTGAACACAGGTCTCACGCTTCTAAAGCGAATGCTCTAACCACTGAGCTGCAGGACTCCGTGAGATGTGGGTAGGTGGGGGCGTTTGGTTGGTTGGTTATATAGATAAAAGACTGGGAAAGCAAAGGCAGAGACACCAACTAAATGACTACAATTTATGTGACACAAGTGAGCTTTTCAAATAATTGAATCGTTTGAAAAGGGAAACCACATTATTGACAAAGGCTGTCGGTGGCTGTGCTTTCCTTTCCCGTTGCTGACTTACAATTGCTCCAGATCTCTTGCTTGTCTGAGTGACTAGGTTTGTTTTACATAGGCAAAGACATAGCAATTCCCTCCCCACTCCCCCCACCCACCACCTCCAACTGTATAGCTTACCCTGTCAGTGAATGATTTATATTTAATATTAACACAGAAGTGGTTGGGAACACACAGCAGATCAGGCAGCATTCATGAAGAGAGACGACAATGAGTTAATGTTTCAGGTCTGTCACCTTTTCTCAGAATTCATACAATAATCTGTCAGATTCATACATAATAACCTTTCCTAGAGTCCTGAAGTGTAGTGGGTTAGAGCGCATGCCTAGCAAGTGAGAGGTCCCGGGCTTGATTGTGGGGAGGTTGGGGCGGGGGGCTTGGAGCAGGCCAAGTCCAGCTGAACGGAGGGTCCGGATGGGCTTATAGGAGAGTAGGTCAGAAAGATAGGGTGGGGCAAGGCCATGTAAGGCCTTGAAGGTGAGGACGAGGATCTTGAACTCGATCCTCAGGGGGATGGGGAGCCAGTGGAGACGGGCGAGGGTGGGGGTTATGTGGTCGCGGAGGCGGGTGTGGGATAGTACACGGGCAGCAGATTTTGGATGACCCGCAGCCTGTGAATGGAGGAGCTGGGGAGGCCGACGAGGAGAGAGTTTCCGTAGTCCAGCCGTGAGGTGATGTATGCATGCACGAGTGTTTCGGCAGCGCGGGGGGTGAGATAGTTACGGAGCCTGGCAATGTTGCGCAGGTGGAAATAGGCGGTGCCGGTCAAGGCGCGGATGTGGTGGAGGAAGGAGAGTTTATGGTCGAACATGATGCCGAGGTTCCTGACTGGCTTTGTGAGGTGGAGAGTACAGCCTTGGATGTTGAGGCTGGCAGCGCCCGATGTGCGGAGGCGCTGGCTTGAGCCAATCAGGAGGGCCTCGGTTTTGCTCACGTTCAATTGGAGGAAATTGTCCCTCATTCAGGACTCGATGTCGGACAGACATGCTGTCAGAACATCGATGGTCTGGGGGTTGAGGGATGAGGCGGAGAGGTACAGCTGGGTGTCGTCCGCATACATGTGGAAGTTTACCCCATGTTTGCGGATGACATCGCCCGGGGGGAGCGTGTAAAGGGTGAAAAGGAGGGGGCCGAGGACAGAGCCCTGGGGGATGCCATGAGAGACTGTGCGGGGGTTTGAGGAAAAATTATTGGAGGATACGAAATGTAGGTGGTGGGTCAGGTAGGAGTGGAACCAGTCAAGGACTGTGCCTTGAAGGTTGAGGTGGGAAGAAAGACGTTGAAGGAGGATGGTGTGATCGACTGTGTCGAACGCAGCAGAAAGGTCAAGGAGGACGAGGAGACAGAGGGAGCCCTGGTCACAGGCGGTTAGGATGTTGTTTGTAACCTTGACCAGGACAGTTTCTGTGCTGTGAACAGGGCGGAAACCTGATTGGAGGGGTTCAAGGAGTGAGTGAGTTGAGAGGAAAGAGTGGAGCTGGGAGGCAACCACTCTTTCAAGGATCTTAGAAAGGAATGGGATTCCCCCTCCCTCACCCCTCCATTCCCCCTCCCTCACCCCTCTCTTACGCTTTACACATTATATCAAGCACACAGACAATGGTCAAAGGGTTTAAACATCAAGCATTGAAGTGGAAAAAACTGTGCATTAATAGCCAGCCCTGCTCATTAGATTAATTATTATACTGTAATGAGGAACAGAGACTTAGCACCTTCAGATAGCATTAAACATCTATCAATCAGATCAAATTTAAGCAAACATTTCCCAAGTGGGTGGGAGGTGGGGGTGTTGGGGAATGTTTCATTAAATTATGTCAGTAGATTTCAAATGACCAATTTCTCTCATTATCACCAATTTTAATACTAATTTCAACGAGGTCAAATTTATTGAATGACTCGGAGACTGAAGCACTCTGGGTCACTGCTCAGCAAGACAGATGCAAGTTGTTGCAGACTTAAAGACAGATAGAGAGACTTGAAGGCAGAGGCATACAGCTGTATTCCCCTCTCCTTTACCCTCTATTCCGCATATTCCCCTCTCCTCCATCTTCTATGCCCCTCTCCTACACCTCTCTATTCCTCTCTCCCCCTCTGCCATACCCGTTATGTACTTTCCACATTCTCACTGGCTGCTAAAGGTTGATCGCTTTTCTGGGAGAATAATCCCTTCAAATAAATAGAGTAATTTGGTCACTCAACCCACGACTGTTTGTAGGATACATCTGTGCGCAAGTGACTGCAAGGATTTTGCCCACAAATATACAGTTAATTCATTTTACTGCATATCCTGTGCAGGCCTTTGAGACGCCTCGAAGACGTTCAAGGATTATTATTATTATAAACAGCCTATTAGTGATACAATCGGCAATCTTACAGTTGATAATCTCTCGTTATAGACTTAACAACAGCACATTACATGATAAAGCCAAACATCATTGAGAGATATGGCTCATAGACTGTTATGGGTTCAATATCATTACCTGAAGAGGTTAATTCATTGAGGTGGAAACTCCAATTCCGATTTTAATTATTATTACAAGGAAGAGCTGTTCAGAATGTTCTCTTAGACTCTAATGCAACCAAGTGCCTACTGATCTGCCTAATTTACATGTGCAGAAAAATGTCAGTAAACTATTTATAATTACATTATGTCAGTCGCTTTCAGAGCACCAATTAATGTTAGGATTGCAGGTAACAGTCTATAAATGTGACATCCGCACAGTGAGACTTGTCAGCTGGCTCATGATCAGCCAGATAAGAGGGGGAAACGAGGGGGTGAGGGAGAGTCAAAATGTGGGGTAGAAAGGTTAGCACCCATTGGCTAAAGCATGTTCAAATCCACTCAGGAGGCCGTCAATGACATGGTTCATAATAATAATAATCCTTGCATTTGATACAGCACCTTATCGTATTGATTTGGAGTCTTTTCCCCTGACGTGAAAGGCGCTATACAAATGTGACTTGTTGTTGTTGAGACATCTCAAAGCGCTTCACAGAATATTCTGTAAGATGTGGTGACTGTGCATTTTGTGGACAAAACGCGGCAGCCACTTGCAGCCAAGAGATAGATTGTTCCACTGCAACGGTAGGGGTGGAGGGGAGATGGATGGGTGGAATGCTCAGTTTGGTTTGGATATTCTGGACTCCCCCCCCAAAATACAGCGATGGAGCAGGACAATGAGATGGGAGACTAACAGCAACAACAAAATGACATTTATAGAGCGCCTTTCACATTGGGAGGACGTCCCAAGGTGCCGAACAGTCAGGTCAGGACCCAAGCAAGAGAGAGGGGCAGGGTAGGGGAGAAGGGCGGAAGAGAGTTGTGAGGGCAGCAGAAGGCACGGTTGAAGAGGAGGATCTTGGGACTGGCCTTGAAGGTGAGGACGAGAATCTTGAATTCGATCCTCTGGGGGATGGGGAGCCAATGGAGCCGAGTGAGGGTGGGAGTGATGTGGTACAGAGCTTGATGCGGGAGAGGACACGTGCTGCAGAGTTCTGGATGATCTGCAGCTTGTGAAAAGAAGAACCAGGAAGGCCAACAAGGAGGGAGTTTCCATAGTCGAGCCTTGATGTGATGAATGCGTGGACAAGGGTTCCGGCAACCTGAGGGGTGAGGCAGTGGCAGAGTCTGGCGATGTTGTGAAGGTGGCGGAAGGCAGTATTGGTCATGGTGCGAATGTGGGGGAGGAAGTACAGTTCAGGGTCAAATAAGACGCCCAGGATACTGACTGGCTTAGAGAGGAGGAGAGTACAGCCTTGGATGCTGATAGTGTCAGCGCCTGAGATGCGGAGGTGCTGACTAGAGTCAATCAGGAGTAAAGAGGGACATTCATGCGGACATTCACTAAGCAGGCATTTAAAGATAAAATGGGGGGAGGAGTCAGATGGAGTTCCAGAGCATTGAGATTGTGGAGTCCTATTGCTCGGTGGTTAGAGCATTCACCTTACAAGTGAGAGACCTGAGTTCAATTCCAGGCAGGGCAAAACCTTGGTAAATTTCCTTACTCCACATGCCTGATAATAATCCCTAATAAATTGGACATTTCAATCCACGACCATTTGTGAGTCGCTGCTGTGCACAATTGGCTGCCACATTTCGCCTACAAATATACAATCAATTCACTTTACAGTATATGTTGTGAAGCGCTTTCAGACATCTCGAAGATGTGAAAAAGTGCCACATCAAATGCAAGGATTATTATTAATATTATTATCAGAGAGGAGTCTGTGGCAAAGTCTAAATGGATTGTGACAACACTGAAATTGCTGAAAAGATTGACACCCTCCCTCTCTCTATCTTGCTGTCTCCGTTCTCTCTCTGTCTCTCACAGCTGAGTGGCAGATCCATACTTATCGCATCATCCGCAACAGCAGTGAGAGAAATGATCTATTCAGCCACAGTTGACTTACTATGTCAAGAGCGGCTGTTGTCTTCAGATGGTTTTGCGTTGCGGGTTTAACCGGAGGTCACATCCAGCTTGAATTTACCAGCTCTGGATGCTTTAAGAACATGAGACCATAAGAATTAGGAGCAGGAGTAGGCCATTCGGCCCTTCGAGCCTGCTCCGCCATTCAATAAGATCATGGCTGATCTTTAAATAATCCTTGCATTTGATAGAGCACCTTATCATGTCGTTGAGACATCTTAAAGTGCTTCACAAAATATACGTTAAATTCAATTGGCTGCCTATTTTTGTGGGCGAAATAAGGTCGCTAATTGAGCACGGCAGCGTCATCACAAACAGCCGTGGACTGAGTGACCGCATTTTGTTTTTTAAAAAAAGTTTTTTTACCCCAGAAAGCGACTAACAATCGAGTTCCTACTTACTTTTAGGTAACCAGAGGCGCGTGGAGTAAAGATATTCGCCTAATGTTTCGCCCTTCCCGGGAATCGAACCTAGATCCTCTCATTTACGATTTACTCATTGGGATCAGGAGGAGTGGAGGGCAGGGAGGGTGTGGGTAGCAGGGTGACCAAATGCGCACTCAACAAGAGGGTCTTAAATGTGAAGGAGGCAAGGGAGGAAGCAAGGGAAAAGGACTGTGGGGTGAGTTCCAAATGGTGGGGGGCAGGGAGGTTGAAGGTTTCTTATTACCTCCTTATCCAATGCAAAGGAAAATGGGAGGTTGGGATGTCAGATGAAAAATTATTAGTTATGCAACACTTCCTTTGTCTCTACAGATTTTTTTAAAAAATGTAATATTGTGATTGGTAAAAAGCAAATTGAATTGGCTATGATGATTTCCCAAGTGAACTTATGAAATTTTAATTCAAAATAAAATTACAGCGGCATCTCACAGTGTACACTTCGATTGGATTAATCATACAAGTCTCATTTTGTGGTTCTTGTTGTTATCATCGTGAATAGCTACGTATTGGCTAACTTAATGTTTAACCAGTATCACAATTGGAGGGTAGCGTGCAATATTGACACTATATAATACACTAATAATCCTTGCATTTGATATAGTGCTTTTCTCATCTTCTAGACGTCTCCATGTGCTTCACAGAATATATTGTATACCTGTGGGCGAAATGTGACAGCCAAATGCTCACAGCAGCGTCCCACAAACAGTTGTGGATTGAAATGACCAACTTTATGATTTTTTTTTTTGGAGGGATTATTATTAGGCGTTTGGAGTAAAGAAACTTGCCCAAAGTTTCGCCCTGACTTGCCTGGATTCGAACACAGGTCTCACGCTTGTAAGGCGAGCGTTCTAACCCCTGAGCTACAGGACTCTACAAGACACTGGGATGGACTGGTTGGAATTAATCATTTGTTTTCTGTGTCATAGCTGTGGTAAGTCACAATACAACTTATAATATATATAAGAGTTGTGGGATACGAGCAGGGGGAGTGGGGCTGGTCGGTGGCTCTTTCAAAGAGTCGGCACAGGGCTGATGGGCCGAATGGCCTCCTCCTATACTATAAGATTGCATTCTATAATTTATGCAGTTTTAATAATAATAATAATACCTCCCTTGTTAGGTCCTCGAGACGTCACAAAGCACTTCCCCGAATATGTTGTAAATTGATTTGGCTGCGCATTTTGTGGGTGAAAGGCGGCAGCCAATTGTTCCCAGCAATGTCCCCACAAACAGGGGTGGGTCAAGTGACCAAATTCTGATCATTTTGTTTAGCTGAATAAATTACATTTATCCAATCTGGGATTCCTCACAAAACTAGAGCGCAAGAGAGAGAAGTGAGAGAGAGAGAGAGAGGAGACAAAGAGAGAGAAGATAGAGTGTTCCATTTTAAGAGAATCTCAGTGCACCCCTGGAATCCTCAGTCTTTTTGGATCTACACGTACACGGTGACGGGTTCCTGTTGACCCCAAAAAGTGTGATGTACCTTTCTATATAATATTAATAACGATAATTTATATAAACCTTGTATTTGATATAGTGCCTTATCATGTCTTTGTGATATGTCTTTATGACTTTGGAGTCCTGCAGCTAAATGGTTAGAGCACTCGCCTTACAAGTGTGCGCCCTGTGTTCGAATCCAGACAGGTCAGGGCGAAACCTTAGGCAAGTTTCCTTACTCCACACACACACCTAAAAAAAACCTATAATAAATTGGTCATTTCAATCCACGACTGTTTGTGGGACGCTGCTGTGCGCAATTGGCTGCCGCGTTTCGCCCACAAATATACAGTCAATTCACTTTATAGCATATTCTATGAAGCTCTTTGAGATGTCTAGAAAATGTGAAAAGCTCTATATCAAATGCAAGGCTTACTATTATTATTATTAAGACATCTCCAAGCGCTTCACAGAATATACTGTAAAGTGAATTGACTGAATATTCCGTAGATATTGCATGGCAGCTGATTGCACACAGCAGCGTTCCACAAACAGCCGTGGATTGAGCGATATCTCAGTCCATGATATAATTTTTTTTATACTCCAGGATTATTACACCAGGAAAAACAATTTACCGATCAACCAACAATTGGGTTCTTACTTAATGCTAGGTAAACAGAGGTGTGTGGAGTAAGGAAACTTTCACCCTGTCCAAGAATCAAACCTGGGTCCGCATAACATCAATGTTAACAGCCTTATATGTCAAACAGAATAATTAACCTTATAACTTATTTAAAACTCCACTTGTATTCTTAATTGTGGGGAGAGATTAATATTAGGCTCATCTCACAAGCTTTTGAGCCGTGAGCTTTCCACTCATCACCGATCATTAACCTTTGCATAGAAAAGTGTGAATTAATAATATTATTAAGTGAGGAATTGCTTCGCTAACCTCCGAGCTTGATATTGCAAAACCTTGTTGACTTTGATTTGCTAGGATATTGAATCTCCTGTCCTTTAATTATCATCATTTAAATCTTTTATGCGATTTACATTTTTATCCCTTGCCGCTGTGTGTGTGTATGTGTGTGTGTGTGTGCGCGCGCGCGTGCATGCGCACATTTTTCTGAGTAACTAAAATCTCATTACAAGTGTTGAGGATAATTTCTGCAAAAGAGGTGATGCCACAGAGAATACTGATACAGTCTATTGTTAACCAGGCAGTGAATATAATAATAATAATCCTTGCATTTGATATAGCGCTTTTCATGTCTTGAATTTCACTAATTGACTGTATATTTGTGGGTGAATTGACTGTATATTTGTGGGTAAAACGCAGCAGCCGGTCAATTATCATGTGTGTTTTTTTTAGGGATTATTATCAGGCGTGTGGAGTAAGGAAACTTGCCCAAGGTTTCACCCTGACCTGCCGGAAATTGAACCCAGGTCTCTCGCTTATAAGGCGTCCGCTCTAACCACTGAGCTACAAGACTTCACAAGTACAACTCAACAGAATCAAAAATGCAGTAGTGTGCAACACAGGCAACGATGATAATAATAATCCTTGCGTTTGATATCGTTGAGACGTCTCAAAGCGCTTCACCGAATACACTGTAATGTGGAAATGTGTATTGACTGTGTATCTTACGGGCGAAAGGGGGCAGCCATTTTCACACAACAGTGTCCCACAAACAGTCGTGGATTGAATGACCAAAAGTTATTATTTTTTTGGGAGGCATTATTACTCCCAGAAAACGATCCATAAATCAACGAACAACCGGGTTCCCACTTAGCACTAGGTAAACAGAGGGGTGTGCAGTGAGGAAATTTGCCTAAAGTTTCATCTATTTAATAACTAATAATTGAATCGTGATCACCCACCGGAACCGGGTACAACCGGGAGATCAGGTAAAGGTCTCACCGAAGGAGTTTACCCGTTGTCGTGTTGACCAACAATGTTTGGCCATTTGCTTATGGATATCTCTGCGTTTATATATAAAACAAAACAAATCCAGTCATGGCATTTGGCAGTCGTGATTTGCGAAGTGCTTTGGGACTTTCTGGGGGCTATAAAAGATACACGTGCTCTCTCCAAGGGGGTGAAGGAATCAAACTCCCTGGTCCATGTCGCAGAGATTTGCCATTAAACATAGCAGAGTAAACACACCAAGGATTAATTTGTGACCATCGGCTAAAAGTCCTTTGAATATGTATGCGCGGGAGACTATCTACAAGTCATTCCTGTTCTGGCTGGAAGCTGCCGCTGAGATTCTCGCAGGTCAAATCGTCCTAATTTCCTCATGGAATTTGCTTCTGCAGCGTTTGCTTTCAAGTGTTTAATTATCTGGGCAAAGCCTCTCAGTCAACAGCGATATTTAACTCTTTCCTGCCTCCACATCCATCTGTCTGCTGCCTCTGCTCGCATGCCACCCTCGTCGGTTGGGCTTTCAGCCACAGTCCCTTTCCCTCGCTCCCTCTCTTGCCTCCTTAAAGGCTCCAGACCCGCGTCTTCGACCATACTTTCGGTCAAACTCCTATCCACACCTTCCCTGCCCTCCACTCCTCCTGGTCCCAACCCCCAGCTCGAGTCAAAATGCCTGACTGTCCAGGGCTTTGGGATGTCCTCCTGACGTGAGAGACGCTGTGTAAATGTCATTTGTTGTTATTGTTCTGCATTGGATTGAATGGATCGAGATACTTGTTCAGGTGGACACTGAAGATCCCAAGGTGTTGGGTGAAGAGGGAAATGTACAGTGTCTTGGCCAACAATCCCATTCCCTCCATGGCTGTTTGTGGGGTACTGCGTTGCACAAATTGACTGCGATTAATTAAATCAACCTTCCTGACAAACTCTTACATAGGACCTGTAGACAACAACAACAATAAATTGTATTTACATAGTGGCTTTCCACGTCAGGATTTATGGATAAAACACCAGCAGACCTTGAGGCAGTTACTAATGCACAACTTAAGGTTAATTTCATTATATTTCATTCTCTATTTTCTTTGGGTTAATAGAGGGAAGGATTGTGAAGGAGAACAAATGATTTCTGGGTCAATTTGTTGCCGAGTATAACAGAGTCTCATTAATACAAAGTAACCAGCTTGTTCCTCATTGATCATTCGAATCACACTGTTCCTTTTATACCCATTGTCAGTGGAGCTAATTAATCTAGGCTGTAGAACACCCAATAGAACTTAATCACCTGTCCAGGGCCTGACTTTTACATTCAGTGGAACTAGACATTGATGTGGGTGGAGTGGACATTTAATTGTACATCACCGTTTGCAGAGGTCAGGGTTTTATGGAAGCTGAACAAACCAGGTTCTATATGGTTCTTTTTAACTCAACTCTACATTGGGTCTTTGATCTCACAGTCCAGCCTGATGTGCCGGTGAAATGTTAGGGAGGGGCTGGAGGGAAAGGAGTGGGAGTGGGAGGACAGGTGGAAGAGAGGAGAGAGTACTGTGATATCTCAGACAGCATCCTTCGAATGAGACTGAGATCCCCGTATGTGTCTGTTAACAACAACCTCAAAATGACATTTGTATAGCGCCTTTCATGTTGGGAGGACGTCCCACTGTGCTGGATAATCAGTGTTTCGGACTGTGGGAGGGTTCCAGAGGGCGGGAGGCAGAGCGGTTGCAGGCCAATTGTGGGGCGGGCAAGGCGGGGACCTGAAGCAGGCCGAAGCCCAGTGAGCGGACGGGGTGAGTAGGGTTGGCAGAGGTTTATGGCGGACATTAAAGATCCCGCAGCCCTATCGGAAAAGAGAATGGAGTTTCTCCTTGCCTAAGATGATGCCCATCCCGAATCAGGGTCATCTGGCAGAGCACACTCTGCCACGGGACTCCACGCACTTTTGTGGATGAAATTAATCAAATTGTCATTAGCTAAGTTGGCTTGAGTGGGCTAGCCCGACAGCATCTTAGATCAAGAAGTGAGGTTTAAAAGCAACATGCACTGTAATGAGTCATGTGTGAATGGACTGGGAATTAAATCACAGAGAGAGAGACTGTGGACTCATGTCGAAAAAAATCAAAACTCACCAATAATTAGCGCCAACAATTAACATCCTCCTTTCTGTCCACTTCAGAATATTTAGCAACACGCTGTGAATGCTGGTGATAAGACAGTTGGAGGGCGTTACCGAGCTTGACAGTGAGTGCAAGACTCACTTGCAAGAAAGTGAAGAGAATCAGCCATCAATTGCTTTGTGAAGCTCAGTCCTGCCTTCATACTTGGCTTTTCTTCAAGGATGTCACCTACACTCACCGCTTTGGGAAACATTCCACCCGAACCATGATTTAAACATAATATTTGTGATGGAGTGAATTGGAGGGAATAATAATAATGATAATAATCCTTGCATTTGATACGCCTTCTAGACATAAAAACATAAGAATTAGGAGTGGGTGTAGACCATTTGGCCCCTCGAGTCTGCCCCACTATTCAATAAAATCATGGCTGATCTTCTAATCTAACTCCACCTGCCCGCCTTATTCCCATATCCCTTAATCCCTTTATCCATAAGAAATCTATCAACGTGTCAAAGCACTTCACAGAATATACTGTAAAGTGAATTGGCTGTATATATCATACAATCATAGAATCTTACAGCACAAAAGGAGGTCATTCGGCCCATCAAGTCTGTGCCGGCTCTTTAAAAAGAGCAATTTAATCCCACTCCCCAGCTCTCTCCCCATAATCTCGCAAACCCGTC
The DNA here is from genome assembly GCA_035084275.1 of Hydrolagus colliei. Taxonomy (NCBI): domain Eukaryota; kingdom Metazoa; phylum Chordata; class Chondrichthyes; order Chimaeriformes; family Chimaeridae; genus Hydrolagus; species Hydrolagus colliei. The sequence goes on along the minus strand of CM068770.1, from coordinate 6,124,246 downwards.
CTCCCAAAATAAATGTCTACCTCTCTTTTAAAAGTTGTTATCAAATTGGCCTCCATCACCGTTTCAGGCAATGCATTCCAGATTCGAACAACTCGCTGAGTGAAAAAATGTCTCCTTATCTCCCATCTGCTTCTTTTGGAAACTATTTTAAATCTGTGACCACGAGTCACTGATACACCCACCAGTGGAAACAGTTTTTCCCTATCTACTCTGTCGAATCCCCTCATGATCTTAAAAACCTCTATTAGGTTTCCTCGTAACCTTCTCTGTTCCAATAAGAATAAACCCAGCCTCTCTAGCCTTTCCTCATAGCTGAAGTCCCTCATTCCTGGTACCATCCAGGTAAATCTCCTCTGCCCCCTTTCCAATACCTTAACATCCTTTCTAAAGTGTGGTGATCAAAATTGTACACAGTGCTCTAGCTGAGGCCTAACCAAAGTTTTATAGAGTTTAGTCAGAACTTCTGTACTCTATGCTCCTATTTATAAAGCCTAGTATCCCATATGCTTTTTTGATAGCCTTGTCTACCTGTCCTGCCACCTTCAGAGAATCACTCACACAAATCCCAGGTCTCTCTGTTCCTTCACATCCCTTAAAATTGCACTACCTAGCTATATTGCCTCCCCTCATTTCTCCTCCCAAAATGCATCACATTTCTCTACATTAAACTTTATCTGCCATGTGTCTGCCCATTTTACCATTCGGGCTATATCTTCTTACAGATGACTACTATTCTCCTCACTATTTACTATTTTTCCTAACTTTGTGTCATCTGCAAACTTCGAAATGGTACTCCCTATACCAAAATCCAGATTATTAATATGTTGACAAAAAATGTAAGGTGGAACGTGGGAGGAGTGAGGAGGGCATTGGAATAGTCCAGCCGGGAAGTGATAAAGGAATGGCCGAGGAATTCAGCCTGGTTTTGAGGTAGATGGGCAATGTGGCTTAGGTGGAAAAATACAGTCCTGGTCAGGGATCGGTTGTGGGGTAGAAAGAAAAAGTGAAGATCAAACCGGGAAGGTTGAGGACTTCAGACTCGCAGGAGAGAAGACATTGACTGAGCCAAAGAGGACAGCTTCCATCTTGCTAACATTCAGCTACAGGAAGCAAGAAATGTCAAAGTTAAGGTTGAATTCAACAGGTTCTGATCTGGGAAAAAATTGAGGTTTCATTTTACAAGTCATCTCATTGGAATGGGATGAGGAATTTCTCCCTCCCACCATCGCCCCCACACCCCCATCACCCCCCCAAAAAAACTTCATCAAAGCACCAATGGGATATCAGCTCAGACATTAAATTAGCACACTACCCTTGTGTATTAATTAAAACTGCGCCTTAGCCACGGCTTGGCACATTAAGTAAATCCCCTTTAATCCAAGCAAAGTGAATCGGATGTGCAATCTGAGCAATGAGACTTCAGAAAAGCCTGGAGTTACTGCACACATCGCTATATAACTGTGAACACACCAGTTCAGTCCCAGAACAAGCTCTGCGTTCACGTGGAGTCCAGTAGCTCAGTGGTTAGAGCACTTACCTTACAAGTAAGAGATCTGGGTTCAATTCCAGGAAGGTCAGGGAGAAACCTTGGTCCACATGTCTAATAATAATTCCTAAAAAAAAATTGGTCATTTCAATCCACGACTGGGGATGCTGCTGTGTGCAATTGGCTGCTGCTTTTTGACGACAAATATACAGTCAATTCTCTTTACAGTATATTCTGTGAAGGGCTTTGAGACGTCTGGAAGATGCTATACCAAATGCAAGGCTTATTATTATCGTGAAAGGCACTATACAAATGTAATTTTGTTGTTGTTGTTGTTTGGGACGAATGCTTGGGGCTGTTGCTTTAACTCGAGTCTTAAATTGAGATTATAGATCTCATAATCGAGTTGCTACTTGGTTGTTTCTGCAGCCCTTTCTTGCCCTCCACTTTCATCCACCTTTTCGATCTCCATCCCACTAACCCTCCAGCTCGCCCTCTCCCTAGCCTCCTTCAATGCACATCTCCAGACCCTCCCCTTCAACTGTGCTTTTTGGTCATGCCCCCCCACCCCACTACCCTGAGCTCTCTGCCCTTCACCACTTCTGATCCCAACCCCCAGCTCGGGTCTAAGCCCTGACTGTCCAGCAACTTGGGATGTCCTCCTGACGTGAAAGGCGCTGTGTAAATGTAATGTGTTGATGTTGCTAATGGTAGGGAGGTGGGGTGAGGATGGAGCGAACAGGCATATTATGGGAGTTCAAAAGCACAGTTTTGCACACACAGACACGCACACACACATACCCTTACTTACTCCCACTCCCCGTTCCCATCCTGTTCCAATTCCAAACGATTTGGTCTTTCTGAAGGGATTATTACACCCCCAGAAAGCGTTCTGCCAATTGACTAACAACCGGGTTCCTAGTCACGGCTAGGTAAACAGAGGCGGGTGTGTGTGAGTAAGGAGACTTGCTTAAGGTCTTGCCCTGCCTGGGAATCAAACCTGGGTCCTCTTGCTTGCAAGGCAAGTGCTCTAACCACTGAGCGCTGAGCCACAGAACACCACATTAAATAAAATAAAACAGGAACAAGCAACTTTACCAGACAGCCGGTAGCCTTGAGATGATATTGCTGGGGTGGGTGGGGTGGGGGGAAGAGAGCTATAAATGAGCATTTTCCAATTAATTACTTCAATCAGCCGGGCAAATCACAAGATATTTACTGCATCGATGTCGCTGTCAATGTGCGGAAAGTTTCAGTCAGTCTCAGGTTTAAACGCTGTAGGTGTAATTGTGTGTGAAGGAGAGATACTGGAGTCGAGGGGAAGTAGTCACAGAGAAAGATAGCAATTAGCCATGTGACATTTATAGGAGGTTAATCTCTACACACTATCTTAATATTAGCACCAAAACATAAGATTATCACAGTGGCCACTGGCCTCGCTGTGTGTTAGTCACTGGGCACTTGGGGATGATTGAATCTTGTGGCGTTGGAATAGGCACGAAAGGAGTTTTTTGATATCTCACTAGTGCAGTTTTATTGAGTCAGCATTGGTGGAGGGAGGGAGGGAGGGAGAGGGGGAATTGGGGGGGTAAGAGGGGGAGAGGAGCCAGTGATTGTTTTGGAGAACGGCCTCTGCCATTTAGTTAAGCCTCATGTGTGTTCCAGAGCTAAGCAAATGAAGACACCATTTATTCCAATTCTAAGAAGCGCCTTTAATCCGTCCTTGCCCACCCCCCACACCCCCCACACCCCCCCACCCCCCACTACCCGCCCCAGGCTGATTCTACAAGTTTGTAATTGTTATTAAAAATAAATAGTAAATTGCCGCTTTTCAATATCCTCACCTCATCTTCAAATCCCTTCATGCCCTGACACCTCCCTACCTCTCTGACCTGCTCAGGCCCCATCCCACTACCCGCTGCCCCCCGAGGCTGGCTCCGGCCTCCTGCTTGTGTCCTCTGTCCCATTATCAGACAGCCGCACTTACAGCCACAAACCCTCCAAACTCTGGAATACACATTTTCTATCCCTCCGCCTTCCCCACCTCCTCCTCCCCTGGCTCCCTCACTGTGAAGAGCTCTGGGACGCTACCCTGTGAAACCACATAAGAGCTCCTGTTGGATAACGCAGGTACAAATGGCACTACACTATACTTTGCATTGCAGGTTACTCTGCAGAATGCTTTGAGCCATTTTTGGAAGCGACGAGACACAATATCACATGTCGGTGCTGGCCGGGCCTGGCCTGTGGGGGCTTGAACACTCAATGACTCAGAAAGGTCCACTGTAATCTAACACAGTCAGAGGGATAGATCGACTTCAAAAGCAATCAAAACAGAAGCCACTGGGAAGACTCAACAAATCAGGCAGCATCTATGGAGAGAGGAAACAACAACAAAAATACATTTATAGAGCGTCGGGAGGACGCCCAAGGCGCTGAACAATGGAAAGTGTTAACGATTCAGATCAATAACCTGTTGGTGTTGGTCTGGAGTGGACGCATTGAGTCTGGCCCATGTATGTTAAGGTTCTGAAGAGTCGTGGACCCGAAACGTTGACTCACTTTTCTTTTTCCATGGATGCTGCCTGACCTGCTGAGTTTTCCCAGCAACTTCTGTTTTTGTTGTATGTTAAGCAGGATTTTTGTGAATGATGTTCTATCTCAGTGTGAGTGTGTGTGTTGATAAAGGAATACTGTGGTCCAGATTTGGGCGACATTTTGCTTTCGCATTTCTGTCGGGCTTGACAGTAAGATCCCCAACCCTTTTTTTCCGATCGATGCAACTTATCACAACTTGCCCTGCTCTGCTTTGCTGCTGAATCAGTATTGGTTTTGCTGCCATTAGGCTGTGTTTAAACTCGGTACTGAAGTGGTGCTATATTGATCAATGAATAATTACCATGTGTTTTTGATGCGTTTGTCGGCTTGACAGCTTTCGTCGTCTGGTGAATTATCGTTAGAATAATATTAATAATCCGTGCAGTTGACATACAGCCTTATGACGTCGTTGAGATGTCTCGAAGCGTCTTTACTGAATGTACCGCAAAGTGAAATGACTATGTATTTTGAAGGGCGAAACATGGCAGCCAATTGCGCACAGCAATGTCCCACAAACAGTCAAGGATTGAGCGACCAAATTATTATTGAAGAAATTGTTATTATTATTCCTGGAAAGCAATCTGACAATCGACTCACAACCGGGTTCCTACTTACTGCTAGATCAACAGAGGTGTGTGGAGTACGGAAACTTGCCTGATGTATTACCCGGCCCGGGAATCGAAAGTGCGAGGCGGGGGTACAAGAATTATTATTAGTATGATATTTATTATTGTTATTTCACCCTATCCAGCACAAGCTAACTCGATAAAGTAGGATGATTCACTTAGTGAACACCAACGATCAGAAGAGATATTACTGGATTCCGTCTGACATAAATGTCTTAGAATATTCGGGGATAAAATGCAATATAAATAATTTCTCAATCGTCCCAGGCAATATAAATAATCAAATTTCCTTCCTGTATAATTTTAAACTAATGACAATTATTATCTAGCAGCGCACTGTAGTTGCTGCAGATTTAAATAATAATAATCCTTGCATTCGATATAGAGCTTTTCACATCTTCTAGACGTCTCAAAGCGCTTCACAGAATATACTGTAAAGTGAATTGACTGTATATTTGAGAGCAAAAAATCCTAATTACAGTCCTGAAATCCTAATTTGCAGCGTATTCTACGCCAAAATCTTACACCCTGCAGAAACATTATAATCTGGAAATTTGAGGTCTGTGTTAGTTTCCAAAGATTTATCTGTGGTAATGAGATGGTGTGACTGTTTGTGCATTCACTACAAGTAAAGTTAGTTGGCTTGACATTTCGATGCTTGTTCCACTGTATTCCAAGTGGACTGAGATCAGTTGTGGGGCAGAAGCTTTTAGGTGGGAGGGGTGGGAGGGGAGAGAAGGGATGGGGTGGGAGGGGAGGGAGGGGAGGGGTGGAAATGACCAATTTTTTATTTTAGGGGGTGGGAGGGGAGGGGTGGGATGGAGTGGGAGGGGAGGGAGTGGAAGGGGTGGGAGGGGAAGGGTGGGAGGCTGTCAGAGGTAGCCATCAGTGCCTGATCATGTGGATGTTAAAGATCAACTGTGTTTCACCCACAAAATATACAATCAATCTTTTTTACTGTATATTCTGTGAAACGCTTTGTGACGTCTCAAAGACATGATAAGCCGCTATATCAAATGTAAGGATTATTAATATCATTATTATTATTGAGTTTCTCTCGGTGTCCTGCCAGCAATCAACCCAGATATAAAATCTTCACTCACTTCAGTGGCTGTTTGTGGGGTGATGCTGTGCGCAAATTGGATGCTGCATTCGCCTACACAATACAGTCACTACATTTTACAGTGAAATCCTGTGAAGCGCTTTGAGACGTCGCCCTCATGTGAAAGGCGCCACATCAAATTCAAGGATTAGCATCGCTATTGATGAGTTCAAACGATTCTGTAAACCCGATGTAGAGGGCTGGTACAATTGAAAAGTGCAGAGGATGATATGAGTCAATGGGAACATTCAATAGGGTTGTGGAAAAGAAGTCTATAAAGCCAAACATTAATGGATTTAGGGACAGAGCAGGAAAGTAGAATTAATGCAAAGGAATTTATAAAGAGACGGCAGTAATCCCTGCATTTTAGTATAACTCCTTATCACATCATTGAGACGTTTCAGAGCGCTGCACAGAATATACTGTAAAATGAAGTAACTGTGTACTTTGTGGGTGAAACGTAGCAGCCAATTGTGTACAACAGTGTCCCACAAAAAGTGGTAGATTGAAAGGAACAAATTATTATTATTTTCTTTGGAGAGATTATTATCCCCGGAAAGCGATCCTCCAATCCACTGACAACCGGATACCTACCTACTGCTAGGTAAACAGAGGTGTGTGGTGTGGAGTAAGGAAACTTGTTTAAGGTTTCACCTCACCAAGGAATGGAACCCGGGTCCTCACACTTGCAAGGTGAACAGGACACCAGCCCAGACATGATGGAAGTCGAATAGCCTCCTACTGTGCTGAGCATTGGTACAATAATAATAATCCTTTTATTTTGCAATAGCGCTTTTCACGTCTTCTAGACGTCTTCACAGAATATACTGTAAAGTGAATTGACTATATTTGTGGGCGAAATGCGGCACACAGCACACAGCAGTGTCCCACAAACAGTCAAATTGAAATGACCAATTTTTTTATTTTAGGTTATTTTTGGACAGATTATTATGTGTGTGGAGTAAAGAAACTTGCCCAAGATTTCACCCTGACCTGCCTGGATTCAAAACACAGGTCTCACATTTGTTAGGCTAGTGCTCTAACCACTGCGCTACAAGACTCCGCGCTAGGGCAAGCCACTGTGATGACTCACTTTGTACAACAAGAAAATTGCACTTATATAGCGCCTTTCACGTCGGGAGGACGTCCCAAAGCGCTTAACAGTCTGGTCGGGATCCGAGCTGTGGGGTGAGGTGGGGGTGGGGGTGAAGGAGAGTGGGAGAGGGGGAAGAGTTAGTGGGGCAGCCGAAGGCGCGGTCGAAGAGACCGGCCTTGTAGGAGGAAAGGGAGGAAGCGAGGGGGAGGGGCTGCACATCCAAGGCTGTACTCTCCACCTCACAAAGCCAGTCAGGAACCTCGGCATCATGTTCGACCAAAAACTCTCCTTCCTCCCCCACATCCGCACCTTGACCGGCACCGCTTATTTCCACCTACGCAACATTGCCAGGCTCCGTAACTATCTCACCCCCCGCGCTGCCGAAACACTCGTGCACGCGTACATCACCTCACGGCTGGACTACGGAAAGTCTCTCCTCGTCGGCCTCCCCAGTTCCTCCATTCACAGGCTGCGGGTCATCCAAAACTCTGCAGCCCGTGTACTATCCCGCACCCGCCTCCGTGACCACATAACCCCCACCCTCGCCCGTCTCCACTGGCTCCCCATCCTCCAGAGGATCGAGTTCAAGATCCTCGTCCTCACCTACAAGGCCTTACACGGCCTTGCCCCGCCCTATTTAACCGATTTACTCTCCCCCTATAAGCCGGACCCTCCGTTCAGCAGGACTTGGTTTGCTCCAAGCCCCCCGCCCGAACCGCCCCACCATCGGAGGCCGGGCTTTCAGTTTCTCCGCTCCCACCCTATGGAATGCCATCCCTCAATCCCTCCGTTTCGTTTCTTCCCTTTCCTCTTTCAAGGCCGGTTTGAAGACTTTCCTCTTCGACCGTGCCTTTTGTTCCCCCCCGAATTCTTCGACCTCCCCTACGTGTTTCACCCCTTCCCGAACACTCCCCTCTCAGCTCGGGTCACACGCCTCCTGTGCAGCGCCTTGGGACGTCCTCCCGACGTGAAAGGCGCTTTGTAAGTGTAATTTGTTGTTGTTGTTGTTGATCTGCAGCCCAGCCTGTGAAGGGAGGAGCTGGGGAGGCCGACGAGGAGAGAGTTCCCGTAGTAACAAGAGGGGAACTCTCTCCTCGTTGATACAGCGCGGTGGGGGGGGGGGTGGGGGTTGGGGAGGGAGATTTGAAGCTGGGAGCTGGAGGGCAACAGACAACTCCTGAATCCGCAGCTGACTGAGGCACAACATGAAACAGACTGATAATAGATCGACCACCCGTTAGGACGGTTTAAATGATGTAAGACTTGCAAGTAACAGGATTAACATTGAAAAACACGCTCATTCCTCTGCGATGCCTCAAGTGCGTACATCAGACACAGAGCATTGTCGAGCTTTCCTTCCTCTCTCTCTCCCTGTCTCTCTCTCTCTCTCTCTCTCTCTCCTCCTCTCTGTCTGCACATCAATAACATCTTCAAGGAAGAGCAATCATTATACCCCTAGTTTTCATCGAGAGAGAGAGGAAGTGGATCAGGATCTTTTTTATTTGCTCCACTGACTCGCTCCCTCGATCTCTCCTCTCCAGTCACACTTCAAAATGTTACCTCTTTGATCTCGCACTCTTTTGGTCATCTTTCCCTCCCACCTTAATAATATTGATAATAATCCTCGAATTTGATAAAACATGCCTTCTCGACATTTAAAAGTGCTCACGGAAACATAATGTAAATCAATTGACTGTATATTTTATAGGTGAAACACATAGCAGTGTCCCACAAACAGTCATTGATTGAGTGACCACATTATGATTAATATTTATTTATTGAAGAAGTTATTATTCCTGGAAAGTGATCCGCCAATCGACTAACAACTGGATTCCTACTTACTGCTGGATAAACAGACGCTTGTGGAATAAAGAAAGTTGCCTAAGGTTCCACCCTGGCCCGAGAATTGAACCCAGGTCCTCTCGCTTGCGAGGTGAGCGTGCAAACCTCTACGCAATCTTGACTCCCACCCCCAGCCCAGATGCCCATCCATGATTGTGAAAGGCTTCAAGACGTCCTCCCATTGTGTGTTTAAATGTGACTGGTAGTGTTCTGTACAGTTGTCCCTCGCCAAACACGGCTGTTACCTTCCTGGAAAACAGAGCATTCGGTAAAATGGCGTTGGGTAAGCCTAATAAATAATGGGAAAAAAGGGTACGGGGAATCCATCCACAGGCTCTCCACACCCGACCAACGCAAGATACGTACTGAGGTGGGCTACAGGCGGCTGGCCCGCTCTCCCCGCTCGTCACTCTCCCCGCTCTCACTGACTCAGTGGAGACAATAATACAGCACTTTACATTACCACAGCTTGGCTAAATTATTTTACCTTTTGTCCTGGAAGTGTAGACTATATGAATGCAGTAAAGATGAACGAAACAACCTTGATTGTACTTTACCAAAGAATGATGATGATGATGATAGTGAACTTGGAGAGGGGTTAACAGTCCGAGGCTGAGGAATCATCGGACTTGGGCGGGAGCTGCCGGCGTCCTCCCAAGTGTGCATTGTGTGCGGGGCCAGCCAGTGCATATATGCAAATTTTACTCGCGTTCCGCAAACAAACGCTGCATTTATTTCTTCGTATTTGGTCGAATTCGCACTTGAGAAAGTCGCGTTCGGCAAGGTTCAAAGCTTATTGAATTCAAAGCTTATTTTAATCAGTAAATCTACCACTTTGTTATCACTGGAAAGATAAGAGATGTAATGCCATTGGGGAGAAGCTGACATTTAGCTATGTTGAGCCAATGGCTGCTAAATATATGGAAAGCTGCCAAGATATACCTTAGAGGTGATCTATTGATTGAGTTTCAGAGCTGAAGAAATAACAGTCGAGCTGGAACTATCGACATTCAAGCCAGGAGTCTGGCTACCTCAGCGAAGATACATGAGCAACACAGACTGAGACAGAATTCTCTGATGGTGAACACTGAGGGGGGAAGGGGGAAGTGGAACAAAATCAAGAAGAAAAAGAGAGAAAGTGAAAGAGTGAGAGAGAGCCAAAAGGTTGGCGGAGAACCAGATTTTGTATTGATATTCCATTGAGAGATCACAAGCTCTCAGCAGAGTGATTAGGAAGGGCATAGCCAAGCCAATATCTCCTCTACTTTATTCTCACTGGGAGCCAGACTCCCCTGAGGGGGACTTCCCCACTTCAGAGAAACATTCTTTCCATGGCTCCTCCTGTTCCAGTGATACCCTGATGTTCCTACAACAGCAACAATGTTCTGCCATGAAACAATCAATCAATACAGTCAATCCATATTCGTACGTATGACTAATATACAGTCATATTATATCACTGATGCACTTTGAGACGTCTCAATGATGCTTTAGCAAATGGACTGGTCTCACAGTCCACTCAGTGTTTGTGGGATGCTGCTGTTCGCAATTGGCTGTCATGTTTTGCCCACAAATATACAGTCCACTTGACAGTATATTCTGTGAAGCATTTTGAGACATCTCAATGACACAATAAGACTCTGTATAAAAATACAGGATTATTATCATAAGAAGAAAAAAAAAGTTCTCCTGTTTAACCAACTCCAGGTTTGGATTTAAAAAATGGTTGAAAGCAGTGATTGAACCCATTGATCTTGTGCACAGTGCTCTCCTGCCTGCGAAGCTCTCAATTTAATTTGTTTGGAAACCCAAGAGGTTTTACTGAGATTGCTTCTCAAAAAAGCTTCTAATGAGCCTCTTGGTAGGGGGTTTAACTATCTGTGTAACTGGTTTCTCTCTCTCATCTTCATTTCAGGATTACTCTTGAAGCTTAAATCATAGAAATATAAAAGGGTCTTTGAAAGAGCTACCACCTAACCCCCCCTCTCCTTCTTGTACCCCATACCCCAGCACATTTTTCCTTTTTTAAGTACCTATCGCGTTACCGGGACCACATCACTCCCACCCTCGCCCGTCTCCACTGGCTACCCATCCCGCAGAGAATCAAATTCAAGATCCTCTTCCTAACTTTCAATGCCATTCACGGCCTTGCCCCCGCCTAACTCTCTGACCTGCTGTCTCCTTATCAGCCTCCCCCGTCCCCTCCGTTCAGCAGACTCAGGCCTGCTCCGCGTCCACCGCCCTAACCCCCCAACCATCTGTGGCCGGGCTCTCAGCCTCTCTGCCCCCACACTGTGGGACTCCATCCCACAGTCCCTCCCCCTCGCTTCCTTTCTTTCCCCCTTCCTTGAGACCAGACCTTCCTCTTGGACCGTGCCTTCGGCTGCCCCACTAACGCTTCCCCCTCTCCCACTCTCCTTCCCCTTCTCCCTACCCCAACTGTCCCCCACCCACCCCCGCTCGGGGGGGAGGGTCGGGGTAGCGCTTTGGGACACCCTCCCGACTTGAAATGCGCTATATAAATGCAATTTTGTTGTTGTTTTTGTTGTTGTTGTCCAATTCCCTTCTGAAAACTACAATCAAATCTGTTTCCACCAGCCTATCAGGCAGTGAATTCCGGACCATAACAACTCCCATCTCCCCTCCAGTTCTTTTGTCAATTAACTTAAACTCAATTAATTTTCTATACCCACCCACCAGAGGAAACAGTTTCTCCCTGTTTACTTTATCAAAACCCTTCATAATCTTGAAAAACTCTCCACTCCACTCAACCTTCTCTGCACTCAGGAGAACAATCCCAGCCACTCTCACCCACAAATATACAGTCAATTCACTTTACAGTACATCTGTGAACCGCTTTGCGATGTGAAAAAGCGCTATAATAAAACTTGCATTTTTATTTAGTGCTTTTCACATCTTATTGACATCTCAAAGCACTTCACTGAGTATATTGTAAAGTGAATTGCTGTATATTTGTGGGCGAAACACAGCAGCCAATTGCGCACAGCAGCGTCCCCAAAAACAGTTGTGGATTCAAATGACCAGTTTTTTATTTTTTTTTGGACGGATTATTAGTAGGCATGTGGAGTAAGAAAACTTTCCCAAGGTTTCGCCCTGACCTGGGTTCGAACACAGGTCTCACACTCGTAAGGTGAGTGCTCTAACCACTGAGCTATGGGAACGATATCAAAATTCAACGATTATTATTATTATTACCTAATGAAATGAAATATACTGTGGAGCAAAGCCTCCATATAGTTTCTAGTAAGTGTCAAAGGAGGGATTTTAATCCGGGTTGCCAGGGAAGGGTGTTTGTGCGCAACCTTGGCATCAGGTTCGACCCCCGACTGTCCTTCCTCCCCCACATCCGGTCCCTCACCAGCACCGCCTTCTTCCACCTCCGTCTGTTCGCCCGTCTCTGGCAATACCTTATCCCAAAAGCCGCTGAAATCCTGATCCACGCCTTCGCCACCTCTCGGCTGGACTATTCCAATGCCCTCCTCGCTGGTCTCCCCTCTACCACAATCCATAAAATACAACTCATCCAAAACTCTGCCGCCTGCATACTCACCCGCACCAAACTTCGTTCCCATTACCCCAGTCCTTTCCAGACTTCACTGGCTCCCTATCCCCAAGAGGATCGACTTCAAGATCCTCACCATTGTTTTCAAATCCCTCCACTCCTCTGCACCTCCCTACCTCTCTGACTTCCTCTCTGCTCAAACCAGCTCCCGTTGCCTTTGCTCCACTGGATCTGGCCTCCTCCATGTCCCCTGAATCCTCCGCTCCACCCTCGGCGGCCGTGCCTTCAGCCACTATGCCCCGAGGCTCTGGAATTCCCTTCCTTACTACCTTTGTCTCGCCCCCTCTTTTCTGAGCTTCAGTGGTGTTTTGGAGGGATGAGATCAAATGAACCCAATAACTTCTTCATCCAAATCCATCTTCTGATCTTTTAATATTGCAACAATAAATATGCAAGAGAAAGCCACAGACACATCTCCGCTCAGTCTGGTACGAACTTACACAGGGTGGCCAGAGAGCAGGAGTGAGAGAGCAGGAATGAGAGATGGGGTGTCTGAAAGAGCGAGAGAGGAAGAGAGAGGGTGAGGCAGCGAGAGAGAGGAAGAGAGAGACGATGAAAGAGTGAGTGAGAGAGAAAGAGAGAGGAGTGGGAGAGGGAGCACGAGAGAACGAGAGAGAGAGAGAAAGAGAGAGTACAAGAAAGATAGAGAGAGCAAGGAAAAAGGAAGAAAGATAAAGGAAGGGAAAAAAGAAAGAACAAAGGAATAACAACAACAAAATTACATTTACACAGCACCTTACACAATGGGTCGATGTCCCAAAGCGCTGGACATTTATGTCCCACTTGAGCTGGGAGTTGGGATTGTTGGGTTCTGAGCAATGAGCAGATTAAGACAATCTTATTCTTTACAGCCTTCCTTACTCTCAGTAACTCATGCTTTGAAAATTTGTGTGTTTGTCACTGTGTATGTGTGTTTGTCTCTGTGTATGCGTGTCTCTGTGTCTGTGTGTGTGTGTGCGCACGTGCATGTTTGTGTTTGTGTCAATGTGTTAAATTTACTTAACAAGTAATGTATAGTTTGTTAGTTCAATTATCACAAAGACAATAGACAGGTAAAAGCAGAGGCAAGAGTCCGTCTCAAAGTCAGTTGGTAAATTCACAGACAGCAAGAAAAGTCTGGCATGAAATGATAAGTCTCTAGCTTCGGACCAGAAACCTCTTGCTTGGGTAAAAAAAAGTCAAAATTAATTCTATAAATGATGGATAGCCAAGCCATACCCTTTGTTCGACAATTGTTCTAATAAATTAGTCATTTCAATCCTCGACTGTTTGTGGTGGACACTGCTGTGCGTAATCGGCTGCCGTGTTTTGCCCAAAAATACGCAGTCAATTTACTTTACAGTAAATTCTGTGGAATGCTTTGAGATGTCTAGAAGACATGAAAAGTGCTATATCAAATGCAAGGACTATTATATTATTGAAGTCTGCCTGCTGTTTTCTTAGCTACATCCCAGTTTTAACCGTTAATAAAAATGGGGTCTATTCATCATAAGCATTTCTAACCATTGATTAAATTAATTCTTTCGACTGCACGGGTTGACAATGTATTCACAATTTTAGTTATGGAGAGGGATCGCTATGGGATAGAAACAGAAGAAAGATAAAGAAAGAGAGAGAGAGCAAAGTGGGGAGAGAGGGAGAGGAAAGAATGGAGGGAGGGAAGTGAGGAAGACAAAAAGAAATAGCAGCAGAAACAAAGGAAGGAGAGACACCAAGAGAGAGACATAGAGAGACATAGAGTGAGAGAAAAAGAGCAGTTGAAGAGGCAGAGAGAGCGAGGGAGAGAGGGAGTGAAGCAAGATAAAAACAAGATAGTTCTTGGCTGTCCCTGATGTGAGGGGTCTCTGTGCTGGGCAAACAGGGATAATTCCCTTATGACGCGGGGAGGGGGGCAGCTGCGAAAAACCTCCATCTTATCTTTCTCCATTTTCCCCAAAGACATTAAAAAAAAACTCCATTAATGCCAGTAATGTATTCTCTCCCACACCCACCCCAACTCCCCACCACACATAAACACTTACACACAAACACGCACACACAAACACATACACACACACTCACACAAACACACACATACAAACACACACACACACAAACACTCACACACAAACACTCACACAAACACACATACAAACACACATACAAACACTCACACAGCCCAAGACTTGCTGGTGACAATCATCAATGGTTGATACACGGATGACTCTCTTAGAGACATCAATCTCTCCCGCTGAGGACCATAGTGGTTTTTGACCACGTGCTTAGAAAAGAAACCTCCTTTCCCAACGACCTCTTTACGGTCATTAGACTTTGTGGTGAAAGGAGTTTCAATTAATTAAACTCCTGAAGCGTAGCGGTTAAAGCGCTCGCCTCGCAAGTAAGTGGACCTGTGTTCGAGCCCGGGCAGGTCAGGTCAGGGCTGGTCAGGGAGAAACCTTAGGCAAGTACTCCACACACACGCCTCTGTTACCTGGCAGGAAGTGAGAACACAGTTGATTGGCAGAAAAATGTTGGGTCAATTAATCCACGTGTTTTGCCCACAAAATGTAGTCAATTCACTTTAGTGTACAGTATCCTGTGAAGCATTTTGAGACGTCTCAATGATGTTTATATAAGTTGCAAGGATTATTATCAGTAATACAGCAATACAACAAACAACAGAATTATATTTATACAATTATTCAGCCTTTCACGTCGCTGAGCATTTGGGGTTTGGTACCCGAGCATGGGGGAAGGGCAGGTTAGGGGGGAGGGGGAGAGAGAGAGTTAAGAGGGTGGCAGAAGGCAAGGAGGGTCTTGAGACTGGTCTTGAAGGAGGCAAGGGAGGAAGCGAGGCAAAGGGACTGTGGGATGAGTATACTATTAATAATAATAGTACTGTAGTATGATTATTATTATGATAAATAGGCATGTGAGCCAAGCCATGATATCCACATTGTTTGCTTATCCACAATCAGGATAAATACAATCACGGCAGATATGCGGCTGTGGGTTAATTACATATAGAGATGTGACCTTCACACCCAGTCTATCAGTCAGGTCAGATTGAGGTTTAGGATCACTTATCCGGCTTATTAATATAGGAGTGGTCGAGGGAAGTAAGCTGAAGACATCGCCATGGAAACCCGAGAGAAAGAGACAGCAAATCCGGAACCATTATTCCGATGGAGACAGGACTATACAGAAAGCTTATCTATTCAGATTGCTGTAGAGATTGTGTGCTGGTGCATCTAATGGCCTGTCACTCAATAACAAATGGCATAAATTCATCTCGCCATCGCGGCTTTCATTCCAAATGAGGGAGGGAGGGAGGGACAGAATGAGTAAGCGAAGTACCGAGAAATGGAGCGAGCGAGAGGGAGTGAAGGAGTAAGGGAGGGAATGAAGGAGTGAGGGAGCGAGGGAGCGAGGGAAGGGGAGCGTGAGGGAGCGAGCAACAGAGCAAGGATAACAAAAGATGACCGAAGATGCACTTCATTAAGAGCGAGAAAAGAAAATGCCTGGAATAAATATAGACAATGTAATGTAGTGGTTAGAGCTCTCGCCTGGCAAGCGAGAAGACCTGGGTTTGATTCCCAGGCAAGATTCCTTAATACACACACCTCTGTTTACTTGCAGAGAGCAGGAACCCAGCTGTTAATTGATTGGCGATGCTTTTCCAGAGATAATAATCCCTCCAAAAAAATTGGTCTAGAATCCACGATTGTTTGTGGGACACTTGTGTGCAATTGGCTGCCGGGTTTCATCCACAAAACATACAATCGCTGCACTTTACAGAATAGTCTGCGACTATTGAGACGTCTCAAAGACGTGATAAGGCACGATATCAAATACAAGGATTATTATTGTACTATTACACCACAGCCTCTATTGAAGTCTCCTCGATGGTAACATCTGTGAGGAGACATTAAAGAGGTTGCTTCGGTGTGACTGCAGGGAATAGAGAGAATTATTTTTTTACCTGACACTGCTTTCTTGGAGGCCGAGTTTCCAAGTGTGCTTGAAAGCTCGGTGGAATTAACAAATGACAGTATTTTCAAACCAACCGTTTACCCTGTCTAATCTTGCTTTCGACTCTAGAGCGAATGGGACCTGCTCCCAGAATGTGCGCTGCGCAATTGGGGTCTAAAATGCCCCAGGGCTATTTACCCATCCCGTATTTTAACCCACAACAACAACAAATGTCATTGGCACAGAGCCTTTCAGGCCAGGTGGACATCCTTAGAGGACAGTCAGAGATCCACACCAAAGCTCGTGATTCAGATCGGGGAGTGGAGGGTGGGCAGAGTGAGGTAGGGAGGGTGACTGCAGTCAAAGAGTGAGGGTCTTAATAATGATAATAATAATAATAATCCTTGCAGTTGATATAGCGCGTTTTACGTCTTCTAGATGTCTCAAGGCGTTTCATGGAATATACTGTAAAGTGAATTGATTGTATATTTTGTGGGCAAAACACAGCAGCCAATTGTGCACAGCAGCGTCCCACAAACAACAACAAAATTACCTTGGTACACGATGGGAGGACATCCCAAACAGTCATGGATTGAAGTAACCAATTTCTGAAGGATGATGAATGCAGCTGAAGGACTGAAGAGTTGGGAAGGCCGACAAGCGAGGTGTAGTCGAGCCTAGATGTGAGGAATGCGTGGAGGAGAGTTTCTGTGGCTTTAGTGGTGAGGCAAGTGGGGGAAGGCAGAGTCAATCATTGCACAGACGTGGGGGAGAAAGGACAGTTGAGGGTCAAACAGGACACATTGTTGAGATGCCTCAAAGGGCTTTACAGAATATACTGTCAAGTGGATATGTGGACTGTAAAGTGGACTGTATAGGCGAACTTTGGTGGCTTATTGTGCACAGTACAGCAGAGTCTCCCTTGGATTTGGTGAGCAAATTTCTTTTTCTATTTGTAGGGATTATTATCCCAGGAAAGAGATCCGCCAATCTGATTTACAGAGGCGTGTGGAGTAAGATTTCACTGTGCCCAGCCGGGAATTGAACCCACGTCCACTGGCTTGCGAGGCGAGCGCTCTAACCACTACGCTACAGGTCACCATGCCTCGAGCACTGGACAAAAGAGACTGAAAATAAGCAAGACCCAGCAGGGAAAACCTAAACAGTGATGTCAGTCAGCCGCCCCCACCCCCCACCCCGGCCACACTGCCTGGGGGCTGATGCTGACCAGCTGATCGCTCGCTCCTGGTCTCCGCACGTTTTGGCTGCTGCCCCGACCAGAGCCTCCCCCATCACCCTAAATGTTTCTCTTCCCACCCCCCTCGATGTCTCCCCTCTATCCGCTACTCTGTACTACTCTCCCTCCGCCCCCCTCCCCCTCCCCCCCCCCACCGCTTCCCTCTGCTCCAGTCTGGGCCTCCTCCGCCGGGCACATCGTGGCACCAGGCGCTGGGGCAGCCACCCCAACTGTCCCATCACCCACTCTCTCCACTCAAACCGCCTCCTCAAGGCAAATACCACTTCCCCCTCTGTCATACATACCCTCCCCACTTCCACTCCCTCCTCTCTCCCCCACACCCACCTCTCCCCCACACCCTCAGATCCTCTCCCCACCACTCTCTCCTCCCTCTCCCCCCTCCAGCAAACCCATCCGCACTGCCCTCCAAAATGTCTGTTCCCTTTCCAACAAAGTCCTCACTATCTATGACCTCATCCTGGATGAGCAAATTGATATTCTTGAGCTTATGGAAACGTGGCTCTCCCCCAATGACCCCGTGCCTCTAGTCAAGGCCTCCCCTCCAGGCTACACCTTCCACCACATCCCCCTCCCCAAACAACATGGCGGCAGGGAGGCCATCCAAAGCCTCCCTTGGTCTCTCCCCCTATTCCTCCGGCTGTTTCCCCTCCTTCGAGCACCTCACGCTCTACCATCCTTCTCTTTCCTTACAAATCCTTCTGCTCTAACGTCCACCTAAACCCCCTGGCTCCTTCCTCCCCAATATCTTAATTCTCCTCTTCTCCCTGTCCCTCTGCTCTGAACATCTGCTCATCATGGGCGACTTCAATCTTCACCTAAACTTCCCCTGCACCACCTCCTCTGATTTTACTGCCCTCCTCTCCTCCCTAAACCTCACCCTCCACATTGACTCTCCGACCCACACCCATGGCCACGCTCTTGACCTCATTAGCACCCACAGCCTTGACATTTCCGACCTCAGCATCTCGGACAAGGCCATCTCGGACCACTTTTTTCTCTCCTACTCTTCCATCCCTCTCTCCTCCACCAAGCCCTCAACTGTACTTTTCCGCCCTTGGAAAAGTCTCCCCTCTGAGACCCTCACAGAGGCCCTCACATCCTCCGACCTCCTACCCCTCTGGTTTTCCACCAAAAGTGATCCTGAAGCAGCTGTCCAGCTGCTCCACGATCGCCTATCCTCCACTTTCAACTCTCTCGTTCCCCTTAAATCCAGGTCTATCTCAAAACCCACCCACTCCCCCTGCTACAACACTGATCTCCCTAAAAACCCAAACCCGGCAGCTCGAGCGCAGGTGGCAGAAAACCGGCCTCACGGTTCACCACCAACTGTGGCTCGAGCATCTCCACAGCTAATGCCGTTCTTTGTGCCACCCTCCCCATCATCAAATCCTACCTCGACCCCCTTCCTACACTCCTTCTCCCCCATCTCTCTTTTCTTCCTCTCACGCACCCTCACCTCCTTAAAGCCAACCACCTGCTGCCTCAACTCCATCCCCACCAACCTACTGCTCACCCAGCTCGTCTGCTCACTGCTGGCTCATATCATCAACCAGTCCCTCTCCACAGGATCAGTCCCTGCCCTCCTCAAAACTGCTGCCATCACCCCCCTCCTTAAGAAACCCTCCCTAGATCCCTCAAACCCCAGCCACTACCGCCCTATTTCTAACCTGCCCTTCATTCCAAAAGCACTGGAACGCATTGTTGCAAACCAACTCCGCGCCCACCCCTCTTCCCACTTCCTCTTCGAACCCCTCCTGTCCGATTTCTGCCCTGCCCACAGTACAGAGACTGCGCTTGTGAAAGTCACAAATGACGTCCTCTCTATCTGTGACCAGGGTTCTCTCTGCCTCCTTATCCTCCTGGACCTGTCCACTGCGTTTGACACAGTCGACCACACTATCCTCCACCCCCTGTCCTCCGTCATCCACCTCAGTGGGACCGCACTCGCCTGGTTCGAGTCCTACCTCACAAACCGTCAGCAGTACATCTCCACAAACAGCTTGTCCTCCCGCTCTACCCAGTAACCTGTGGGGGACCCCAGGGATCCATCCTTGGCCCCCTCCTCTTCCTCATCTACACGCTCCCTCTTGGGGATGACACGCAACTCTATTTCTCCACCTCACTTTGCGACCCCCAGTCCCCTGATGTTCAGTCAGCCTGTCAGACATCAGGAGCTGGATGAGTGCAAATTTCTTGCTGCTGAATGTTGACAAAACGGAGGCCATACTCCTTGGCTCTTGTCAATGTCTCCATTCACATGGCTCTCACCTCCTCCATCTTCCCATCTCCCCCTGAAACTCTCCAAACCTGTGTGCAACCTTGGCGTCAGGTTCGACCCCCAACTGTCCTTCCTCCCCCACATCCGGTCCCTCACCAGCATCGCCTTCTTCTACCTCTGATGGATCGCCCGTCTCCGGCAATACCTCACCCCAAAAGCCGCTGAAATCCTGGTCCATGCCTATGTCACCTCTCGGCTGGACTATTCCAATGCCCTCCTCGCCGGTCTCCCCTCCACCACAATCCATAAAATCCAACTCATCCAAAACTCTGCCGCCCACATACTCACCCGCACCAAACTTCACTCCCCCTTTACCCCAGTCCTTGCCAGACTTCACTGGCTCCCTATCCCAGAGAGGATCGACTTCAAGATCCTCACACTTGTCTTCAAATCCCTCCATTCCTCTGCACCTCCCTACCTCTCTGACATCCTCTCTCCTCAAACCAGCTCCCGTTGCCTTTGCTCCACTGGGTCTGGCCTCTTCCATGTCCCCGAATCCTCTGCTCCACCCTCGGCGGCCGGGCCTTCAGCCACTATGCCCCGAGGCTCTGGAATTGCCTTCCTCACTACCTTCGCATCGCCCCCTCTTTTCTCAGTTTCAGGTCCCAGCTGAAGACTTTTCTCTTCGACTGCTCCTTTGCTCACCTTTCTACTCCTGTCCCTGGCTCGGTCCCAGGTTCCGCTATTATGAAGCTCTGTGAGATGCCGTCCAGCGTGGAGGGCGCTAAATAAATCAAAGTTGTTGTTGTTGATTTGCTAGTTTAAAGAATTGCCCTTGATCTACTGGCAAAAATGGGGAAAGGTGTTTTTGGGAGGATGAAATGATTTGCAATCGATTCCCCATCATTTTAGGTTGTTTGTCTCGCATTCAGTGTGACATTTATATCCTGTCAAAAGCGAGGAAACATGAGGACACCTATCCCAGCCTGCAGTTGCTAAGTGACAGTCTGCCGGGAAATCAGAATAAGCTTTATTCTTATTATAGTTATACCATAATTGGGCCTTTCATTTGCTTAAAGATCGCATCTTTCTCTTAATTGGATTACGCACAACAAAAGATTTTAATCTCCGTTTGTTTCTAATGACATCGGTGAATTAACAATTCTGTGTGTTTATATGCGGAATTCCACATCTGCAGACATGCCCCTGGGGGCAGGAGATTCAATCAAATACCATTGAATGTCACAGTTTATTGAGCTTCTATCACTTCTGAGATAGAGCTCTCTGTTCATTCATTTTTACGAACATATACCAGCCTGAAGCCTGAGATTTCACCAAGTCTTAGCTTGCAAGGCCGCTACAGCTGGTTAAACTCCAGCAGTTATCCAAGGCGTAGACTGGCTGCTTCGAAGTCCTATAGCGGAGTGGTCAGAGCGCTCACCATGCATAGCGAGAGGACGGTGGTTTAATTCCCTGGGTAAAGAGAAACCTTAGGCAAGTTCCCTCACTCTACTTGCTTGAGTTTGTCTAGTAGGAACCCGTTTATTAGTCGATTGCTTTCCGTCGATAATTTTCCATTCAAAAGCAATATCAACCAGTCCGTTCCCTCCGCTCCGCAGGCTATGAGGTGCTCCATGCCACCCTCCCAGCCTGCCCCACCATTGGCGGTTGGGCATTCAGACTCTCTGTCCCCATCCACTCACATTCCCTTTATCTTTTTCTCTCCCTTGCCTCCTCAAAGGCATGTCTCAAGACTCTCCACTTCAACAGTGTCTTTGGCCATCCTCCTTCCGCCACTCTCCCTGATTCCAACCCCTCTCCCCCCAGCTTGGTTCCAAATCCCTGATCATCCAGTGCCTTGGGACATCCTCCCAATGTGAAAGGCTCTGTGTCACTTTTATATTGTGCTCTATTTGTGATAATAATAATTTGGTCACTCAATCCATGACTGTACGTGGGAAACGGCTGTGCGCAATTGGCTGGCGCATTTTGCTAATTTTGCTAAAAAATACACAGCCAATTCACTTTATGGTATATTCCTTGAAGCGTTTTGTATAAATGATGCTTTAAGCGCTCTGAGACGTCATCCGGCGTGGATGGCGCTATATAAATCAAAGTTGTCGTTATTGTTAATAATAATTATAATTCTTGCATTTGATATAACGCTTTTCACATGTTCTAGATGTCTCAAAGCGCTTCACAGAATATACTGTATATAATAATGGACCCCTGTGTTTGTGGGAAAAACGCGGCAGCAAATTGTGCGTCCCTACAAACAGTTGTGGATTGAAATGAACACTTTTTTTGAGGGTTTACTATTAGGCGTGTGGAGGAAAGAAACTTTGCCCACGGTTTTGCCCTACCTGGAATTGAAACCCGGTCTCTCGCTTGTAAGGCAAGCTCTCTAACCGCTGAGCTTCAGGATAAGTAGTATGTAAGTAGCTTCAGGTTCCCATTGAGAAGGACTCTGCCATCGAGTAGCTATGTGAATCCATGGGGAGGAAGCGATCTGCATTCATGTGTAGCTTTTCCCATTGATGGCTTTGGGAAAACCTTTCGTTTGGCGCTTGGGGACTTCCTGCTCTGAATGAGCCAGCGCAGACATTGTAAACAAAAGGACAGAGGAGCTAACAGAACAACAATAAGATCGTCATTCGTGGCTCTGAATTTTCCCATCTTTCCCGTGCAACAATCCAGAGGAGATGGGTTATGTGAAGGTCATTAAACATTCTGAGGTCTGTGAGGAGTTGATCACCTGGAAAGTGCCAGTGTTTGATTCCTTTAACGTCTCACTCACAGCCATGTAAGGCCGCTCATAGTCAATGACCGATTTTATCTGTCAACCAATACGCAGTGAGATAGAGAAACTCCCTTCTCTTTTGCAACAGAGTCCTGGGATCTTTAATGTCCACCTGGATAGGCACAACAACGACAACAACAGCAACAACAACAGCAACATTTGTTAAAGGCAAATCTTGCCTTACAAATCTGATAGAATTTTTTGATGAGGTAACGGAATGGGTGGATAATGGTAGCGCAGTTGATGTAGTTTACATGGACTTTCAAAAGGCATTTGACAAAGTGCCACATGAGAGACTTATTAGGAAATTAAAGGCCCATGGCGTAAAAGGGACAGTGGCAGCGTGGATCCACAACTGGCTGCGAGACAGAAAGCAGAGAGTTGTAGTGAGCGGCTGTTTTTCAGATTGGAGGGAAGTGAGCAGTGGTGTGCCACAGGGATCGGTTTTGGGACCATTGCTGTTTGTAATCTACATCAATGATCTGGACTTGGGTGTACGGAGTACAGTTTCCAAGTTTGCAGATGACACTAAGTTAGGGAGAATAGTAAACAGTGAGGAGGATAGTAGCCATCTGCAAGAGGATATAGACAAATTGGTAAAGTGGGCAGACACATGGCAGATGAAGTTTAATGCAGAGAAGTGTGAGGTGATGGATTTTGGGAGAAGAAATGAAGGGAGGCAATATAGGCTAGATAGTACAATTTTAAATGGTGTGAAGGAACAGAGAGACCTGGGGATTTGTGTTAGTGACTCGTTGAAGGTGGCAGGACAGGTAGACAAGGCTGTTAAGAAGGCATATGGGATACTAGGCTTTATAAATAGGGGTATAGAGTACAAAAGTCAGGAAGTGCTGACTAACCTCTATAGGACTTTGGTGAGGCCTCAGCTGGAATACTGTGTTCAATTCTGGTCACCACACTACAGAAAGGATGTGAAGGCATTGGAAAGGGTACAACGAAGATTTACTAGGATGGTGCCAGGATTGAGGGACTTCAGCTATGAGGAGAGGCTAGATAGGCTAGGGTTATTCTCTCTGGAGCAGAGAAGATTGAGGGGAGACCTAATAGAGGTTTATAAGATCATGAGGGGTTTCGACAGGGCAAATAGAGAAAAACTATTTCCACTCGTGGGTGAATCTGTGACTCGTGGTCACAGATTTAAAATAGTTTCAAGGCGCAGTAGAGGGGAGCTGAGGAGAAATTTTTTCACTCAGCGAGTTGTTCGAATCTGGAATGCATTGCCTGAAAAGGTGGTGGAGGCTGATTCGATAACAACTTTTAAAAGGGAATTAGATCTTTATTTAGGAAGAACGGGTCTATTAGGCTATGGGGAGCGGGCAGGGCAATGGGATTGAATCGCTCTTTTCAAAGAGCCGGCACAGACTAGATGGGCCGAATGGCCTCCTTTTGTGCCGTAAAATTCTATGATTCTATGATTCTATGAACAGCAACAGCAACATTACATTTACACAGTTAACTTTGGAAGGACAAGTCGCAAAGTGCTGGACATTTTTGTGTTTGCACCTGAGTTGGGGTTTGGAATCAAGTGGGTGGGAAGGTAGTGGAAGATACGATCGTCTTATATTTTATTCTGTGAAGCGCTTTGAGACGTCTCGAAGACATGATAAGGCGCTACATCAATTGCTAGGATTATTTTCATAATAATAGTACTAATAATAATTGTTGCATTTAACATTGTGCTTTTCACATCTTCTAGTCATCTCAAAGAGCTTCACAGAATATAACAACAACAACAAAGTTACATTTGTATAGCGTCTTTCACATCGGGAGGACAGAATATACTGCAAAGTGAATTGACTGTGTACAGTATATCAGTTTACATTCCTCTCTTTGCTAAATTGGAGTCTGCATCCCTTGTTGAGGATATTTTGATATGTTATTTGCATTTGCTGGTATGTATCTTTCAACATCTTGAATAATTCAACTTGATTTTGACCCTACTCCTCCCACTTTAACAAAGCTGATCTGAATTTTAGTGCTATCTATCCCACCTCCTCCTATTAGTGTCTCTTGTTACTCAAATACTTAAATCCCAGCCATCAATCCTGTCGGCCTGACGTGATTTAAATTGTATGTTTATGCATTAAGTTTGCACTGCTAGGGACTGATGCATCTCAATGTGACTTTTAAAAGTGGTTTCAGTTTTAAAGTTATTTGGAATCGTGTGAAAAATAAAAGTTTGCCAGACACTTTTCTTTCAGGGAGGAAAAAACCCTATATTTTAAAATTCTGCTACCTCATTAGAGACATTCGGAGGCACACACTGCACTCCCTCTCGTCAGAAGCGCATTGAATACTTTGCCTGAACACTTTTTTGCATAACAGCAAAATACTTCTACTCTTTTGACAAAACACAAGGTTACTGGGAACACTCAACAGGTCAGGCAGGATCTATGGGGCAAGGAAGGTAGTTTGATGTTTTGGGTCTATGACCCTTCGTCAGAACCGGGGTGGTGGGGAGGGAGAAGGTTTTAAGGACTAACGATGGCAGAGCAAGAAAGACAAATTGAAAGGCAGAGTAAGAAAGATTGCTTTGCTTAGTGCGGGGTAGCGTCAAAATGACTGTGAATAATTTTCTTGCTCAAGCACATTCCCATTCCTTCAACACTGCCCCACCCGAACCCCACCATCCGCACCAACCTGCAAGGTTATAATGTAAATGTCAAAATGATCAGTGTGGGGGGAAGGTAGGAGGCAAGGGAACAACAACAATTCACCTTTAGTTAGTGCTGTTCACACAGGGTTGCGAATTGGAGCACTTGAAGACACAAGGCAAAGAAGTGAAAAGGTCAATATTTTCTACAAATAACGTGGCTGGTATAATAATAATAATCAGAATTCTTGTATTTAATATCGTGCCTTATCACACCATTGACACACCTCAAAGGGCTTCATCAGAATATTTCTGTGGGTAAAACGTGGCAGCCAATGTTCCAGAAACATTGAATGACCAAATTATTCTTATTTTTGTGGAGGAAAGCAATCTGCCAATTGACCAACAACTGGGTTGCTATTTTACTGCTAGGTAAAGAGAGACATGTGGAATAAGGAAATTTGCCTAAAATGTTACCCCAGCTAGGAATCGAACCCGGGTCCTCTCGCTTGCAAAGTGAGCTCGCTAATCACTATGCAACAGGACTTCACATTTGATTGGATAGTGAGGAATGGATTAGATTAGATTAGATTAGAAGGAGTGAGAAAGAGAGAGAAGGCAGGAGAAGACTCCAAAGGAGATTGAAGATGAATGATGCGCACATAGTGAATACTTTTGGTAACCTCAGCTGAATTCTAGCCCTCTCCCCCCCTCCCCCCCACCCCCT
The DNA here is from genome assembly GCA_035084275.1 of Hydrolagus colliei. NCBI lineage: Eukaryota > Metazoa > Chordata > Chondrichthyes > Chimaeriformes > Chimaeridae > Hydrolagus > Hydrolagus colliei. The sequence goes on along the minus strand of CM068770.1, from coordinate 6,098,345 downwards.
GAATTCTGCCCTAAGGCTAATCTGATAATCAGAAATGCTCATTTTCTCCTGTTTGATGTTGCGTTCTCCCTGGCGATCTGACTTAATGCTTCTTCTAATTCGTATTCTTGCAAGGGCTCCAACCCATCAATAATCTTGATGTTGAGAGTGACCTCTGCTATCTCATTGACGTACTCAGTCAGACCCAGACTATTACTCTCATCCCCCTCTCTCAATGGTCTTCCCACTCAGAATCGACAGAACTCATTCTTTTGCCTATCAGGAATATTTATCCTGCTGCTTTTTCCACATTTGACAAGCGATCGCAAGAGAGACTTTGCTGCATTACTTGTTATACATCCTGATTACCAACCCAATGATCTTCCCCCTATAGTAGCAGCATCTTGCTTAATAATAATCATTGCATTTGATATAGCGCTTTTTCAAGCCTTCTAGACGGCCCAAAATTCTTCACAGAATATACTGTAAAGTGAATTGACTGTATATTTGTGGGCGAAACACAGCAGCCAATTGCACAAAGCAAAGTCCCACAAACAGTCATGGGTTGAAATGACTAATTTTATTATTGTATTTTTTGTAGGGATTATTCTTAGGCATGTGGACTGAATAAACCTGCCCAACGTTTCGCCCTGACCTGCCTGGATTTGAACACAGGTCTCATGCCTGTAAGGTAAGTGCTCTAACCACTGAGCTATATAATATAATAATAATCATTGCATTTGATACATCACCTTATTATGTCTTTCATAATGACCTTTCAAAGAACTTCACGGAATATACTATAAAGTGAAGACCGTTGTTGTCCGGTCAGCCTTGAAGAAATTGTCAGTGAAGAATAGCCTCAAGAGAACAAACAATGTGCTGGAGATTAAAGTGTAATGCAGAAAGCTTTTTGTGCTCCTGCTGAGCTAATGTTAATCCCATAATTGTTTCCTTGTGAAAAAAACGAGATCAGTACTTTGTTTTGTGCTTCCAACATCTGGCTCTGGAAATAGTACAGCGGGAAGATTAATCTGTTCTAGGAAAACATCAGTCATGTGTCCATCAAGCTTTCCCTCTACTTGTCCAGCTAGGACCATCCTAAAATATAATAATATGTATACATATCATGTCCTCTAGATGTCTCAAAGCCCTTCACAGGATATACTGTCAAGTGTAGTGACAATGTACGTTGAATAAAACGAGGCAGCCAATTACTCATAAACAGTGGTGGATTGAGTGATTTTTTTGGAGGGATTATTACAACCAGAAAGCGACAATTAACTAACAACTGAGTTCCTACTTACTGCTGTGTGTAAGGAGGCGTGCGTGTGGCGGAAGGCAAATTTGCCTAAGTTTTCGCCCTGAGCCGCCCAAGATTTGAACTGGGGTCCCTTCGCTTGCGAAGCAAGTGCTCTAACCATTCAGCCACAGGAATCCACAATTAAAGAAATGAATGGCAATAATAATAAGCATTTGATATAGTGCTTTTCACGTCTCAAAGAGATTCACAGAATATTCTGTAAAGTGAATTGACTGTATGTATATATGTGGGTGAAATGCGGCAGCCAATTGCGCCTAGCGGTGTCCCACAAACAGTCATGGATTTTTTTTTTCTGGAGGGAATATATCAGGTGTGTGTCGTAAGGAAACTTGCCCAAGGTTTCGCCCTGTCTGGAATTGAACCCAGGTCTCTTGCTTGTGAAGTGAGTGCTCTAACCACTGAGGTACAGGATTCCGGAAGCTAAACGACTAACAATTACAGGGTTTATCATTTTCTTTAAGAAGAAGGCTGAAATCCAACAACTCTGCTTATGATGGGTGATGGAGGGAGGTTGAGGGGTGGTGACGGAGTGGTGGGGGGTGAAAGAGGAGTCACAAAAATTCATTCTGCCCTCTATTAATTAAAATGTTGTGAATGTCCTTTGGATCAGAGTTAGAGCCGTATGTTCCTGGTGGAGTGGCTCTCCCTGGGGACTACATGGGTCTCTGCCCTAATTACTCTCTCTTCTTGTGAGAAAGATCTCTGTTGACAACTGTCGGAACAAGTTAATTAACAATCCCCAACATGTTTTTTGTGTGCCCTGTGCACACGGCAAGCTGAGAGATTTTATTGCTGTGACAAAAAAAAATCCCTCTCAAAAAAACCTATAATAAATTGGTAATTTCAATCCACGACTGTTCGTGGGGACGCTGCTGCTCCCACCTCCCCACAAACCCACTCAACCAGTACTATCGTAGCAATATCAAGCTGCTGTCCCATTCTATTCGGTAATAATAATAACAATAATCCTTGCATTTGATGCAGCGCCTATCACAGTCCTTGAGATGTCTCAAAGCGCTTCTCAAGGTATACCGCAAAGTGTAGTGACTGTGTTTTTTGTGGGTGAAATGTGACAGACAAATACGCAGCAGTGTCCCACAAACAGTTGCTGAATGAGTGACCAAATTTATTTTGCCCAAGGAAAGTGATCCACCAATCAACTAACAACCAGGTTCCTACTTACTGCGCGAGGAAACTTTCCTAAGTTTTCGCCACGGCTGAGAATTGATTCCCAGGTCTCTTGCTCACGAGCCGAGGGCTCTCACTAACAACAACAAATTATGTTTGTATAGCGCCTTTCATGTCAGTAGGACGTCTCAAGCCATTGACACAGCTTTACAGAACTCACATTCGATTGGAACAGCGCCCTATGTATAATAATAATAATCCTTGCAATTTATATAGCACTTTTCATGTCTTCTAGATGGGCCCAAATGCTTCACAGAATATACTGTAAAGTGAATTGACTGTATATTTGTGGGCGGAACGCAGCAGCCAATTGCGCACAGCAGCGTCCCCACAAACAGTCATGGATTGAAATGTCCAATTTATTATAGGTTTTTTTTTGGAGGGATTATTACTAGGCGTGTGGAGTAAGGAAACCTGTCCAAGGTTTCACCCTGATCTGACTGGATTCGAAAACACAGGTATCATGCTTGCAAGGTGAGTGCTCTAACCACTGAGCTACAGGATACAGGACATGTGTACAGCACCTTCCCACAGGGTAGCATCCCGGAAGTGCTTATCTTGGGATGTTGGTTAATGTGGTAGAGACATAGGGCATAGAGTTATATTTTCTACAATTCAGCGTTTCAACAACAGTAACTTGCTTTAAAAAAAATGAAACAAAGGGCATTTTTCCTCAAACGATAAATGTTACGTAAAGTCCTGTGATGGTTAAAGAGTAAAATAAGAATCCATCACTTGGACAGGCCATCAAGAGAACAAGATTTGATCTTTTTTACAACTGAAACCATAAACTGGTTAACAAGTTCAATTAAACATTTGCTAATAACCTTTTAGTGATAGACTGTGCGTTTATCTCACATTAAAGTGTTATGTTAAAGGATTCAGTTCAGAATAGGAGTTGTCATTGGTTCTGTTATTGACGGAAGGACACGAGATTGACAAGTCGGGGTGGAGGTGTGTGATAGGGGCTAAATGGCGCCTGCCATTGGCCACACAGTAACATTACCTGGTTCATTAGTGGCAACGCTCTCACGCATTTCAAGCTCACAGTGAGTTCCTGGTACCTTACCATCCACCTAGTGAGGGCTCAGACCCTCTGTGGCAGTCTCCCCAGCCTTGTTCCTGAGCCAGGCGGATCCGCAGTATATCCAGGTCTCTCTCTCACTACCTTATTGGCAGCACAGCCCAGTCTGGCTCATCAGTAGGCCCTGGAAGTGCAGACCAGTCACTGGGAGGACAGGGAATCCTCCCACTACAGCTACTGATAACACTGCAGCGAACGGGGAGGCTGGTCCTAGCTGGACAAGCAATATTAAAGCAATATTCTTTGCCCCTGCCCTACGCACTCATGCCCACCCCACTCCCACCCATCCCACAGCCACAAAAAAACAAGCATTTTTTTTTTTAAAAAGCACGTTTCATTGTATTCATTTGTTTCAGATTGAAAGGCCACTCTCTCTCTCTCTCTCTCTCTCTCCTGCTCTGAGCCTACCAGGTGCAATGATTGTGAAGTGCACTATCAAAGGCTGGCTGAGATGTAGTTAAGACTGTTTTCAGGGACAAAGGATAATTTTTCTTTTAAATAATGATGCGGCAGAACGAAAGCTTTTAAGCTTCTCATTATCAATTTACATAAGCGAGTGAATGTATTGTGCGTTCTGCGTGCCTGCTTGTTGAGTATTTATATATTCAAGCCCAGTCTGCGCTTTTCCTACAGTCATTCCTGCCTGCGTTTCAGATACAGGCCAACCTTGCCCTGAAACAGTCCACAGCACTCGCCAATACCCTCACACTCAACAACAACAACATCGCCGTTACAAAGCTCCAGCGCAGTGCTGGGGGGAGCCCAGTTCAGATCAGTTGTTAACAGTAATACTAATGCCGCTTGCATTTCATATAGTGCCTTATCACGTCGTCGAGATGTCTCGAAACGTTTCATGAAATACATTGTCACGTGTAGTGACTGTGTATTTTGTGGGCAAAACATGGCAGCCAATTTGGCAAGCAGTGTCTCACAAACAGTTGTGGATTGAGTGATGATATTTTTACATATTATTAATTTTTGAAGGGTTTACCACCTCCAGAAAGTGGTCTACCAATCAACTAACAACTGAATTCCTGCTTTCACCCTCCCTGGGAATTAAACCCAGGTCCTCTCACTTGTGAGGCAAAAATGGCTGCCACGTTCTCCCACAAAACAGTCACATTGCTTTACAGCACATACCATGAAGTGCTTTTAGACGTTGCGATGAGGTTGGTGAAGGACAATTGTACTTCTGACCCACAACAACAAGCATCTTGAGAAGACCCTTTGACTTTGAGGTGAGGAAGTGGAGTTCAATCTTGCTGTGAGGAACAGAGAGTAATGGCGAGCGATTACAGGGCAAATAACAGATGTTGTGGCTGGTGTTCTCTTGTGCCTTCATCCATCACCAAAGCACTGACAACCTCTCTACACTCAATAAAATCTTATCGAGTGTTAATCGCCATTAATTGCGGAGGGACTCTAGTCAGTGTGTTGTATTACAGGGGGAACGTTGGTGAGTGATTACAGCAACTATAACTAAAGTGCCAGTCAGGCTCAGCCATATTCAAGCCACTATCTCAACACCCGCAGGATAAACTGTGTTAGTTCCTCATTCTTCAATGTTCTGTGGAGTTAATGATAATAATCCTTGCAGGTGATACAGAGCCCTACCATGTCTTCTAGCTGCCTCAAAGCATAGCTGTCTATTCACAGAATATACTGTAACGTGAATTGACTGTATATTTTGTGGGCGAAACGCGACAGCCAATTCCCATAAACAGTCGTGGATCGAGTGATCAAATTATTATAATTTATTGTTTTTGTGGAGGGATTGTTGCCTCCAGAAAGTGATCCACTAATTGATTAACAACTTGGTTGCTACTTGCTGCTGGATAAACAGAGCATTGTGCAGTAAGGAGACTTACCACTCTCTTGACAGGTGGTCTATTAGACATCAAGTCCTGGATGAGAGCTAACTTTCTACAGTTGAATGTCAACAAGACAGAGGCCCTACTGTCTTGTAGGGCCTCACCAGCGTCTTCATGGATCAGGCATTGGCAGCATCAACTCCCATGGTTGCTCACTCGACCTCACCAAGCTAGTCAGGAACTAGCTGACCAGCTGATCAGGTGTCTTGATCAATCCTCAATTGTCTTTCCTCCCCACATCCAAGCAATGGCTCGCTCTGCCTTTCTCTATCTCCACAACATTGCCCAACTCTGCCATTACCTCATCCCCAAAGCCGCTGAAATCCTCATTCATGTCTTCATTACATCCCGGCTCGACTATGCAAATGCTGGTCGGCCTTTCCAATCCCTCCCTCCACAGGCTGCAGATAATCCAGAGCTCTTGTGGCTTGTGTGTAGAGCTCAGTGGCTCTACCGTTCCAAACTCCATGAATCCCATCTCCCCCATCCTCACCTGACTCCATTGGCTCCCCATCATCAAGAAGATCCAATTCAAGTTCTAGGTCCTCACAGTTAAAGCCCTCCACAACCTCACCCCACTCTAAATCTGTGACCTCCTATCCCCTTACCACCTGACCGCCCCCTCCACTCAGCAGGCTCTGGCCTGCTCCACATCCCCCAACCCACCCACTCTGCCAGTGACGAGCAAGCCTTCAGCCACTCTGCCTCCAAACTCTGGAACTGCATCCCGCAGTCCCTCTGCCATGCCCCCTCCCTGGCCTTCTCTGAGTTCCACCTCAAGAGTCTTCTCTTCAATGGACCCCTTCGGCAACTCCTAATCCCCCCTTCCATCCCCCCCACCCCGTCCTCAGCTCGGGTCTGAAGCAGTCACTGTCCAGAGCTTTGGGATGTACTCCTGACATGAAAGGCGCTAAACAAGGGTCATTTTACTGTTGTTGTTGCCTAACATTTTACCCTGATTGGAAGCGGACCCGGTTCCTCTCGCTTGTGAAGAGAATGTGTTAACATTACAGGACTCCGCACAACTGTTAATTTGTGTTATCTTGAGGTGGGGGGGGGGGGGAGGAGGAGGCGGCTACTGAGGGCAGCTGATGTAAAGAGTTTAATTAGGTGTAATACAAAGCCCCAGGCTGGGATGAATAGAGAATATACTTTTAATGTCAAGTATCACTTTAGAGACTTGGAAGAGCTTTTACAGAGACACACTTCAGCTGCAAAACAGCTACTCAGATACCCTGAGCGCCAAAGGCAAGGATCTGTAGCTGCATCCACAGTGCTCAAAAGTTGTGCGGGCATAATTCATGCCTCCGACTTTTAAAGGGCCCCAAAGCACTTCACGGGGCAAGTGTTAGTGACCAGAGGTTGTGGGAAAGTGGGAGTCATTCTCTAAAAAGGCTGCGGACTGTGGGTCAATTGGTATTTGTCAGCCTGGCTAAGTGGCTAATTATTCTTACTACTGTATTACTTTCAAGACCGAGGTCGATAGATATTTGCTAGGTCAGGGTATTGAGGGATACAGAGAAAAGGTGGGGAAATGGAGTTTAGGTACAGGTCAGTCATGATCTAAATAGAATGGTGGATGGAGGAGCAGGTCTGAAGGGCTGAATGGCCTCTTGTTTTTTTTTGTTACGGCACAGAAGGAGACCATTCGGCCCATTGAGTCTGTGCCGGCTCTGTGACCGAGCAAGTCACTTTCATTAACCCCAATCAGCAGCTTTCTCCCCATAACCCTGCAAACCCGTCTTCCCCAGATACTTATCTAATTCTCTCTTAAAAGCTGCTATCGAATCAGACCTCACTATCCTTTCAGGCAGATCATTCCAAATTCGAACAACTCGCTGAGTAAAAAAATTTATTCTAATCCTCCCCTCTGCTTCTTTTGGTAGATATCTTAAGACTGTGACCATGGGTCACAGACACACCTACCAGCAGAAACAGCTTTTCCCTATCTAGCTGTCGAAACCTTTCATAATCTTGAAGACCTCTATCAGGTCCCCGCGTAACCTTCTCTGCTCTAATGGGAAAAGTCCTAACTTCTCCAGTCTGTCCTCATAGCTAAGGTTCCCCATTCCTGGTATCATTCTCGTGAATCTCCTCTGCACCCTTTCCAGTGCCTTAATGTCCTTCCCGAAGTAAGGTGCCCACAACTGGACGCAGTACTCCAGCTAAACCAGTGTTTTGTATAGATTAACCATAACCTCCCTACTCTTACACTCTATGCCCCTACTAATAAAGCTCAGTACACCAAATGCCTTTTTTACTGCCTTATCTACCTGCCCTGCTACATTTAATGATTTGCTTACTTGAACACCCAGATCTCTCTGTACGTTCACCCCACTTAAGATTGAGCGACCAAGTCTATATCGCCTCCTATCATTTTTCCTACCTAAGTGTATCACCTCACACTTATCCACATTAAAATCCATCTGTCACATGTCAGCCCATTCCACCAATCTGTGTATGTCTGCTTGCAGTTGGTTACAGTCCTCCTCACTATTTACTACCCTTCCTAACTTTGTATCATCTGCAAACTTGGCAATAGTGCTCTCTATGCCCAAGTCCAGATCATTAATATATATTAGAAAGAGCAGTGGTCCCAATACCGATCCCTGGGGGAAACCGCTGCACACCTCCTTCCATTTCGAGAAACACCCATTAATCACCACCCTCTGCTTTCTGTCACTCAGCCAGTTCTTAATCCAAACTGCCACTGTCCCCTTAATCCCGTAGGCCTCTAATTTTTTTAATTAATCGCTTATGCGGTACTGTGTCAAAAGCCTTTTGAAATCCATGTAAATAACGTCCACCGTATTTCCCTCATCATGGATGTCATGGATGTTAAATGTTCCTATTTAACATCCATGAAGCTAATAGCTGATTTAGATTTTAATTTCTCCTCTCGTTTCCCGCAGATGAGATCCAAGCATCTCATCTGAGAACGCTGTGCTATTCTCACCCCGCCAGCACTGCCCTGGAGCGTCAGCTAGACTACTGACTGAGCCGGGCTGACATTTGAAGTGCGACTGAAATAAAAGGGGGAAGTGAGGGAGATTCACTCTGACCAACGACAACAACAAAATTACGCTTGTCCAGTGCCTTTCATGCCACCTCCCAGGTAACTGAATTCTACATATCCCGCAAAACAAATTGGACAAGTTTCTCTAAGCAAATGATTCCGTACACACGCACCTCTTAAGAGTTAGAGCGGTTTGATGTAATTCCTGGTGACAGACCCATTATAGCACTCGCAGCAAAAGAAATCGAAAAGTGATTCAGCCAGAATGTAAAGTTATCATTTCCCTATGAAATCAGCCCTCCTCGTGAGCAGCGGAGGGGGGGGAAAATGTGTCTTAATCCATTGTTCAATTAATGTCTATTAAGAGATTCCTGAACCGCAGTATCCAGTACAGCATGTAAAACTGTACATCCTAATGTCAACATCAACAACTTCGATTTATATAGCGCCCTCCATGCCGGACTCAGAGCGCTCAGAGCGTCTCATCACCTGCTATTCTGTCCCCACCACCAGTAAAATAATAATAATAATTATCCTTGCATTTGATACAGAGTCTTATCGCGTTGTTAAGATGGCTCAAAGCGCTTCACAGATATACTGTAGAGTGTGAGCATTCCATGGAAATTGGCATTTCATGGCAGCCAATTGCACTTAAAGTTGTAGATTGAATGACCACATTTTTGAAGGGATTATTCCTTCTGAAAAACAATCCATCAATCATCAGACAACAGGTCCCCACTTACTGACTGTTCCGACCCCTGACTGTTCAGCGCCTTGGGACGTCCTCCCGATGTGAAAGGTGCTTGTTGCTGTTGGTACACAAGGTACGTGGAGTAAGGAAACTTGCCTACGGTTTCGAACTCGTGTCGTCTTTAGATAGATGTTAAGGTGGGATGGAGTCAGACGGAACTCAGTTCACTAGCAGTAAATAGGCACCCAATTGTTATTCGATTGACGGATCTTTTTTCTGGCATAATAATCATTCCAAAACAAACCTAAATAGGCAATAATTATTCTACAACCATGACTGTTTACACTGCTGTTCGCAATTGGCTGCCGCACAGTCAATCCACTTTACCGTGTATCATGTGAAGCGCTTTGAGACGTCTCGACAGAGGGATAAATAACAAAGCGATGTCAAGTGCAAGGATTATTATTATGAATACTTGTTGAAGCTGCCTACGGTCACCTCCTTGTGTTGATGAGTGCAGAGTGGCGTCTCCCGTCACTGAAACTAAAAACGTAGCAAACTTATATTTCTCTCTGCAGAGGAAAAGCTATCGGTGTGATTCGGGGCGAGAGGAATGCAAACACAGGCTCAGACAGATCGTGCCATCGAACGAGCGAAGCAATGGAGACGAGAGCTCGCATTTGCATAAGTTAATTGAGGCCGGGCTGATTCCCTGCAAATGAGTTGTGTGTTCAGGCTCAGCTAGCGCTCGTGTTTGATCAGGGTTGGGTTTGAAGTGAACGGTCGCAGTGAGCGAGGAACTGCGGGAGGCAATCAGAGTTTCTGTCTGAATTAACGCTTTCTATGGGCATCTCACAGCAGTCTTACCTGACAGAAATTGGTAACAAAACAGACAATATTCACTCTTGTCTTTGAGTGGAGTCCCGTAGCATAGTGGTTAGAGCACTCGCCTTGCAAGTGAAAGGTGCTGGGTTCGATTCTTGGGCAGGGCGAAAACACAGGCAAGTTTCCTTACTCCACACATCTCTATTCACCCAGCAGAAAGTAGGAACCCAGTAGATCACTTTCCGAGGGCAATAATCCCTCCAAAAACAAATAAATCGTAATAATTTGGTCACTCAATTCACGGCTGTTTGTGGAGATGCTGCTGTGCGCAATTGGCTGCCACATTTCGTCCACAAATATAGAGTCAATTCACTTTACAGTATATTCTGTGAAGTGCTTTGAGATGTCTGAGCGATGTGAGAAGGCACTATATCAAATGTAGGGATTATTAATATTATAAAGATCCCACATCGATGTTACAATAGAGAAGGGGGTTTCTCTCTGTCTCTTTGCCCTGGCCAACAATCCATCAGGTAAATTGCCTGCCTTGTTTGACAGCAAATATTGCACTGTACAGAACAAAACTCTGTAAAGCAATTTGAGATATAAAGCATGATACCAAATGCAAGCATTATTATTTTATTTTATTTTATGGTCAGGCTGAGTGTCTGACACATGCGGAAACCAATTTGCTTAAGAGTCTCCAAACCCAACTGAGATTTCTATGTGTCCCATCTACACATGGAAATCCCGAGATAGATTGTTGGAATTGAATGCTCTCTCTCTCTCTCTCTCTCTCTCTCTCCCTGGAGGGACTCACATTGCTTATTTAATTCCAGAAAGTATTAGGCGCAGGTTGGCAAGAGCCAAGGCTTGGAGGGAGCCCAGAGTGTGTGTTAGAGTCTGACCGGGTTTATTATTTCAGGGTTACTCTGACTAAAGCTCTTTGTGAGGAAGACCACAGACATGGAACACGACTGTGTAGTGGACTTAGCATTGCCTTAGCAGTCAGTACATTTTCCCTGGTTAAGAAACAAAGAAACCCACAGCAATGCATTTACTCTCTACTTACATAATAAATAACCCATTGTTGAGGCAGCAGTGATCAATGGCCAGTCTCTGTGCAAGTCAGCGTTCAATCACTACAACAGATAGTCAGCCTGTGGCCAACATTCCGATACCAATGGGTCTTTAACGAATGATTAGACTTTGTGTTATCAAAGGGCATTAGATGACTCAGTCATTTTTTAAGATCAGTGTGCAATAATTTTACATGCTTTGAGAAGTCACTTTGTGTGAAGGACGCTATATAAATGCTGTCGCTGTGATTTCTATCCAGAGCCCTTAATAATAACCATCCATGCATTAGATAATGATAACACAATAATAATAAAAATAATTATCCGTGCATTTGATTAGCGCTTTTCACGTCTTCACGATGTCTCAAAGCGCTTCACAGAATATACTGCAAACTGAATTGCCTATATATATGTGGGCGAAACGCGGCAGCTAATTTCGCACAGTAACGTCCCACAAACAGTCACGGATTGAAATTACCAATTTATTACTGTAATAATCCTTTCAGTTGACAAAACACTTTGAAGGTTGAAACATCTCAAAGTGTAGTGACTGTTACTTGGATGCAGTCTGTTTTGTGCTTTGCGGAGAAAATTTCGAGAGTAACAGAGATTAAAAAGTCTACTGATGTGTTTCAATCAACTTGGCAATAATAATCCTCGCATTTGATGCAGTGCCACACTACATTGTTGAGACGCCTCAAAGCCCTTCACAGGATACACTGTGAAGTTAAATGGCTGTGTATTTTGTGGGTCAAAGCCAGCAACCAATTTGCAAACAGCAGCAATCCCACAAACAGCCGCGGAGTGAGGGAACGTTTTTATCTGGGGGCGATTGTCAACCAGGCCACCTGGAGAGAGAAACTCCTTTTTTTGTCAGCAGAGTCTGAGAGAGATCAGAGCAGGTACACCAGGGAGCAGAGATCCTCGCTGGGGACAGATTCTAACGTGACAATCGTTTCCACTCATTATTCCAGACCCGAATCCACTGGGAGCCTCTTTGGAGTTGAGAGAGATAAAAACTTTCCTTTTCATTCTCCCGGATCACATTGAAACTCAAATTGAAACCTCTACGAGAGTCACTGTAAGATGTAGTGGTGTATTTTTTTTCTTGTAGACAAAGGACTTCCGTTAGTCCGCTCACCTCGCAAGCCAGAGGACCCGGGTTCAATTCCCGGGTGGGGCAAAACCTTAGGCAAGTTTCCTTACTCCGCACACATGCCTCTGTTTACTGAATAGTAAGTAAAAATCCCAATGATTAACCAATTGGTGGATTCCTTCCTGGAGGTCATAAACCCTTTAAATAAAGTTTGGTCCCTCAATCCATGACTGTTTATGAAAGAAACCCTGCTGTGTGGAATTGGCTGGTGCATTTGGTCCACAAAATACAGTCACTACACTTCACAATATTCTGTGAAGTACTTTGTGACATCTAAAGCATTATATCAAATACAAGTATTATTATTATAAAGTGTAGTAACTGTGTATTTAGTGGGTGAATATGGCAACTGACTTTTCGTGTCATTTTGATTGATTTTGATTGATAATGTTGTCCCCGCAAACAACCACAACGTCTCCACAAACAGTGACCTTTATTCAATACTCAATCACTGCCTCCTACCAGCTTCCCCTGACCCCTACCCCTCCCTCCTGAACATGGCAGCATTTGGTACCCCAAACCTCCTGCCCCCTCCACCCACCCCTACCACCCGGATCTCGTTCATGCTCCAATTTCTTGAAGCTGGACACATTTCCTTGATCCCTTTAATAATAGTAATCCTTGCATTTGATACAGTGCCATATCACATCTTTGAGACACCTCAAAGCGCTTCATGGAATATACTATACAGTGAAATGATTGTATATTTTGTGGGAAACATCAATACGGAGCTGCTCACTTGTTCTAAATCCAAATATACCCATTAAACCCTATTTGCATTTTGGTGTCTCTGCCAACAACAAGAACAACAAAATTATATTTGTATAACTCCTTTCATGATGGAGTTATATCATGAACCCAAGGCGCTGTACAGAAATTAGGAACGGGGAAAACAGGACTTTTAGCTTCCAATTCCGATATGATTTGTGCTGGGAGCTGGAGAGAGGGAGGGTGAGGAGAGAGAGAGGGAGGATGGGAGAGAGACCTGCTGTAATCCTGATAACCAGAGATGCCCAAAGGTCCATCCTTAATATCATTACAGAGCCAGGGGCATGAGCGATTCTTTACAAACATTCGAAGCTTAAATACACCCCTCTCCTGAGCACTTCATCACGGTGCCCATTTTTAATTGGAATGAATACAAAGAAATTGGTCACTCAACCCACGACTGTTTGTGGGGGAGTCGATTGAGCAATTGGTTGCCGCGTTCTCACCCAACAAAACACGCAGTCCGGCCACTTTACAGTGTATCCTGCAAGGTCCACAACTGTGTGATAAGGTTCTGTGGCAAATGCCAGGATTATTATGATTCGAATCTCGGAAGAGGCTCGCTTCACTTGAATTGAACTCGAACCAATGGAATTTGCAGGGCCTGCAGTACCAGTTTGACTCAGTTGGTAGCGCTCTCGTCTCCGAAGTCTGAAGTTTAGGTTGAAGCCCCCACAGAAGGTCCTTCAGCTCACAGTCTGGGCTCTGGGACCTGTGATCGTGTCTTACCGAGACATCTTGAGCAGCAACGTGGGCTGAGGCAATGCTGTGTTGGGAGGGGGGGGAAGAGCGATGAAGGACTTCAAGAAAACTTGCTCCCACAAGAAAATTTAATAATAATCCTTGCATTCGATATTAACTTGAGAAGCTGTGATATCGCAAAACGCTTCGCAGAATATACTGTAAAGTGAATTGACAATATTATTATATTTGCGCTTTAAACCTTTGATAATAATAACAACAATTACAGTTGAATAGCTCCTTTCACACCAGGAGGGCATCCCAAGGCTCTGACTGCAACAACTTGCATGTTCAGCGCCTTGGGACGTCCTCCCGACGTGAAAGGCGCTCTATAAATGAAATTTGTTGTTGTTGTTGTACCCAGGACCCCTGACATAGTCCGGGAGCGCATCACAGAGCTGGGAGGGAGGTGGGGGTCGAGGACGAATGTCTTTGACCTGAAGGATGTTGGGGAAGGCTGAGGGATCTAGTGGCTGAAAGCCATTACAAATCACAACAATAATCTTTTGACTTTTTTTACAAAATAATTCAACTCATAATAATTATAATTTATTTACAAATAATAATGATGAATTAAAACATAATAATAATTTCCCTCCACCCAAACACCCTCTCTCCAAAAAAAGAAGCATTGCGCAAACCACTTTGGGGGTTATCAGAATAATATGATAATATTAATAATAACAATAACAATCATCCCTGCGTTTGAAAGAGTACTTTTCGTGTCTTCTAGACGTCTCAGTGCGCTTCACAAAATATACTGAAAAGCGAAGGACACCATTATATAGTGAGCATGTTATTATAACAAGAAGGTGCCATGTTATAACATGTAATGATGTGACTGTTGTTCTGTGTTTTGTGGAGGGTTAGGGGCTGACTCCACCTGTGTGTGGCTTCCCTCCTCACAGTGCAGCTGTCCACACAAACTGGTGCTGAAACAGACAGTTCCTCTACACAGACACACACACACACAGAGAGACGCTGAGCAGCCGCTCCTTCAAACTACTCTAAGCTGAGGTCTACCTGTGATCATACAAACCATTAAAGAAAGGGTTTATATACAGTGTAAACACACACACACACACACACAGTTTCAGTTCCATTGCTAATTCTATATTGTGGATTTTTACTAGGGTGTATCTCTCTAAAAAAGCTAACAAAACTGGATTGTTTAAGGTGGGAGACAGAAAAGCAATTAGATGCTATGTGCCGATCGTTTTATCAACTGAAGGTAAGAAACTTCATATTCAATTCAATCAGTTTACACAGCCATGGAATAAACTGATGTTGTTTTAAATCGCTTTCTCCCTCCACCCCTCCCCTCCATCCCCAAACTCCCCTCTCAAAAAAATATGTGGTTTGCAAGATAAATCATTACTAAACCGAGACATACTGATAAAAATCAGCTTAAAGTGCTTAATTGTATTATTAAAACTTTTTAATTTTTTAAAATCATATATGTATAATGTATTATTTCGCATAGGCAGCGTGGCTGTTTATGTAAAATACAAATGTTAGATTTGAGCTTTTTTTTGCTTGAGTGAAAGCAAACTAAAAATGCAAATACTGTATATACAGTAAATAAAACTAATAATTACAGTATTATTGTTATGGTTATTACAGAATGTTTTTTTGTTCAGTCATTTGGAATCAATGGAAATGAACCCTGATGCTTAGCCTGGTTTCTTGCTGATAGTAAGAGGTGAATGTGACTGTGTATCCAAGATTCTCGTTGTCCAATCTGGTTTAATTTATACAGAAAGGGTCTTTATTTTTGAAGGGAATGTTAAAATTTATTTTTTCTCTGAAATGTGGGTGACTCTCTCAAACCCACAACAAGTGAACCCGATTAAGTCACACCTGAGAAAGATCTCATAGCAATCTCTGTTCAGACATCCCAGTAAATGTGTTTTTTTGTTGTTGACATGCCATTTTCAGTTTCAGATCAGAAAGGGAGAGAGAGAGAGAGAGAGAGTAAGAAAGCTAGATAGAGAAATTTTTATGATTGTTTGAACTAACCAGCTCCGAGATTTTTGTTTGTTGATTTGAATTCCGAAAGCATCTTAAATGGACTTTTTTAATTCCAAAAATATAATAATTTCATCCACGTTGCTGTTGGCAACCTTGAGCAATTGCCGACATAATTGATATAAATTGCATCTAAATGTAAATTACATTGTATTGCAATGAGAAACAGAAGGCAAATAACAATAATGAGTGCTTTTTTTGGGGTGGCAATGTAATACAATATCTCAAAGCTTTGTTCTTGAGTATATTCTGCTCTGAGCAATTGACAATTTGCTCTCAGTTTTGCAATTTTTCACTGATCTATATTTTTCTCTTTCATACTCACTCACTCACTCACTCACTCACTCACTCACTCACTCACTCACTCACTCACTCACTCACTCACTCACTCACTCACTCACTCACTCACTCACTCACTCACTCACTCACTCACTCACTCACTCACTCACTCACTCACTTGCGTATCCATCCACACTCTTGCACACCCAAGACTTGCACACTTGGGCACAAATGTCACACACACTCACATCTCGCAATCCTCTACCAACGCACAGATTAAGTTCCATCTGAGAAACAATTATGGGCACAGATGGCACACAGTCACACACTTACTTACACTCACAATCTTGCACACCCACTGAAGTTTGTCAGTGTTCAGCTGATGCTATAAGGGGGGACAGAGAGTATGAGTCAGGGAAAAATATAGAAATAAGGCAAAATATGCCATTCCTAGGAGTCTCAATAACTGATCAGAGCTGAATTGTCTGTGGCCCACAAAATACAGATTTACATGTGTGTATACAGTATGTGTGAAGAGCTTTGAGATGTTTTCAAAATTATGTGATAAGATGTTATATCAAGTTCAAGGATCACATAGGTTCAATGTACCAGATGCAGATACACATGATATAATCTAAAGGTGGGTATGAGTCAATAAAAGGATTTAGCGTCAGAATATCTCATAGTTACAGCTATTTAATTTGGAATATTGCATGTATGTGCTCAGAGTAACTAGCCTTTTGCTAATTAGAATAAGTTTTGATACCAATAATATGTTTATCCAACAAAACGCATACAGTCAATTCACTCGGTGAAGCGCTTTGAGATGCCTCGAGGACGTGATAGGGCTCTATATCAAAGCCAAGTGTTATTCCCTTATTTATGTTATTGTTAATAAGTTGTTTAAAAAATTGCAGGTTGCTTGTGCTTTTTATTTTACAAGGCTGTACACACGCAAAATGTTTTGTGTGTCAATATCATGTACTTTTGACCTTGGAGGCTGGGTGGAAATCAGTACTAATTAGCAGTAATTTTGAAGATTCACAGAATACAGGAGCATTCATGAGTGTGACAACACTCACTAGGGACTGAATACTCTTGTTAGGATACAGACATGTCTTGCGTATTGGACCATATGATCCCAATGAACCTCACTCTCTCTCTCTTTCTGCGCCTTACACAATTTCATATTGTGAGCATTGTCCTTGAGGTGAATGGGAATCAGTGTTAATGGAAACACTCTGTGTTCAATGAACCGTTGGCAATATAAGACGCTTAAGCAGTGAAACCCTCTCCTGGAAGATTAAATCGCAGCCCTTTCCTTAATTAAAATCATCGGTTGAATAAAATGAATTATGAAAACCAGATGGAATAGAGCAATTTTTTTTCTGTCAGTGAGTAAAGCGTGCTTAGAATATAGTGCAGTACAGGTTAGATAGGGAAAAGCTGTTTCCGCTGGTAGGTGCGTCTGTGACCCGTGGTCACAGTCTTAAGATATCTACCAAAAGAAGCAGAGGGGAGGATTAGAAGAATTTTTTTTACTCAGCGAGTTGTTCGAATTTGGAATGATCTTCCTGAAAGGATAGTGAGGTCCGATTCGATAGCAGCTTTTAAGAGAAAACTAGATAGGTATCTGGGGAAGACGGGTTTGCAGGGTTATGGGGAGAAAGCTGGTGATTGGGGTTAATGAAAGTGACGTGCTTGGTCAAAGAGCCGGCACAGACTCGATGGGCCGAATGGCCTCCTTCTGTGCCATAACATTCTATGATTCTATGATTCTATTTGATTCTAAAGTCACAGCCAAACATTTTCTCTCAGCCTTAAAATGTATTGATCTGAAACAGTGCTCAGCAAAGTAAGGGATGAAAAGGAACTCTGAGAGACTTATATTCTATACTTTGGGTTTGATTCACGGACAGTGTGAAACTTTAGGTAAATCTCCTTACTCCACACCCCTCTGTTTACCTAGCAGAGAGAAGGAGTAGGACTGCTCAAGCGCTCTGAGACACCGTTTGGCGTGGAGGGCGCTATATAAATCCAAGTTATTGTTGTTGAATCCGGTTGTTAGTTGATTGGTGGATTGGTTTTTGGGGGGGACGGGGGACGGTGGGGGTTAATAATCCCTTAAGAAATATTGGGTCACTCAATCCACAACTGTTTGCGGGCATTTTGCCCACAAAATATATGGAGTCAATTTCACTTTCAGTACTGTATATTCGGCGATGTGTTTTGAGATGTGATAAAGCGCTATATCAAATTAAAGGATGATGATTACTATCTATTATTAATTGCCGCATTGGTGTGTACATAAAGCATTGCTGCAGTGTGTATATGCTACAAGTTCTCTGGATAGATGTACCTCTCCAGCCCAATCTGGAACATTGTCAGAATCGCAGAGCAAATCTTCAGCAAATCAGTTCATTTTAATAACAGTAAACTCTAGCCTGGCACAGTGCTGCTCACAGAGCAGGCAAGTTTTCTCCTTTGAGACTAGACGAGCGGCGCTGTAATGGTGTTTTGTGGTTCTATATTTATGCTGTGCTCTCAAAGGCACAAGGAAGCAGGGAGGATTTGAATTTGAATCTGATATCTCAATATTCTTGTGTAGGCTTCATGGGGAGACAAGATCAATGATTCGTCAAGTTGTTCCGTGTTAGCTGGGTTGTTTGCATTTGGAGAATTGACTGTAGCATTGTTAAAGTGAGCAGCGAATAACAATCAGAGTCTCGGCATCAGATATTGGGGAACAAGAGAGTAAGTGAGTGAGATAGAGAGACAGGGAGGGAGTCAGGAAGGTGTCACCCTTTGAAAGAATTGCAATAGTGGAAAGCAATGACGAGATTCTGACAAAAATAATGAGCTCAAACCACACAGGTCCACTTGTGACCGAATCAAGCCCAGAAATGGAGGTACGACACATCCCATAATATCTTTTTTACATGCTTCACATGGCTCTTTCTTATTGTAGAATTCCTCTTCGACCGCAACTTCGGTTAGCCTCCTACCCCTACCCTCCGTGCCCTCCATCCCCCCCTTAATCCCAACCCCCAGCTCAGGTCCAATTCCCTGACTGTCCAGTGCCTTGAGACGTACTCCTGATATCAAAGGTGCTGCGTGACTGTAAGTTGTACTTATGCAATAATAACTCTTAGACTTAAGGCGGCTTTGAAGTTGGGAGGACATCTCGATGTGCACGATTACAGGATACTCTGTAACATATAGTCACTGTATTTTTGTAGGCGAACCCGGTAGCCAATTGTGCACAGCGACGTTCCCCAAACAACCATGAAGTGAATGATTTTACCTGGGGATTATCAACCAGGACACCAGGGGAGAGAGAGAGAGAGAGAAACACTGTTCTCTTTTTTAAACAGCACTGCAGGATTTTACCATCCACCTATGCAGACAAAGAGGAGACCTTGATTTCTTTCAAAGGGCAGCACCTCCAACAGCAGTTTAGATGTTGGAACCATATTATAGCCAACCTTTCACGTGCTTATAGTTATTGAGCAAGTTCTCCAAGCCCTCAGATAATATAATACAGGGGAGAGGGCTGTGGCCAATGGATCACTTATTTACTACCCACTGCAAAGCCATACATTCACACACAATTTGATGCCACTTCATAGAATCCTTGAATCTTACAGCACAGAAGGAGGCCATGCAGTCCATCGTGCCTGTGTCAGCTCTTTGAAAGAGTTACCAACTGGTCCCCCTCCACTGCTCTTATCCCTCAGGCTTGCAAATGTTTCCTTTCAAGTTCCTATCTGATTCCCTTTCGAAAGCTATTATCAAATCTGCTTTTTCAGGCAGTGCGTTCCAGATCATAACAACTTGCTGCATAACAAAGGTTTCCTCTCTCTGACTCTTTTGCCAATGATCTTCAACCTGTGTCTTCAGCCCACCCAATCCCCTCGGCCCACCCAATCCCCAGATGAAACAGGTTCTCCCTATTTACGTTAACAAAACCACTCAGGATTTTGAACACCTCTATTAAATCTCCCCTCAAACTTCTCAGCTGTAAGGAGAACAATCCCAGCCTCTCTCGTCTCATCACATAACCAAAGCGCCCCTTGGATAAAAGAAAGAAAGTTCCAAAATTTTATTATCTCAGAGTTATTAGTCCTGTAGTTGACATTGGTAACGTAAAATGATAACTGAGTTACAGCCTTTAATGTGTGTATGTCTGCCTGTGTTTGAGGTGATGGTGATGGTTGGTGCTTGTCACTCAATCTCTGCTTTAGCACCTTGGGATGTCCTCCAGATGCGAAAGGCACTCTATAAATGTAATTTTGTGGTTGATTTTGTTGTCGTTGCTAGCTCTGCGTGTGCTGTTGTGAGTTGATGGTGAGGTGAACAAATGGGATTGGGGATGCTGTTTCAATCTGAAGGACAGAGATAATTCCGATCTACCACTCAAGTGTTTTAAAGCTCTCCTCAAAGAGGATTGCAATTTAGTCTACTGGCTTGATTTGTAGAGTTCTTTAAATTGCTAGTGTAATGGCCAACACCACATAGACATGTGATTTATGGCCACGGTTCATGAACTGCAATCAGTCCATTAGTTAATCTCACACCATGTAATGTCTTACCTCCTGCCCATACTCTAATTCCATTGTCCTTACTGTGGTGGAGGTTAAGTATAAAGTGAAACACACCTTCACGATGGCTCCCAGACACACTGAGATTTTGCTCTGAGAATATTCCTATATCCAGTCATATCAATGAGATCAGAAACCCAGAAATTCCTCACGGTTTTAGCCACAGGACCGATACATTAGAAGGATTGCTCAGAATTGTAAACCATTACCGCAGTTCTTACAAAAACGAACATTAATACCAAATTAAAAGAATTCCCAAAGCTTTCCATGATAATAACAGTAAATAATAATATTTGCATTTGTGCAGAGCAGCGTCCCACAAACAGGCATGGAGTGAGAGACCACTTTTATTTGGGGGATTGTTGGCCAGAACACTATCTTTATGTTAACGAGAGACGGTCTCCAAGTTGAGGCAAAGAGAAATTTGAGGGTGCTGGAAAGGTTAGGCATTAGGAACTGTTGAATTCGATGTTTTCTGTTTAATTAATCTGAAAAGAAATGACACTCAAACAAGATATATTAGAAATGCGCTTTATTACAATACTAGTAAAGGAAAGGGAAAGCACGTCTCACAAGGGAGTTGATACTTTGCCTCTGGACCTGGGGCAATCCCACGACCCTTTTTATACAGTTAAGACAGTGTACCTGATTTGATTAATTACAGAAAGAAGAATTCACATGAATGTTTGTTTGACACATACAAGAAATTATCACATTAAGTTTTAAGATAATAATAAGATAGGTGCTGTTTATGGCGTCAATGGTACCATTCAGTCCAAGGACATCTGTCTGTTCCTGTGGGAAAGAGTATGCTGACCAGACCTTCTTTGAATACCAGGATACTGAAGTTGGTCTGTTAATGTGTACTATGTGTGGTCAGCACTTTACTTATTCTAGTGTTAATTATATGTACTTTAATATCTAAAATTATAAAGTGATTACTACTTTCATCATCATTTCATGATCATGTGTGGTTATATTTGATCATATTTCCACAGAACCTAGGAACAGGAGTAGGCCATTCAGCCCCTCAATCCTGTTCCACCATTCTATTACAGAATCATAGAATTATACACCATTTGGTCCATCAGGCCCATGCTAGTTCTTGAAAGAGCTGTCCAAATTAATCCCACTCCCCCAGCTCCTCTCCCCATAGCCCTGCAAATTATTAGATCACAGCTGATCTATATCTCAACTCCAATTACCTGCCTATGCCCCATATCCCTTGATACCCTGGCCTAACAAACATATAACCATTTCCAGCCTTCCCCTTTCCCTTCTGATGTCAGTCAAGCTTTCCCCTTTGGTTGGCAAAGTGAGGCAATGCAGCGTCAGTCATCAATTCTGTCATCCAATCGGCCAATACTCTACTTCAAAAACATTTGGGTCTTGAAAGGTCATCGCAGTGTTTGCTTGTGTAACTCATTGCCCCCTCCTCCCCCCTTCCCCCCCCTCTGCCTCTCTGCTTCCCCCCATCTCCCACCTTCCCCACAGATGGAAGCCATCACCTCCACATGGCCACATATCCATCAGCCAAACTGGGACCAGATGAGAATCACTCAACCAAAGCAGCCTCGAGGCTTAAAGCTGGCACCTTGTGATCAGTCAAGCACTGAGTATTTTAGTAGCTCACACACACACACAGACATATGTATTGTACAGCAGAGTGGGAGCCCTATCATCCTACCTATACCGTGTCTCACATTCATCAGCTATCACAACATGGTGACAGGCCGAGAAAGGGGGAACAATCGTGCACAAGTCAACATCCCAGTTCTGAAGAGGAGGGGAATGGAGAGAGAAAGAGAGAAAGGGGATTATTCTATCTGAGAGAGGTGGCTCACTTTAGGAAAGGATTTGATGAGATGGATATTAATAGGCTATTTCCACATGTTGTAGAGTCCAAGACTAGATAACAGCCATGTTAGAAGATCTCGGAGGAACTTAGGGAGAGGGGAATAGAAGGGTGAAGGAGAAGGGAATCGAGGGGTATTGGAGTCGGGATACAGTGGTGTAAATAGGAAGGAAAGGGGAATACAACAACAACAAAATTATATTTGTAGAGCACCTTTCACGTCGGGAGAACATCCCACGAATAAAGGGGTATATGAAGAGGAGTCCTGTAGCTCAGTGGTTAGAGGACTTGGGTTTGATTCCCAGGGTGAAATTTTAGGCAAGTTTCCTTACTCCACACGCCTCTGTTTACCTAGCAGTAAGTAGGAACCCGGCTGCTAGTCGATTGGCAGATTGTTTTCTGGGGGTAATAATCCATTCCAATAAAAAAAATTGTAACTAAATCCACAATTGTTTTTGGGACACTACAGTGTGCAATTGACTGCCACGATTTGCCCATAAAAGATACAGTCAATTCATATTATGGTATATTTTGAGACATCTCAAAGAGATGATCAGGCTCCATATCAAATACAAAGATTATTATTATTATTATCTATGCCTTTACATGGAGTCCTGCAGCTCAGTAGTTAGAGGACTCCCCTTGCATTTGCGTTTCTCCCACAAATATACAGTCAATTCACTTTACAATATATTCTGTGAAGTATTTTGAGATGTCTAGAAGAGATGAAAAGCGCTATATCAAATGTAACAATTATTATTATTACTACTTCTCTCTGCCTTCTTTGACCAGTGTTAATTCGTTATATAAATGCTAATTGATGTGAATAATTCCTATTGAGATAGGAACAATTGGACAAATGGGAGAGAGTTAATGTAACGAACAACAGCCTTTATCCTGCCCACTGTGCTCAGGTAATCGCATGATTCAGATTTTAATTTTATTTGAGAGGTTTTCTTTATTCAAGACGTGCAAGGTGAAGAAAGGATTCAATAATGTTGATTACACTTTAAAATTAAACTTGCATGAAGAAATCTCTATTCAGATTTCAGACTTCACTGATCAGGAAATGGAAAGTGGGGCGGGGGCGTTTGAGGGGGCATTGCATGGTGTTGGGGGAGAATTTAGAATCAAGAGGGCAATTGTCGAGATATCGAGATATCAAAGCTATGCAACCCAACCCCCCCACTAAGAAAAGATAATCATAATAAGAATAATATTTCACAGAACATCCTAATATTCGGCACTGCCATACATTAAAATAATTAATGTTATATCCTCTAAATCAAAGATGATTCTGATAAAATTTGGTTACACAAAAGTAACATATCTTGGGAATGATCTTAATTATAAAATAATAATTACTGTCAAGTTATGAAATAGCAATTATTTTGTTTTTGGCCCACAGAATATATAGTCAATTCACTTTACAGGGAAATGGGAATGAAGAAGGTGTAGGAGAGGGGAATAGAGGGATGTAGGAAGGTATCTTCTGTGAAGCACTTTGAGACATCTCAACCACGTGATAAAGCACTATATAAAAATGCAAGGATTATCATTATTTATAGTACTTATTTATAATGTCGGAGAGGGACATCTCAAAGCGCTTCACAGATTCTTGATGTGAAGCGCAGTGACTGTATTTTGTTGACGGATGCGCATTTGCAACGTCCTGCAAACAGCCGGGAAGTGATCGACCAATTTGCTTGTCAGAATCTGGGGCTGCACCCATGTGGCGTGTAGTTTAGATGATCACTTACATAGACACACACACGCGTGTGTAAGGTAGTCCATCCCTTGGGAGATGTCATCTTAATTCAATGACCATGAGTCACTGTCACTTAAAAAAAGGATCTACAACAGAAACAAAGGAATTACAAAAAATGTTCCTTTTTATAGGAGGAATGTTCATGACAAACCAAAAGAACGAGTGATTAATCTTTGACTGTGTTTCTTAAAAAGGCTAAAAAAAAAGTTGCGTATTGGTTGGAGGTGCTCGCCTCCCAAAAACGAGAGGACCAGGGTTAGAGGAGTTTCCTTACTCCACGCGCCTCTGCTTACCCAGCAGTAAGTAGGCACTCGATCGTTAGATACTTGACAGATCACTTTCCGTGGGTAATAATCCCTTCAAAATAAAAATTGGTCACTGAACTGTTTGTGAGACACTGCTGTGCACAATCGGCTGCTGTATTTCGCCTACAAAATATACAGTCAATTTACTTGCTTTGAGACTTCTAAACGATGTGATAACAAGTTATTTTGAATGCAAGGTCTACTATTATAATAATAGTACAAAAACACAGTAGCATGTAATTTCCCATAACTCAGGCTGTAGGGAGCTATCAGTGCCCCCTTGTGGTTATCCATTCAGGGCTGAAAGTAAAATACTGTACAGTGCTGTACTTTCCAACATCCTCACCTGAAATCCCCACAGTCGCAGGTGTAAGTGTTAATTAAATTTGTGACCCTGGGGTGAAGTAAAAACTAACACAAATTCTTCAATCAATTGATATACTTCAAACACCATTCCTCAGAGAATCGAGTACAAAAACCATCGTCTCACCCTCAAAGACCTCCATGGTCTGTCTCCCCCACCCCACCTCCGCCCAACCTGTCCGATCTCCTAACCCCATATCAGCCTGTCCATTCTCTCTGCTTGCTGGGCACTGGCCAGCTTCAGATCCCTCTCATTTTCTGCTCTATGATTGGTGATCAAGCATTCACTATCTCTGTCCCCACACTCTGGATCTCCATCCTGCAATCCCTCCACCTCACTGTCTCTCTTGCCTCTTTCGAGTCCTGTCTAAAGACCTTTCTTTTTCAACTGTGCCTTTGGCCACCTTCCCACCCATCCCGCTGCCCTCCATCTCCAAGCTCAGTTCAATAAACCCCTGATTATTCAGCGCCTTGCGATGTCTTTCTGACATGAAGATGTAAAATCTAGGAATCAAGGACATTTACAAATTGGTAAATAAATTCATATCAAAGTTAGATGTTTCATCAAATCAATTGAATAATAATAATCATGCATTTGATAAAGCGCCTTATCACGTCTTCTAGACGTCTCAAAGCACTTTATAGAATAGACTGTAAAGTGAATATTTGTGGGTGAAACTCGGCAGCCAATTGTGCACAGCAGTGTCCCACAACAGTCATGGATTTTTAGTTCTTAAGGGATTATTATCAGGCTTGTGGAGTAACAAAATTTGCCCAAGGTTTCATCCTCCTGGGAATTAAACTTGGGTCTCTTGCTTGTGAGGAAACCATTGAGCTACAGGACTCCTGATATCAAAGTTACAAGTTTTATCACATCAAAAAAATGCTCATGACAGGTTAGTAAAAGTTCTCTGCAATGAAATGATCAGATAAATACCGTGGCTTTGATGAGGAATCAGCTCCTCAGTGTTGATCGCAGCGAATGTTGTAGCTACACTCAGGGCTTTAAGGGTATGTAGAGTGTGAGAGGAAGGGACGAGTGAGAGATCATGTAGTGTGTGAGAGGAAGGGTGATAGAGGGAAAACTAAGAGGTTTACACGGATTTGGGGATAAGGAAGGGCAGGAGGCTTGAAAGAAAACCTTTCTCTGAGCAGCGACAGGTTAGCAAAGTTAACTGTAATGAATTGATCAGACCAAATACAGTGGCTTTGATGAGAAATCGACTTGATAATCCATGTTGATTGTAATCTACCCGTTTCTTTGAAATGGTTTAGTTAGCTTCCAAATATCAACTTCGCTCCCAAACTCAGTTCTTCTCTTTTTCTTGAGGCCCATTGACCTCGTAAAAATAGCTGACATTCAGCTCCACAAAAACATATCGTTTGGTCAATCATCTCCTCAATCATTATCTACATCTTGTCAGTGTATTAAGGGATATGGGAAGAAAGCACAAAATGCTAATTGAAGGGATTAGTTGAGGTACAGATCAGCCATGATCTAAATAAATGGCGGAACGGGCTTGAAGGGCTGAATGCCCTACTCCTGTTCCTATGTTCATCAAGATTCCAGTAGTTTGTTTTAAACAACAACAATTGACATTTGCGTGGCGCCTTGCGTAGGAGGATGTCCCAAGGCATTGGTCTGAGAAAGTCTCAGAAAGACTGTTGTGTAACCGATATGACGTTGGATGATGCTGAAACATTGTAAACGTGATAATCACTCCCCCTCCCCCAAACAATGGTCCCAAAAATGGTCACTCAACTCAATCCACCGTTGGATGAGGGACACTGTTGTGTGTGATCGGCTGCTCTGTTTCACTCATAAGATACACACTCCACTTCACAGCCCTTTGAGACAGCTCAATGACGTGATGAGGCACAGTATCAAACGCAAAGATGATAATGATGATTATTATTATTGTTATTTTAAGGCACATTGATTTTACAGGTGAAATTTGCGGCCTCCAGGGCTGATTTCCGGCTGGTCTCCCTTGAGATCAATACAGTCTCATTCATCTAATTTTCTCAATTTATCAGAATAAACAGCAGAATTTTTAAATTGGGATCACTTTGAAGCTTAATATTCTGCTTTAAGCATTTTTTTTTCCTGTACATTTTGAGGTGAAATTACTTGGTTATTTGTTGATTACTACATTAGAGTCGAGAGCTCCAGTGGGGAGCGAGAGAGAGAGGGAATGGGGTTAGAGCACCAGCACAGTCACAATAGGGAGAGAGAGAGAGAGCAAGGAACGGGGTTAGAGTAGTGGGGGAGCGAGCACCAGCACAGACACGATGGGCCAAAAGATTTCCCGTGCTGTCAACTTCCAATGATTCCAAGTCTCGGCAGAATAACTACACAAGGGATTCTCTTTATCAGAGTCGCAATGGGGGACTCTACAGAGACTCAGAGATTTATAGAGTATGGGTGACCTCTGGAGGACGGAAGTGCGTCCTCACTGCCTTAATAAAGTGCACAATCGATAGGATAGCTTTATGTGGAGCGTAAATCAACAAGCGAAGGTGACTTCAAATTGTTGATGGGAGTGTTGGTCTGCCAGGAATCTTTACATACCTGAGGAGCAGTAGATCTGAATAAAAATTACAATGAAACAGCCAAAAAAAATGATGTGTCAAAGGGTGAGTCAAACCTTTTTGCTGCGGAGAGCTGGAGGCATTTATGTGTCTCCTATTTTTAGGAGCATAACATAACATTTTGGGGTTGTGGATGGAGGGGCTTGGCCAGATAAAATGGAACGAGTGGAGGGCGGATGAGATCGAAGGAAACTTGCCTAATACTGTAATAAATAATAATGATCCTTGCATTTGATATAGCGTTTTTCACGTCTTCTAAACATCCCAAAGCACTTCACAGAGTATACTGTAAAGTGAATTGTCTGTTTAATTTGTGGGCAAAATGCAGCAGCCAATTGCACACCAAAGTGTCCCACAAACAGTCATGGATTGAAATGACCAATTTATTATTTTAAAATTATTATTAGGCATGTGGAATGAGGAAACTTGACCAAGGTTTCACCCTGCCCAGGAATAGAACCTGGGTCCTCTTGCTTGCGAGCGAGTGGGCTAACCACTACACTGCAGGATTCCACAACATAGATCAAAGGGCCTTTTTCATCCCAAACCGATCTTGTGACATTTTGTCTGTGAAATGTGTGGACACAGCATGAGATTATAAAGTGCAGATCTGTGAGGCAGGAGGGCCAAGAGAGAGAACTGGCTTTTGTATCTTGGGGAGAATGGTGCTGTGATAATTGTCACATCACATTCCGCGTTCCTCCCTCCCTCCCTCCTTCATGTTCCTCTGATCTCCATTTTGTTTGTCTGACACATGCGGAAACCATCACCGTTGCTTAAGAGCTTGTGGAGCTCCTGTGGCTCAGTGGTTAGAGCACTTGTCTTACAAGCTGGGGAGACCAAACTGGGGGAGACCTGTGTTCGAATCCAAGCAGGTCAGGGCGAAACCTTGGGCAAGTTTCCTTACACGCCTAATAATAATCTGTCCAAAAAAATCACAATAATAAAATCGGTCATTTCAATCCACGATTGTTTGTGGGACGCTGCTGTGCGCAATTGTCTGCCGCAATTCGCCCACAAATATACAGTCAATTCACTTTACAGTATATTCTGTGAAGCGCTTTGGGACGTCGATAAGATGTGAAAAGCACTGAATCAAATGCAAAGATTATTATTATTGAGAGCATCCCAAACCAAATTCCATGCACCCCACCCACACATAGAAATCCCAGATGGAATGCGTACTCCCTGAGGGGAACCATCCTGCTTACCTAATTAAGTAAAGTATTAAGCGCAGGTTGGCACGAGCCAAGGCTTGGGGGAGGGGGAGGCAAGAGTGTATACTGGGGTCACTGCTAACCGCACAGCAGCTAAAACCACACAGCTGCCATTGACATCACTGTCTGGCAAGCTTTCCCGTGGCTTGTCCAGCTAGGACCACCCTACCTTTTCGGACTGTGGTTGCAGTTAGTGGGAGGATTCCCTGCTCCCAGGGACTTATCTCTGGTTACCATTGTTTCCACACTGTAGTGTTCTGTGAAGCACCTGCTCACAGCCAATCCTGAGTTAGTTCACTCAGCCAGCCCACTCTACTCTGCCCCGAAGTGTAAACTATCCCTCACATCTGATTGACTGACATGAATAATTGAGTCAGGCAATTTGACTTCACAGGGATCAAATGCTGCTGTTCAAATACAGCAGCATTTGAACTTGTGACCTGACTAGTAAGAGGTGATTTTTAATGAAGGAACTGCCTGTTCGGCCCAACCACTCGTCTCCGCAGTATTCATACTCACCTCCACCCCCTCCCCCACATCCTAATGCCCTCTCTTACAACTCTCTATTTCCCTTCTCCCTCGAGGAAAATGCATTGTGCAAAAAAATTATAATAATGTGGTCGCTCAGTTGCGTGACTGTTTGTGGGGACGCTGCTGTGCGCAATTGGCTGCTGCGTTTTGCCCACAAAATATATTCCGTGAAGCACTTTGAGAAGTCTCAACGACATGACAAAGGCGCTACATCAAATGCAATGATTGTTATTATTTTAAGGTGTGTGTTCCACTCTAAGCACCCAAACAGCGCACAAAATAATGTTAGGAAGGAATATTTGTCAGGAAGTACAGCAGGATGTCTCTCTCTTGTGGTCAGAGGAACAGTCTCACAGATTGTAAACATAAGGCAAGACGACAATACAAAACGACAAGTGCCATTGAACTAAGAGTCTAAAGAACCCTCAACTAATGTGCCTCAAAGCGCTTCACAGGCTATTACTGTAAAGTGAATTGACTGTATATTTTATTGGTGAAATGTAGCAGCCAATTGCCCGCAGCAATGTCCCACAAACAGTTTTTAATTATATTATTAAGTTTAATTCACCCCGTAGATGTAACTTCTTAATTATTTTCAGGGATGGTCAGACACACCAATAACACTACCACTTTACGTATGAATGGATGTTATTTTTATAATATATTTGAGCTTCCTAGCATAGCTGCTTTTTGCTGGAGGTTGATATTTTGTTTACCAGATATTTTGTTAAACCATTTTTCAATAATTTTCATAATAATAATAATCCTGGCATTTGCTATTCTGCCTTATCAGATCATCAAGTGGTCTCACTTCACAGGATGTACTGTAAAGTGTAGTGACTCAGTGCTCTAAGACGCAGTCCGTGGAGAGCGCTATATAATCAAAGTTGTTGTTGACTGTGTTTTGAGGGTGAAACGCAGTAGCCAGTTCGTGCATAGTGGTGCCCACACACAGCTATGGAGTACGCGTCCAATTTTATTTGGAGGATTGTCACCCAGGATACCAGGAGAGAGAGAGAGAGAGAGAGAAACTCCTTTCTCTTTTCGAATAGCTCCACAGGACCTTTAACATCCACCTGAACAGGCGGAAGGAATCTTAGGTTAACATCTCATCCAAAAACAGGGCCTCTGACAATGCAACCAGTGCTACATTGGAGCGTCAGCGTACACTGTGATTCCAAAGTCCTCGACATGGGGGCTTGAACCCACAACTTTCTGACTCAGAGGCTTGAGAGCGAGAGAGAGAGAGAGAGAGTGCTACCACTGTGCTAGGCTGACACACAGGCTTCACTGCAAGAACACAATGGTGAAGATGGATTTAACATTCCCCTCACACAACATCCTACCTCTGTCACCTCTCCTTCCCCCAACCCAACCCAGAGATACTAAATCTCATGGCAAAGCCCTAATTGCTCTCAAGTTCATAACATCAAACTCGAGGCACACCGGGATTCGAACGTACGACCTACCATATGGCATCAAATCATGTCTTACCCTCTAGGGGGAGCGAAGCTGTCTTACATGGTAACACTAGTCGAGGGAGGCGGGCGATCTGATTAGAGTCTAGAGATTGCTAGTTTTGGGGCAAAGTTCATTTGGTAATTAGCTAAGCTTTGCTCATACAAATTAGACCCATTAAAATAATTAATCAGGAGGAAGGTTTTTTGACATGAATTTTAAGATGGGGCACTTTATAAGTTAGGGGGTTAACCCAATTTAAATATCTGCAGCGTGTATTGGATTCATGATTTACTTATCCACATGCCTGAAGATAATCCCTCAAAAACAATAATAAATTGGTCATTTCATCCCACGACTGTTTTTTGGGCGCTGCTGTGCATAACTGGCTGCTGCATTTCACCCACAAATATACAGTCAATTTATTTTACAGTATATTCTGTGAAGCGCTTTGCAACATCTCAAAGACGTGATAATGCACTGTATCAAAGGCAAGGATTATTAATGTTAATATGTTATTCTTTGAATCTCGTGAGTAGCTGTGTGACCAGACCCTCCTGCTTTGTTGCTTGTTACAGACACTATGCGGTGAGGAAGAGGTGGTGATGGGAGTCAGATATATAGTCGGGAGCCTTTCCGAGTAGCTGTGAGCACAGACATCTAGGATTCCGAGACGTAAGTGCCTTTGGTTGTGGGGGAAGCAAAACAAATTAATTACAGATTAAAAGGATTTGTGTTAACAAGATAAAACTCTCCATTGCAGCTTTGCTGGTTGATAACGGATGCCAGTTCAAATCAGGCCATTCGTTTAATTTATTAATCATAATCAGGGACAAGGTAGATCTTCACTTAGAAAGATATAGGCTAATAAAGGACAGTCAACATGGATTTGTTAAAGGCAAATCTTGCCTTACAAATCTGATAGAATTTTTTGATGAGGTAACGGAATGGGTGGATAATGGTAGCGCAGTTGATGTAGTTTACATGGACTTTCAAAAGGCATTTGACAAAGTGCCACATGAGAGACTTATTAGGAAATTAAAGGCCCATGGCGTAAAAGGGACAGTGGCAGCGTGGATCCACAACTGGCTGCGAGACAGAAAGCAGAGAGTTGTAGTGAGCGGCTGTTTTTCAGATTGGAGGGAAGTGAGCAGTGGTGTGCCACAGGGATCGGTTTTGGGACCATTGCTGTTTGTAATCTACATCAATGATCTGGACTTGGGTGTACGGAGTACAGTTTCCAAGTTTGCAGATGACACTAAGTTAGGGAGAATAGTAAACAGTGAGGAGGATAGTAGCCATCTGCAAGAGGATATAGACAAATTGGTAAAGTGGGCAGACACATGGCAGATGAAGTTTAATGCAGAGAAGTGTGAGGTGATGCATTTTGGGAGAAGAAATGAAGGGAGGCAATATAGGCTAGATAGTACAATTTTAAATGGTGTAAAGGAACAGAGAGACCTGGGGATTTGTGTTAGTGACTCGTTGAAGGTGGCAGGACAGGTAGACAAGGCTGTTAAGAAGGCATATGGGATACTAGGGATACTTATAAATAGGGGTATAGAGTACAAAAGTCAGGAAGTGCTGACTAACCTCTATAGGACTTTGGTGAGGCCTCAGCTGGAATACTGTGTTCAATTCTGGTCACCACACTACAGAAAGGATGTGAAGGCATTGGAAAGGGTACAACGAAGATTTACTAGGATGGTGCCAGGATTGAGGGACTTCAGCTATGTGGAGAGGCTAGATAGGCTAGGGTTATTCTCTCTGGAGCAGAGAAGATTGAGGGGAGACCTAATAGAGGTTTATAAGATCATGAGGGGTTTCGACAGGGCAAATAGAGAAAAACTATTTCCACTCGTGGGTGAATCTGTGACTCGTGGTCACAGATTTAAAATAGTTTCAAGGCGCAGTAGAGTGGAGCTGAGGAGAATTTTTTTCACTCAGCGAGTTGTTCGAATCTGGAATGCATTGCCTGAAAAGGTGGTGGAGGCTGATTCGATAACAACTTTTAAAAGGGAATTAGATCTTTATTTAGGGAGAACGGGTCTATTAGGCTATGGGGAGCGGGCAGGGCAGTGGGATTGAATCGCTCTTTTCAAAGAGCCGGCACAGACTAGATGGGCCGAATGGCCTCCTTTTGTGCCGTAAAATTCTATGATTCTATGATTCTATAATAATAGTTATCCTTGCATTTGATACTGCTCCTCATCGCATCATCGAGACGGCTCACAGCGCTTCACTAAATGGACTGTGCAGTGTTGACTATGTATTTTATCAGCGAAACGCGGCAGCCAATTGCGCACAGAAAGTCGTCACACAAACAGCTGTGGATTGAGTGATTGCATTATTTTTTGGTGGGGAGGGATTATTTTCCCTCGGAAAGCTACCTACCAATCGACTTACAACTGAGTTCCTACTTAATCATCAGTAAACAAGTGTGTGGAGCCAAGAAACTTGCCCAAGGTGTAGCTCTGCCGGGGAATAGGACCCAGGCGAGCACTCAAAGTAGGACTTAAGAGTGAGTTTGTACAGCAAGTTTATGATGTAGTTGAAGTGTGTTGTATGAGATGAGAGACAAGGTGAAGCTAACTGGCTCATGCTATGATCCTTTACTCGAGCTCCATCATCTTCTCTGGGATCAGGTGTCCTGTTCATGTGGAGGATACTATATAAATGCAAGCCACTGTTGACAAGATAAATTCACCACAGCCCTCTCAATGCTAAGTCCACAAGAAAAGGGACTTAGGAAAATCAATACGTTTTTCCGAGATTTTCCGCGCAATAAAATGAAGGGCATCTCATTGTTATTCTCAGTGGACGGGTTCCAGTTGAAACCAGAAACTGAGATGTATTTTCTCTTTGACATTATATCACGGGCAAGATGTGCGATAGAGTCCATCGTGTTAATAATGAGATGAATCCTTGCGTTTGACACAGCGCCTTATCACGTTGTTGAGAAGCCTCAAAGCGCACCACACACAATATACTGTGAAGTAGGGTACGTCGATATGGAAATTTTCCGATATCAATATATCGGTGGGCTCATATCGATATATACCGATATATCAATATCGCCGGGGTTTTTGTACTGCGCATGCGCGCGCATTCAGAGGTGTGCGCACAGTCCGTGCTCTAGGCCCAGGAGGTTTGCAATGCCGGCGACAAGGTAAGTTGAAAAAGTTCTCTTTATACCGATATATACCGATATATATCAATATCGCCGGACACGATATACCGACATTTCCGATATACCGATTTTTTTAATATAGAATTTTTCGATATACAGATATATTTGAATTTCCAATATCGGCATATCGATATGAAAAATTATACCGATATATCGATATATCGCCGGACACTACTGTGAAGTGTAGCAGCTGTGTGTTTTGTGGGCGAAACACAACAGCCAATTGCACTCAGCAGAGTCCCCATAAATAATCGTGAGCAATTGTTTTTTGGAGGAATTATTACCCCCAGAAAATGATCCACCAATTGACTAACAACCGGCTCCTACTTATGCTAGGTAAACAGAGGCATGTAGAGTAGAAAACTTGCCTAAGGTTTTGTCCCGCCTAGGAATCGATGCTTTAATGTTAGTGACTAACTACAACTCAATTCGGAGGCTATTTGCTATGTTTCCCTTTCAGCCTTTCCTGGTTGTCACTGTACAAATGTAAGACAGTTCCCATTAAAAACTTGGCCACTTTTGAACCTTTTTTCCCTTCTATGGTTGAAGATATTGAGGCTTTCAGCTCACACAATCCAGCCTGATGTAATAGTGGGGGTTGGGGGAGGAGATGGGAGGTTGGGTGTGTGTGTATGCATGTGTGGGGGGTGGGGGGGTTGGCTGCATTGTCAGAGGTGCCATCCTTCTAATGAGACATTCAATTAAGTGCCAATCCACGAAGCCCCCCAACACTGCACTGGAACACACCAAACTACCAGAACACCAACCCAGTACCCGTTGTCTCTGCTCAACGGGCTCTGGACACCTGCTTGTCCCTCCTGCTGTTCTGTTTCCCCATCGGCGGCCGCTCTTTGGGCCACTACACCCCAGACCCCTGGAGCCCTCTACCCCTCTGCCCAGCGCACCCGCACCCATCCTCCCCCTTACTCCAGCACAATGGCGCGCTCTGCCACTCTCAAGAGCTCTGGAACGCTGCCCTGCTCGGCGGGGGGGGGGGGGGGGGGGTTGGCGCTGTGTAAATACAAGTTGTTGTTGTTGTTGTTTTAGAGTCAGCCTAGACTGTGCAAGTTCAAAGTCACGGAGCTACAAAATAAATAAAGAAACAGAGGAAGTAAAATGTCCAGATGTAGTTAGCTTCAGCTCTCGGCTGCGTTTTAAACCTGTATTAGAAAGATGTTTGTTAACACTGACAGAACACTGACTCCCCCTGCACAGCTGATAGATCTAGTCAGAGTTTTTTTTAAAAGAACATTGCTATTCTGTGGTTTATTTTTCATATTAAGAGAGAGAGAGAGAGACAATGGCCTCTTTTCATCTCTTATCTTTCTCCAGTTCAGTTAATAACAGTGAGATGCCTTCAGATGCCTTCACCACTGCAACCCGATATACAATACAATTTGGGTTTCTAATTTTAAAATAGCAATACTAACGTGGTCACTCAACCCACAATGGTTTGTAGGACACCGCTGTGTGCAATTTGCTGTCGCGTTCCGCCCAAACAATACACAATCAATCCAATTTATTAGGGTGGAGCAAATCATTTAGTAAGTTTCCTTATTCCACACACCTCTGTTTACCCAGCGGTAAATCTGAACACGGTTGTTAGTAGAATGGTAGCATCACTTTCCAGGGGGTAATAATCAAAAAAAGCTACTCAATCCACAGCTGTGGGACATTACAGGCAGTCGTGTTTCATCCACAAAATACAGTCATTCCATTTTATATTCCTCAAAGCGCTTTGAGACTTCTTGATGACATGAAAATGAATAATAATAATAATAATCCTTGCATTTGATATAGCACCTTAACACATCTTCTAGACATCTCAAAGCGCTTCACAGAATATACTGTGAAGTGACATTACTGTATATTTGTGGGCAAAACGCGGCAGTCAATTGTACACAGCAGTGTCACCACAAACAGTTGAGGAGAGATTATCAGACGTGTGGAGTAAGGAAACCTGCCCAAGGTTTCGCCCTGCCTGAAATCGAACCCAGGCTTCTTGCTCGCAAGGTGAGCGCTCTAACCACTGAGCTACAGGATAAGGCGCTATCTGAAATGCAAGAATTATTATTATTATGGAGTTGTGCTTTACACAAAAGGGCTGGAGATTTCCCACTGAAAGTTCTGGTGGAGATAAAGGTCAGGAAGTGACAATCTTCTCAAAGGAAGCTATTTGCTGGGGTGGATTTCAGCCTGACTGCCTTCAAGGCTACACCAGCTCACTGAGGATCTGGTCTGGAGACACCACATTCAGTCGGACTTGACAATGCTTTTCAATCATTGTTCCATTGATTATCTTATTGACTTTGTAAGAGAGGACAGTGAGGCAAGAATATCACAACAGGGAGCTTAATGCCAATCATGACTTGCCCTCTTACACACTCTCTCTCACAACTTCCCCCACCCACCCACACTCACCCACCCCTCCCTTAAGAACATAAGAATTGCAAGGCTTAGCTTAGGGTTCATATACTCGGCTCATCTTTGCTCAGAGCTGTCTCAAAGATATGATAAGTCACGATTTCAAATGCTAACCTGTATTAGAGTAGGGCATTACCCTAAAATTAGTGCTAAGTCACTTAGAAGTGAAAATGGGAGACAATGTTTTACCCAAAGTGCAGTGGGAATTTGAAACTCTCTCTTTTCCCCCCCAAAAAAGGCTGTGGATTGTGGCTGGATCCATTCACATTTTCAAGACTGAGGTGGGTGGATGTTTGTTAGGTCAGGGTATCAAGGGATTATGGGGCAAAGGTGGGTAATTAGAGTTGAGGTACAAATCAGTCGTGATGTGATAGGCTGAATAGCCTCCTCCTGTTAACCCTAACATTTCTGTAAGAAAATACTGGAAAAATGTCTTAAACAGAAAATTCCCAGCACAAACCAAACATCGTGACAAATGCCCTTCACCAAATGTCAGTGTCTCTTTCAAAGTTGAGGCACGGGATGGCATGGGGTGGGGGCTCAAACTCACAACTGGACCAAAGACAAGAGATCCATCCAGGGAGCCAGGCTGAGATAATAATCATTTTCACGTTCAAAGCCTTCCATTGGCTTGCTCCTCTCTGTGGAGAGGAGCAAGCTATTAACTCCATACTTCCACCGCTCAGCAGGCTCGGATCTCCTCCATGTAACCCCGCCCAGGGCCTGCCTCACCATCAGCAATGGGGCCTTCAGTCTGTCTGCCTCCACCCTTTGGAACTCCATTCCACCGTTCCTTTGCCTCGCTCCTTCCTTGGCTCCTTCAAGGCTTGTCTCAAGATCTTCTTAATCGATTGCACTTTTGCCAATCCTCCTACTTGTTCTCAATAAGAATTGTTGCATTTGATATGGTGTCTTATCACGTAGTTGAGACAGCTTTGGTGACTGACAGCTCTGGGGAAATGAGCCTTCAATTAAGCAGAGACTGCCTGCACCTCTACCATATGTCTAAACCATCCTCGTCAAAATCAAATCAAAATACTGGTCGGAATGAGTAATAACAGTGTAATATGGGAGTCTTAGATGTTTGACCCCCATCCCCCCTGGGGCTTAAGACTGACCCAATCTACCACATCCCCATTGAGAGAAGCCGTCACAGCTCCTGTTTGTGTGTTTGTCTGTGTGTGAACATCTCGCTTCACACTTAACAAATTAAAAGCATTTCCAATATTAGCCAAGCCTTTGTAATTCCCTCCCTCCCTCCCTCCCTCCCTCCCTCCCTCCCTCCCTCCCTCCCTCCCTCCCTCCCTCCCTCCCTCCCTCCCTCCCTCCCTCCCTCCCTCCCTCCCTCCCTCCCTCCCTCCCTCCCTCCCTCCCTCCCTCCCTCCCTCCCTCCCTCCCTCCCTCCCTCCCTCCCTCTCGTCCGTCCGTCCGTCCGTCCATTTTGCCAGCAAAATACACAGTAACTCCAATTTACAGCATATCCGGTGGAGCACTTTGAGAAGTCTGAATGATTGATCATTTCAATCCAAGACTGTTTGTGGGGACGCTGCTGTGTGCAATTCGCTGCCGCGTTTCACCTACAAATATAGTCAATTCACTTTACAGTATATTCTGTAAAGCACTTTGAGACGCCTAGAAGACGTGAAAAGTGCTATATGAAATGCAAGGATTATTATTATCTCAACGATGTGATAAGGCACGGTGACAAATGCAAGGATTATTATTAGTTCCTCCCTCCTCCCTCCCTACCCTTTTCTATCCTTTTCTCCTTTTCTGTCTCCTTTCCTTTCCTCTTTTTCTCTCTCCCCCATCGCTTTCTCTGAGTGGCTTTTGGTTTGGGAATGAACAGCCCAGAATGGCTGGAACCAAGCCCAGAATCAGGCGGAGAACATTATCTGTGGTGTGGCGATAGCGCTAAGTGCGTTGAACTTGTGCGTTGAACCCCTCTACATACACTAAATGCTGTGTCGTTCGGGTCAGGAGTAAAATCACAGGAACAATAAATCAGTGGTTACAT
Source organism: Hydrolagus colliei (assembly GCA_035084275.1). Lineage (NCBI taxonomy): Eukaryota > Metazoa > Chordata > Chondrichthyes > Chimaeriformes > Chimaeridae > Hydrolagus > Hydrolagus colliei. The sequence goes on along the minus strand of CM068770.1, from coordinate 6,059,995 downwards.
ACAAACTCTCTCTCTCGCTCGTTCTGCAATAAATGGGCTTGTTAGGAATAAGCAATAAGAATAATATTTAAAATACTGTAATACACTTAGTCCTCGCTTCACTTCGCAGTTGTGTTCGCAGAAAGTGCGACTTTGAGAGGAATGACGTTAAACGAACCCGCACAAGAATACCGGACGTTCAGCGTCTATGTACGCCTACACTACTCAAAGTAGTTTGTTTCCTCCCACGCGAACGACGCAGGTAATAGTGAATGTCACGACGTTAAATGAATATATGGTCCCCTATGTATCAGCAACGTAATAACAAAATGATGTTGATCCGAGCAGCGTTAAGCGAGAGCCACCTGTACTTACAGTAAGGATAAGAATACTTGCATTTGATGTCACGCATTATCCCACAGTTGCGATGTCTCAAAGCGCTTCACAGAATTGTCAAGTGAATTAATTGTGTATTTTGTGAGCAGCGAATGAACTCACAACTGTTCATAGGACCTCCCTTCCATGGTCAGTGAATCCACCGACCTTCTGTTGAGATGTGCTCTGCCAAAGGTCAGTCAATATATCAAGTAAATCCTTCCCTCTCAGGCTCTTCCATAGTATTATTCCACAGTATTATTCCTTACTGTCATTGTTGTTCCAAACTTCCCTTCCTTGTTCCATTCAAACTCAATGTACACTGGCCTCCAAGCCCTCTCTCCTTTCCGGATCTCTGTCATTCCACTGTCTTGGACTGATTATATAGACAACAACAACAAGAAAATTACATTTGTAAAGCACCTTTCAGGTCGGGAGGACATCCCAAGGCAGTGAAAGAGACTATTCTGTAGAGATAATCAAACATGCCATCCAACCCAACCAGTCCATACCAACATTTATCTATGTTACATGGATAATGGTTAGAGCACTCGCCTCGCAAGCAAAAGGACTCGGGTCCAATTCCCAGGCAGGGCAATACCTTGGGTAAGTTTCCTTTCTCCTCAGTTTACCTAGCAGTAGATGGGAACCTGGCAGTTTGTCGATTGGCAGATCACTTCCTAGGAGTAATAATGTCTCCAAACAAATAATAATAATAATTTGGTCACTCAATCCACGACTGTTTGTGGGACACTGCTATGTGCAATTGGCTGCCCTATTTCTCCCACAAAATACACAGTCAATCCAGTTTACAGTGTAGCCTGTGAAGCGCTTTGAGCCATCTCACCAATGTGGAAAGCCACCATGTCAATTACAAGGATTATCAATATTGTTATACATTATATGGCTCCTTTTGCCTGTCACCGTACTATAAGAACCCTGAGGTTACCCTCTTCCTTTGGTTGCAGGTTAGTGTGTGTGGATGTGACAATTGGCACTCATGGATCCTTTCAGCGCCATTGCCTTCAACGAGACCTACGATGGGAATTGGACGGAGCCGGTTAATGGGACGGAAGGGGTGCAGAAGTACCACTACAATTACTACGCCATGCTGCTCACGTTGCTGATCTTTGTCATCATTTTCGGCAATGTGCTGGTGTGTATGGCCGTGTCGCGGGAGAAGGCCCTGCAGACCACCACCAACTATCTCATCGTCAGCCTGGCGGTGGCCGACCTACTTGTAGCCACTTTGGTGATGCCATGGATGGTGTACGTGGAGGTGAGTCTCCAATTCTCAGTTCATGGTCCAAACCCCCCCCCCACCACCCCGACTGTCCTAGGACGATATTCCCCCATGGAGGGTGCTCCTGTACAAGAGCCATTTGTTGTTGTTGAATCTGCACATTCTTCCTTTTGGGGGAGAGCGGAGGGGGCGGAGTGGGGGTGGGGTGGGGTGGGGTTGGGGTCAGTTGAGTGTCTGACTTACGCCAAGACACACCAACGTGCTTAAGAGTCTCCAAACGCAACTCAGAATTCCATAGAAAGTCCCAGCAGTACGGGCAACTTTCATTTATTTGCAAGTCATGCAGGGTACAGTCCCTGAGCTCTTGTTATAATAATCCTTGCATTTTTAATGTTTTTTTTGAAGAGCTTCACAGAATAGACTGTAAAGTGAATTGACTGTATTTGTAGGCAAAAAGCAGCAATCAATTGCATACAGGAGTATCCCCATAAACAGTCCTGTATTGAAAATGAACAATTTATTATCGTTTTTTTGTTGGACAGATTATTATTAGGCGTTTGGAATAAGGAAACTTGCCCAAGATTTTGCCCCGATCTGCCTGGATTTGAAACACAGGTCTCATGTTTGTAAGGCGAGTGCTCTAACCAATGAGCTGCAGGAAGTGAGGTGAGAATTTGCATCTCACTGCCAGAAGCTGTGATTTGAAGCACAAAGCATCAATATAGTTGAGAGGAAACGTGATGGATTTGCTGGATTGGAATGCGCACTCCCTCCCTAGAGGGACATAGACTGTTTACCTAATTGCGGTAAAGTTTTAGGACAATAGCCAAAAGCTTGGGGACCCCAGAGTGTGCATTGGTTCAAACCAACCACAATTTGCTGTTCCTGGAGCAATTAGATTTGATTGTGAGATGAGAATAGGTTTAAACAAGGTAAACTTGGCTACTTAATCTCATCAATACCTTAATCTCTTCCTGACACAAGATTGGCTTCTCAATCAGTGGGTACAGATTCTACACATCGCACGCCTAGTTATTGACTTTATCCCTTATAATTTTCCACGACCCTACCTCCCCACCTTTAACCTTGAAGAAATAATTTTGGTTTGCTATCCACTTTGTCCTTTCACAATTTAAAGAATTTAAGAAAGCAAGAGGTGCTAACAGAGAGTTTATGCTCAGGAATTTCTTCATGCCAATGTGGTGGTGCAAATGTGGAGCCCACTGCTAGAAGCTCCCACATTGAAGCAGGAAACATTGAAGTATTTAAGAGGAAACTTGATGGATACAGGAGGCAATAGAGGGGTATAGGAGAGGAGATTAGTAGCGGTGGGGAGTTCATTAGGAGTTTAACCCGCTCTCCTCGCAAGCAAGTGAACCCAGGTTTGATTCCCGGGCAGGGCAAAACCTTAGGCACGCTCGCTTACTCCACATGCCTCTGTTTAACTGTTTACCAATTGGGAGCTGCTTAGCCCCACAAAATACCCAGTCAATCCAATTTACATTATATTCTGTGAAAAGCTTTGAGATGTCTCAATGATATATCAAATGCAAGAATTATTCTTACGAGCAGCTTGATGAATATGGACTGTAGACCAAGATGCTTCTGAGCTTTCCTCTAAGTGTGAACGATGGGAGAGACTTACCTATGAGAGAGAGAAAGTTTTTGTTTACAGCTGAGCTTGTTTGCTGACACAGGATACAGCGCTTATTAACAAAAAAAGCCGTTGACCTTTCACGCTGAATTCTCCAATTCTCCAACCCAATCATTTCTGTAACTTCATGTTAGATTGTTTCAGCAGAAACCCTGTCCTTGAGAGCGCGTGCAGGTTGAATACTTGTGATCTGCAATATCTTGAAACGTATGTATTGCGCATTTGTTGTTGCACTCACACTGACAGGAACAAGGAGCATTTTTCTCTCTGTGGTAGAAAGACAACAACAACAACAAAATTACATTTATATCGGGAGGAAGTCCGAAACACTGACAGTCCAGCACCTTGGGATGACCTCCCGACATGAATGGCATTGTACAAATTAATTTGTTGTTGTTGCCGTAGAGATTGGGAATTTTCCTTGTTAGATATCAGTACACTGTAGTAGTAATAATAATAATAATACTACTCCTTGCATTTGATACAGAGCCTTGTCACATCATTGAGACATCTCAACGCGCTTCACAGAATATACTGGAAAGTGGATTGACGGCATATTTTGTGGATAAAATGCAGCAGCCAATTGCGCACAGCAGTGACCCACAAACAGCCCTGGATTTAGTGACCAAATTACTATTATTTTTATGAAGGGATTGTTATCCCGCGAGAAACGATCCACCAATCGACTAACAACCATGTTCCTACTGACAGCTAGGTAATCAGAGGTGGGTGGAGTAAGAAAACATGCCTATGTACTGCCTGGCTAAGTATGCATTGCTCTCACCTCTAAAATCAAAGGTTGTGGGTTCAAATGAGGCTTTGAGTTCACAATCAGGGCGTCCACAGTCCTGTTTCCCCACCCACCTCCCCACCACCCAACACCCCTCCCGTTACAAAACAGCGATATGAGACAACAGGGTAGGTGAACCAAGTTGTCAGAGATACATTTCACCTCCTCACTCTCCATTCCATCCATGTTACAGAAAATGTCGCACAGGATATGGCGACGTCATGAAACTAACATGAAAATGATGGTGTTCTCACACACACGGACACACACACACAGACACACACAGACACACGCACACACACCCCTATCTGGACATCTAAGTTCAGTTATCCGCTTGTCTAGAATGCAATGAAGTACTTCTAAATACAATGATTATCATTCTTGTACATGTTTCAGTTGTTAGTCAGTGTGGAGAGAGAAAATATAATATGGGGTGGGGGAGATAACTGGACTTTGTGGGCACTCTGTATTCTACTTGCCCCGTTGACATGCCTTTGCTTCCTGTGTTGTGTAGGTGGTGGGAGAGTGGAGATTTAGCCGCATCCATTGTGATATCTTTGTGACTCTGGATGTCATGATGTGCACAGCCAGCATCCTAAACCTCTGTGCCATTAGCATCGACAGGTAAGGTGTGTGTTGGAATTTATCTAATCCTTACGTTTGACACAGTACCCTTTCGTGCCAGGGTGATGTCTCAAACTGCTTCACAGGGTTGGACAGTCAGGTATTGGCTTTGAACTATCTTTGGGTGTCGGCCAGGCTCAGTTGGTAACACTCTTGCCTGGGAGTAAGATAATTGGGTTCAACCGCCACAGGGATAGGAATTTGAACTTGCGTAGTCTAAACTACACACCAGCACAGCACAGTCTCATTGTCGAAGGTGCCGTCCTTCGGTTGAGATGCTAAACCGAAGCCCCTGCTGCCTGTTCAGGTGGACATTAAAGATCCCATGGTGCTCTTTGAAAAAGTGAAGGGTATTTTATTCTCCAACTTATGCTCCGATCTACACAGTTTACGGGAATCCCATTTTCAGAAATATTTGGAACTGGATTTTCTTGTTACAGTTGATTGAGTTTGAGTGGAATAGATTGTTCAGAAAGGGGAAATTTTTAAAGGGATCTTGGCAAGAAGGACTGGCGCAAACATTTTTTGAGGGGGTTCAGCCGGGTATCTGCCACCTGTGGAAACCCATCATCATTGCTGAAGAGTCTCCAAACCAAGCTGAGAATTCCATTCCAAGCTGAGAGTTCCACCTACACATGGAGATTCCAGAGACAGATAGATAGATTGTTGGAATGGAATGTCCTCTCTCTCTCTCCCTGGAGGGATCCATCCTGTTTACCTAATTCCTGAAAATATAGGCGCAGATTGACAAGAGCCAAGGCTTGGGGGTGGAGGGAGAGGGGAGAGCCCAGAGTGTGCGTTGAGGTGACTGCTGGAGTCTAACCAGTTAAACCCACATCACCTGCCATTGATATCTCTGTCTAGTGCACAAGTCTGGTGGAGTAGCCAGTGATAAAGATCCCTCATGTGTCTCTGATGTTACAGGTACACAGCGGTTGCCCTGCCAATGCTCTATAACACACGCTACAGCTCACGGCGAAGAGTCACTGTCATGATCTCGGTGGTCTGGACCCTGTCCTTTGCCATTTCCTGCCCATTGCTGTTTGGACTCAATAACACAGGTAACCCCAATAGTATTTGCCAACTTATCTAATCATTACCTAATTACAGGCCCACTCCCAATCCCACCATGACACGTTTTGATGTTGTTCAGATCTGCTTATAGACAGATAGGAAGAGTTACTAACTGGAACTCTTCCTCAACACGCAGGAAGTGACATCAGTAACTCTTCCACGAAACACAGGAAATGACATCAATAACCCTTTTTCAATGTGCAGGAAGTGACATCAGCAACTCTTTCCTTCCTTAATGCATGGTAAGTGGCGTCGGCAGCCAATGCGAAGGAAGTGACATCAACTCTTCCTCAAAGGCACAGGAAAGGCACAGGAAGTGATGTCGGTACCGATCGGATGAGCCAGGAGTGCCAATTGGCAGACATTATATATATATATATTTTTTAGCATCGCCTCACTGATTACGATGCAGGGTTTGAGTTGTGTTCATGAACCTCAATATCACTGTGTGCTTCTACAACGTGCCTCACTAAACCAAGGTTTCCTTTCTGTTCCACAGACACTCGGGATGATGCCATCTGCACCATAGTGAACCCCGACTTTGTGGTTTACTCGTCAATATTCTCCTTCTACATCCCCTTCATCGTGACGCTGCTGGTGTACGTGCAGATCTACGTGGTGCTGAGGAAAAGGCGAAAGCGCGTGAACACGAAACGCAACAGTGGGATGGAAACTGACATGCAGGCACCATTAAAGGTAACAACAACAACAGCATTTGCATAGCATCATGGAGTCCTGTAGCTCAATGGTTAGAGCAAGACACCAGGGGCCAGTTCCAGGCAGGTCAGGGCAAAACCTTGGGCAAGAGTCCTTACTCCACACATTCAATAATAATCTTCAAAATAATAATAATTTGGTCTCTTCAATCCATGATTGTTTGTGGGACGCTGCTGTGTTCAATTAGCTGCTGTATTTCACCCACAAATATTCAGTCAATTCACTTTACAGACTATTCTGTGAAGCGCTTTGAGATGTCTAGAAATTGTGAAAAGCGCTATATCAAATGCAAGGATTATTATTATTATTATATTATTATTATCAGGAGGCATACCAAAAGCAAGCTGCCATCGTGGTGGAGGGCAGGGGAGTGAGGGTAGGAGGGTGACTGAAGGAGGGCCTTGAATCGGGTGTAACTGTTTGTACAACGGTGTACTTTACATCATGATGGAAACATTCCAGGCTGTAGATGCTCAGGCCTTGCAACTGAAAAACCTGGGTACGATTCCAGGAGGGTAAAATCTTGACAAGTTTCCTTACTCCACATGCCTGATAATAAGCCATCAGAAAAAAATTGGTCTGTTTATGGCTGGATCCATTCAAATTCTCATCACTGAGGTAGATAGATGTTTGTCAGGTCAGGGTATCAAGGGATGTGGGGCGAAGGTGGATAATTGTAGCTGAGGTACAGATCAGCCATAATCTAAAAGAATGAAGGAATGGGCTTGAGGGGCTGAGTGGCCTTCTCCTGTTTGTAATTTCCTATGTTCCATCTATGTTGGAGCATGACATGTTACATCATGAACATGTGTGAAAACACAAGGCCAAAAGAGATGAGATGAAAGGAGAGGAGATGAGATGGGAGGGCAACGGAGCAAGATAGACAGTAACGCTGCTCACTTTCTGCAATGATTGTTTTATTTGTTCTTGTTTCCTCAGGACAAATGCACCCACCCAGAGGATGTGAAGCTATGCACGGTGATTGTGAAGTCAAATGGGAATTTTCCCGTCAACAAAAAGAAAGTGGTAAGTTCTAACGCTTTGGTTCAAAAAAGTCCTGCAGCATATTAGTTGGAGAATTCGCCTCACAAGGGAGAGGATCTGATTTCAACTCCCGGGTAGGGCAAAAACAACAATAACAAAATTACATTTATACATTTATTGAAAGCGCCTTTCACGTCAGGAAGGACATCCCAAGGCGCTGAACAGTCAGGTGGGGAAATGTTGTAAATCATTGAGGGGCGGCGTGTGTGGTGGGGTGGAGTTGAGAGAGAGAGAACTACCCACATAACTTTCTGTGATTGTGTAACATGGCATACGATTAATGGACTCATTGTCAGCGTGAGGGCCATTGATGGATAAAGATTCCATTGAACATCATTCACGTCACCTCTTGTTGGCCACTAATGGGACTTCCCATTAACTCCCTCCATCGGCAGCCCAAACAATCGTAATAATTTAGCCACTCAATCCAAGACGTTTGTGAGACATGGCTGTGCCCAATTGGCGGTTACTTTTCGCCCGCAAACTATACAGTAATGAAACTTTGCAGTATATTGTGTGAAGCACTTGAGATGTCTCGATTACGTGATTGGAAGCTGTATCGAACGCAAGGATTATTGTTAATATTGTATTGTTATATTAGATCCTGGTCCAGGAGGCTGTCAATCATCCAGACGAGATGGAGATGGAGATGATGTCCTCCACTAGCCCCCCCTCAGAGAAGACCAAGCTGAAACTGACCGGGGTCCACCGCCAACTTGGGGTGCCCTTACCCTCCAACCAGGGAGCCAGCTCCAATCTGCCCACCCCCTCGCAGAGCCCGGTGAAAGGCGAGAAGAACGGACACGCCAAAGACATCACCAAGGCCACCAAAGCTTTTGAGATCCAGTCTATGCCCAACGGCAAGACAAGGACCTCACTCAAGACCCTGAGCCGGAGGAAACTGTCTCAGCAAAAAGAGAAGAAAGCAACTCAGATGTTGGCTATTGTCCTTGGTTTGTTGGCTTCTCGCTCTTCGTTGTTTGTTGCTTCATTTGGAACAAAAATGTTGTCACTGAATCCACGACTATGTTTGTGGGACTCCGCTGTGCGTAATTGGCTACCACATTTCGCCCACAAAATACACAGTCATTCCCCTTTACAATAGATTCTGCAAAGTGCTTTCACAAGTCTCAATGTGGTGATAAGGAGCTGTATCTGATGGTTAGACCACTTGCTTCGCAAGCGAGAGGATACGGGTTCCATTCCCGCTCAGGACAAAACCTTTGGCAAGTTTCTTTAACCCCCACACCCATACCTCTGTTTACCTTGCAGTAAATAGGAATCCCAATATTAGTCGATTGGCCGATCACTTTCCGATGGTAATAATACCATGAAATAAATAAAATAATAATTTGGTCACTCAATCCCCGACTGTTCGGGGGACACTGCTGTGCACAATTAACCACCACAAAATACACTCAATGCACTTGATAGTATACTCTGTGAAACACTTTGAGACATCTCGAAGACTTGATAAACAGTTATCAAAAACATGGATAATTATCGTTAGCTAATGTTTCCAAGCTTTAATGTGCCTTTCAAGCATATGACTAAACTCTGTTTCTCTTTCCTTCCTTTTCCAGGAGTTTTCATCATTTGCTGGCTACCCTTTTTCATCACCCACATCTTAAACATGCACTGCACCAAATGTTACATCCCTCTGGAATTGTATAGCGCCTTCACCTGGCTGGGCTACGTCAACAGCGCAGTGAATCCCATCATTTACACCACATTCAATGTGGAGTTCAGAAAAGCCTTCATCAAAATTCTTCACTGCTAAAACGCATTCACCCCTTCCTTTGAACTGTCAGCCAGCTCCCGAATTGTACAGAGATAGATTCACCCTTTAAAGGACACACCATGCTTGTAATTACTTTATTTTTTAAAACAAGAAATCACAGATAGCATGTATTGGGAGCGTTTGTGTGTGTCATGTGAGTGCGCATGTGTTCACGTGTTTGTGTGAGTGTGTGTGTATATGCGTGAGAGTCTTGAGTATGTATGTGTGTGACACTCTGGTTAAATAACAGAGCAGAGAACACAAGAACCTAACAGTTTGTTGGGAATTTTCTTTGAAAAAGAACCTCTTGATGTCATTGACCAAAGCCAACGCTCTGATGTAAAATAGGTTCCATTTGCATGGCTAACAACTTACTATTAGTCATTACTATTCAATGAGCACCAAACACTGGTCTTGGGTCAGTGAACATTCCAACTTTCCAGCCCCTAATGGACTAGTGAATTTGGGTACTGGAGGCACTTTGCTGGTAATAAGCCAATTTTGATTTGTTTTGGGTGAATAAACGCCAAGATATTAAAGGACATGTCCTTGCCTCGTCTCAGAACACGAGCTGAAGACACCAATCCCTCACGTTGAACACTGCGATGAGGTGGGGGTTAGGACGGAAATGAATGCACGGTAAGTTGAGGTGAGGTTTTGGTGGATTCTCAGGAGAAATTGTCCTGAGATCGCAGGATTTTGTTTCCTCGGCTTTGTTCAATTATTATTACCAGTCGTCTTGACTGAGTGTTAGGTCAATATTCTCTCTAGCCAATTGTTCCAAGATGAATCAGTATTCGATGACACAACTGCATGCTGTCTTGCCAGAGGGAGTAGCCAAGTCTTGTCAGTCAAGCTAAATTGACTTGAAATTAAATAGAATTCACTGCAGCTTCACTTTACACACATGTTATAGACACCTATCTTAGGAGAGTGACTTTTAAGCAATATTACCAGCATCCCATGGATTGTTAACCCAACCGCAATTCACTTGACAATATATATAGTTGCATTAGGTTCTGGCCTGTCGTAGTCTCTTACAACCTGTTCAAGTTTAAAGGGAAAGGTTATTGGCGTCTTGTATTTTGAACAGAGCTGGGTCAAAGGTTTGTTGGACAAGACTCTCACTCAGACCCACAAAACTCAACATGTCAAGAAAAAGCTCACTTTGTAAAAAGAGACTTATTACTGTCAAGGTAACTGCAATGAGTAAAGTGACTGTGTATTTGTAAGCAAAGGCAGCTTACAAATTGTGCTCACAGCAAGGGACCCCTTCGCACATTCCCCCCCCCCCCCTTTGCAAACACAGGTCGGAAGCATTGACTTGATTGACTTTATCCAGAGGGCTTGTCGGCCAGGAAGCCGGGAAAAACTCTGTTCCCTTTTCGAACAGCGTCATGGGATATTTAATGTCTGTCTGATTACTAATAATATTAATAATAAGGAGAGGAATCCTCGCATTTGATGTAGCGCCTTATCCCAGCTCATTCAGAACTGGGAAAGAATATTTTACAGTCAGGATTCACAGTTTGAAAAAGAATATCCGACATCGATACACTTCCTAGAATCATTCAGTTCGACAACTTTGGCAGAAACGCTAACATTACACAAACATTGTGTAATGTTTCTTACACAAACATCTCAACCCACCTCCAGGAACAGTAATTCAATACCATACCGCACTCCCTCCCCCTCAAAAGAGGGAGAGGAACAGAGCCCTGGGACTTGCTTTGCTGAATCCCACCCCTTGTTTGCTGGTGGTGATAATCCCACCCCTTGTTTGCTGGTGGTGATAATCCCACCCCTTGTTTGCTGATAATCTGGTGCAAACTCAGAGTTCAAAAGGCGGTCATTTTGTTTCCGGAGCTCAATCTTTTAAATTGCGTTTACAAAAATCCTTCAAACGAAAATATGTCACTTTGGAGAAGGAGAAAGAGCAGGATGGGATATAATCAAACAGGGCAAAACACTGCAGTCGCTGGAAACCTGAAACTGACCAAGGATCGTGGACCCGAAACGTTGACTCGCTTTTCCTTTCTCCATAGATGCTGCCTAACCTGCTGAGGGTTCCCAGCCTATTTGTGTTTGCGTTTCTGGGGGGATATACTGTTGCAAAAAAGCACAGAATATTACAATGAATTTGTAATTTGAGATTGGAAGTCAAGTCAAAACAGCTTCAAACTTTGCTAAAAAGACAGAAAGTGGCTGACAGCATCTGATTTGCAATATTTCCCAACAGGACTTTTAACATGTTATGAAATGTGTAGTTGCCAAATTTTGTCAATCATCAAACATTCCCCTCCCCAACCAATTATGCGCAGGTTGGCACAATATTCTACAGTGCAAGAAGGCAACTCTTTATACATATATATATATATACATTCCCTCCGCTTTCCACGTTTCTCTGTAGATCTTAAACACGGCCTAAATTTAAGGCGTTTTCTCAATTCTCTGCCGATTATAAAATGCAAGGTTCTTAAAAAATAAAAGGTTCTAAAGCTTCGGGCCAGAGAGAATTTGGTTGCACGAGAGAAGGCATTTGCAAATATACGAGCAAATGTGGAAGAGAGAATGTGCCGTATGTGTTATCCCATGGAAGGGGGAAACCCAAAGTTTTTCATCCTCATTGGGAGGGGAGGTAAGCGGGGGATCTGCTTGGAGCTGAATTGGCTCCACTGTGACATTCTTGGCAAAGGAATGACAGAAACCAGCCAGCCCTCTATAGGGGTCTCTGCAGTCTGGTTCCTGGGACTGGGGGTCTAATGTATTCCAGGGCACTGCCCTACCCAACACAGCACAGCCCAGCCTGGCTTATCAGCAGGACTTGGAAGGGCAGACCATTCACTGGGGGGCAGGAAATCCTCCCACTCAGTAACCTTGCAAGTCAAAGCCCTAATGGGGAAGGTGGTCCTAGCTGGACAAGCAGCGGGAAGTTTTGCCAGAATGAAGCTTTAAGGAACATGACTCTGAATTGTGTGCAATGTTCCATCTGCAATCAAATGGACACAGGGCTTGCCCAAACTAGACATAGACAGATAAACTCAGAAATATCCACTGTTAGACTGTGATGAACTCAAAGCCGGAACAAATCCATTGTATAGAGGTGTTGATATTAAGAGTGCTGGTGTTCAACCTTGCAAAAATAAAGACACTCCATTTTTTTGTGATACAATATTGGACTTTGTTTTTAACTGCCTCGTCTTTGCGATCCGATGTATGTAACAACAATAATAATCCTTGCATTTGATATGGCGCCTTATAATTTCGTTGAGACAGCTCAAAGCAATTCACAGAATATACTAAAAGTGGATTGATTCTGTATTTTGTGGATGAAATACAAACAGTTGTGGATTGAGTGGGTTGAGTTACACAATTTTTTGAGATGATTATTACCACCAGAAGAGATTTGCTGATCAACTAAAAACTGGGCTCCTACTTACTGCTGGATAAACAGGCATTCGCAGTAAGGAAATCTGTCTAATGTTTTACCCTATCCAGGAATCAAACCTAGGTGCTCTTGTTTGCAAGGCCAGTGTTCTAACCACAACACTGCAGGACTCTGCAAAATTGTATGCATTAAGTTTCCTCTAAAAGCTTTTTGCTTCTACCACGAATCTGTGCCACATTTGCAGCCAATTGCAGTCAATACAGTTTATAGAATATTCTGTGAAGTTCTTTGAGACATCTCAACAACGTGGGAAGGCGTTGTATCAAAGACAAGGATTATTACAAGTGGATAGAGCATGTTAATGTCCACCTAATTAAATCCTTTCAGAATCTCAAACACCTCCACATTACTTCCAGTGTAAAAAGCTAGTTAAATGTCAAAACTCCTGTTACAGTAATTATTCTGTGGCTCTAACCTTTGGGTTTTAAGGATAAATGCCAATTAAAGCATGAATAACTGACACGCCTTCAGATTAGACGAATGAAAGGGAAAGCAGGAGATGGTGATCGGTGGTTTATTCAATTTATGGCTCGAGAAAGAATAAAGCCTGACTCTACCAGAACCAGGAAGATGGAACAGAAGTCTAGCCAACAGGGAGAGATTGCTTGAATCTGTCCTTTGCTACAGAAAGCATCAACAGCAAAATGACATTTATGAAGCACTTTTCATGTTGGGAGAAAGTCCCAATGCGCTGAACAGTCAGGGGTTGGAATCCAAGCAGGGTAGGTGGGGAGGGGATGGGATGGGAGGGAGAGATGTGGGAGAGTGGTAGAAGGCACGATCGAAAAGGAGATTTTGAGGGAGAAAAGAGCAGAAGTGAGGTGGAGGGACTTTGGGATGGAGTTCCATAGTGTGAGGGCAGAGAGGCTGAAAGCCCGACCACTGATGGTAGAGCCGGTTGGGCATCCAAGTCAGAGGGAATTCACAGAACATTATAGTATTCTTCAATGCCCTCCTCGGTTTCCCCAGCTCCATTATCCACAAAATCCAGAACTACTGAACATACGCACCTCCATTCAACTCCATACTCCCATTAAACCAGTTCTTGCCAGGTTTCACTGGCTCCCTATAACCAAACTGATCAATTTCAAGATCCTCTCACTCGTCTTCAAATCCTTTCTTGCGCTTCAAATCCCTACCCCTCCTATCTGCTTACCCCCGACCCACGACCTGTTGCCTCCAGTCAACTGGTGCTCAACTTGTTGTTGTTGTATGGAAGAGGCTATTCGGCCCATTGTGTCTATGCTAATTCTTATAAAGATCGATCCTTGCAAACCACATTTATCTGATATTTCTTCCTTAACTCATGTTGTTCAAGAAAGTAGGATAATCCTTGCATTTGATATTTGCACCTTATCATGACGTCGAGGTGTCTCAAAGAGCTTCACACGATACACTGTAAAAGTGCAGTGACTGTGTATTTTGTGAGCGATTGAATCACAACCGGGTTCCGACTTAATGCCAGGTAAACAGAGGCAGATGGAGTGAGGATCCTATTATTATTAATATTATTTTCCTTGGACGCAACAATCTCCTGCTGAGGGACGGAGTGGGTGGAGGAGGTTGGGATGTAGATAGAGAAGCCAGCTTCAGAAATTACCAGAGAGCTTAAAAGTTTCTGTGATAAAAGGGAAGGAAGGACTGCAAAAGGCAAAAGTACCGTTATTTATACTTGAACTAACAAAAGCCTCTGATTATTGCTGTAATTGTCTGGCACTCGGCCAAGAATGTGAGCAAGGACAAAATGGAACAACTAAATTGCTTCCACCCTCCTTGCGCTCGGCAACGCAACCCGACCATGTTAGCAAGCAGCTCATGTCCACAAGTGATTACTGTAAGTACAGACCCAGACATCACGGATTGAAGGATACAGGCAAGAAAGAAAGAAAGAAAGAAAGAAAGAAAGAAAGCAAGCAAGCAAGCAAGCAAGCAAGCAAGCAAGCAAGCAAGCAAGCAAGCAAGCAAGCAAGCAAGCAAGCAAGCAAGCAAGCAAGCAAGCAAGCAAGCAAGCAAGCAAGAAAGAAAGAAAGAAAGAAAGAAAGAAAGAAAGAAAGAAAGAAAGACACAAAAACAAAAGCTGCATCTTTTTAGAAAACAATTCTTTAGCTGATCTATCTTAAAGCTCCCATGGAGCTCCTGTGGCTCAGTAGTTAGAGCACTTGTCTTGCAAGTTGGGTAGACCAAGCTGGGGAGACTTGTGTTCGAATCCAGGCAGGTCAGGGCGCAATCTTGGGTAAGTTTCCTTACTCCACACGCCTAATAATAATTCCTCCAAAACAACCACAATAATAAAATTGGTCAAGCGCAAGATCAAAGGCAAGTATTATTATTATTATAAAGCAGTGGCTTTCAGTTCACCGCTTCCAGCTCTTGAAAGCCCGGACAGTCAAGGGCAAAAAGATTATGACAAACTGCTTCTAAGCAGTCTAGCCGCCCGGACCAACCAACAGAGATTTGCATCTGATTTGTGCAACAATAAAAAGAGTGGAGTGACTGTGTGTTTGCGTATTTGTGGAGTCAGTGGTATCACCGCACAAGTGAGAAACCTGGGTTCAATTCCAGGCAGGACAAAACCTTGGGCAAGCTTCCTTACTCCACACACCTAATAATAATCCCTCAACAAAAAACAATAATAAATTGGTCATTCCAATCCACAACCGTTTGTGGGTCACTGCCGAGTTTTACCCATAAATGTACAGTCAATTCACTTACCTGTATATTCTGTGAAGTGCTTTGAGATGTCTGAAAGACGTGAAAAATACTATAAAAATGCAAGGATTACTATAATTATTTTGTGAGTAAAACGCAGCAGCCAATTGTGCCCAACAGTAACTCACAAGCAGTCGTGGAATGAGTGACCACATTATTGTGTTATTATTGTATAAGCTGTAATCATCTTTATTAGCCCCTCTATCTGCAACATCTTCAAGACAGTTCATAGCTGATCTGTGCTGGAGAATTCTTTTCTGAAGCGCTCTGGCTTTGCTGCTAACAACTACCCTTTGGTTTTGATATGGTTAAGCGCTCTGTGACTTTGCCCTTTGTGAAGGGTATTATTTTTTGGGGAATGCTTTGAAATTTCAACCGCAATGTAAGTCCATCCTAAAATCCCTTCACCACGCTCCCTCTCTTGCCTCCTTCAAGACCGACCTTAAGACCCTTCTCTTCTACCATGCCTTCAGTCACCCTCCCACTTCTCTGTCCTCCCCCAACCCTGCCCCACCCTCACACACATACTCAGGTCCTGACCCCTGACTGCCTTGGGATGTCCCCACGATGTAAAAGGGGTTCTATAAGTGTAATTTTGTTGTTGTTATTTTTGGGGGTTAGCCATGTGAAAAAAATACCCTGGGCGTTAATGGAATGGATAAACAAAGACCCCCTCCCCCCCTCCCCCACTCACTGCTCTAGGTAATTAGTGAATCAGTGAAAGACATAACTTTGTCTCTCTCAGAACGAACGGCAGCATTCGCAATCAAGCTCCAGTCATTGAAGCAATTTAAATGAAATTTTAAATAACATTTAAATTAGCCACAAACAAAAGACTCTTAATTAATTAATCTGGTCTCTGAGCAGCGGCAGGAATAGTGGCGGAAGGAGAGGGGGGAGGCGGAGGCAGGGGGGGGATGTGAAACAGTTATGCTCCAGCACTCGGCTCATTTATGAATGAAGATCCCTGTTATTCATCACATCAAAAACACTTCACTTAGCCTTTTAAGCACGCTAGTATCTCTTTTTCCATCTCTGCATTAATGGGACAGCTAAAAGCTTTTTTTTAAAACACACATATAAAAGGCCAGGATAAGAAGAGAGGAGGTTCTGTGGAGAAATTGTGTACGAGATGTAACCTTATAATAGATTTATTTCCATCGCAAGAGATCAAAGCAACTTGAGTCACCTAACTGTTGAAAGACTTTATGATCCTCCCACTGTTCCTATAACAGCCCAGCATTAATCTCAAACAGCATTAAAAGAAATTAATAATAATAATAATCCATGCATTTGATGCAGTACTCCATCAAGCTGTCGAGACATTTTAACGCCTGCTCCGAAGCCGGCACCTCCGACAATGCAGCACCACCCCCAGCACTGCACTCGAGCAACATCTTAGATTGTGTGAGTTTGAGTTGTAAACCATGTGGAATTTAAACTAGCAACCTTCGTCTCAGAGACGAGAGAGCCAGGCTGAGCCTCGCATAATAGATATAACATAATGAGGATATAATAAACATGTCTGGATTGCAGCTTTGATGCAGAGAATAAGGTGCTCACAAGCCAAATTTTGACAACCGAGTTCGGCAATCACAGTGAATCTCTGCCAGAATTCTAACTCAGTCGCTCTTTCTCCACCATCCGCTCTTCACCGCTAAAACCACTGAATAGCTCATGTTCTCGTGGAGCTCCTGTGGCTCAGTGTTTAGAGCATTCGTCTTACTGTGAAGCACTTTGAGACACAGTCTAGAAGACATGAAAAGCGCTATATCAAATACAAGGATTATTATTATTATTATTATTGGTCCCAAGTCCATCATCTTTCAAGTCAACAAGGTGCAGAAGTTTTGGAAAGATTTGCCTTGGAACTTTCCACTATTCCTTTCCACAGCTAAAAACAGCTGATAAAAAGCCTACATTTTAAGAGCTTTCACGCTTTACTCAGTCAAAATCATTTTAGGTGCTTCTTAAAATTCCTCTCAGAGACTTCTTTTGGTTCAGAGCTAAATCCGACAGATATGTCGAGACAAGTGACTGGTTCCTGCAGAAAGTGTGATGGGTGAATGATAATTCTCATCGTAAAAATGTCTATCTCCCATCCTCACAAGTCAACATGCCTGATCTCCTGGATCAGGGATGAGTTTGGGACGAGAGGATAAGAGAGGAGAGGAAAGAGATTACAATACAATTTACTTCCCCTTTCACAAGCAGGTACTTCAACGCACACTCTGGGCCTTGGCTTGGCTCTTGCCAATCTCCGCCTAATTCTCTCCACAATTAGGTAACCAGGATGCATCCCTCCAGGGAGAGAGAGAAAGAGCACATTTAATTCCGATAATCTATCTCTGGAATTTCCATTTGTTGGTGGGATGTATGGAGTTTTCAGTTGAGTTTGGATACTCTTCAGCACCAGTGACAGGTTTCCACATGTGTCAGACACCCAGCTGACCAAAAAGAAACAAATTTACGAGGGGAGGTGTCTCAAAGCTTTATATGGGTACCCAAACCCAGAGAGAGAGGGGTAGAGGAGAAGGTGGTGTGAGGATATAACCAAAGCACAGTCGAAGAGGTAGGTCTCGAGGTGAGTTTTGAAAGTGGGGGCAACAATGAGAGTCAGAGGGATAGAGTTCCAAGGTCAGTCGGTTGCAGAAGGTAGCAGAGGTCGGGGAGGATGGGGCGATAAGTGAGTGAGAGCAAGCAAGGGCTTGGAAGTTTTTGAAAGCAAGGACAAGGATCTTGAATTCGACCTGCTGGAAAAACAGCCTGTAGTTCACAGCCATGCGTTTGATCTCACCTGAACGCAGAGGGAACTGTCACCCTGAGAACATACTTATCAATCTAGAGTGATGTGTTCCTTTCTCTCCCCTCATCTCCCCATTTCATCCACCCCCATATAAGCCATTTGCACATCTTGCTCTGACACAAAGCTCTCTCTTTTTCTATTACCCGCTGAGTGGTAATGTAAAAAGTTAAGTGCGTTGATGAAAATCATAGGACGCCAGGACTGGTTTCTAATCCGCACAATTAATTATCTTCAATCCCCTTTATCTTCGAGATAAAAGCCCATTTCCTTGAGGTTTTTTTTCCATTTAATCTGCCCGTCTCTCATCGTTCCCATTCACCCCATGGCTGCATTGACCTCTATGTGCCTTAAATGTGTGCTTATGTGTAAAAACAGGAGGAGGCCATTCAGTCCCTCAAACCTGTTCTATTATTCTATTGGATCATGGCTGATCTGTACCTTGACTCCAATTATCCACCTTCATCAC
Organism: Hydrolagus colliei; assembly: GCA_035084275.1. NCBI lineage: Eukaryota > Metazoa > Chordata > Chondrichthyes > Chimaeriformes > Chimaeridae > Hydrolagus > Hydrolagus colliei. Next base: position 6,041,286 of record CM068770.1, on the reverse strand, counting down.
ATCTTCCTTGATACCCTGAGCTAACAAACATCTATCCACTTCAGTCTTGAAAATTGGAATGGACCCGGCCATAATCCATTGGCTTGTGGGGAAGAAAGTTGCAGAATTCCACCACGCTTTGCTTGAAAAAATGCCTCCTAATTTCACTCCTAAATGCTCCAAATAACATAAGAATATAAGTATTGTTAGACGAAAGAAGACCAAGGTTCATCCAGTTCACTTTCCACCATTCTGGCAGTCACTTGACATGTGGTGTCACAAACTACTGTCTCCCCCAAATATTATTTTCTAACAGAAATTCGTCTCATTTGTTCTTGAAATAATCAACACTTTCTGCTTCCACCATCTGTCTGCCTGCGGGGCCTGTTCCATAAGTCTACCACTCGCTCATCAACATAGTGTTTCCCTGGATTTGTAATGATTTTACCCTCCTGCTCCCACCCCCTCATTCGCATGCAAAAGAAGGCTTTCTGTATCTCTGAAAAATCCCACCCAGTTTTAGACATTTTGTATTGAAATTCAAATCTACTTTGAAGTTTACTTGAAATTCAAAAACTTTTCTCCCCCACCCTCTTTCCCCCCCCTCTCCCCCCAAGCTCTTCCAAGTGAAACAATAACTGCATTTGATGCAGGCTGTACCTCATCACGGCCTCAAGACATGTTAATGTGCTTCACAGTCTCACTACGGAGTGTGGTGACTGTGTGTTTGTTGCCAATTTTGGAGGTAAATTAAAAACCAGTTTGCATATCCGCTCTATCACCCACAAAATATATTCACTTTACAGTATATTCTGTGAAGCGCTTTGAGACGTCTGTACGACTTGATGAGGTGATATATCACATGCAAGCATTATTGTTACCATTATCTTAACCTGCAAGACACGATCAAAACATCGATCACTCTGATTTTCTGGTAACCACAAAAGGACAGGCTTCTGCTCTCTCCGCTCCCCCTGTCCCTCGATCACTCTGTCCCTCGATCACTCTGTCCCTCGATCACTCTGTCCCTCGATCACTCTGTCCCTCGATCACTGCCCCTGTCCCTCGATCACTCTGCCCGTCCCTCGATCACTCTGCCCCTGTCCCTCGATCACTCTGCCCCTGTCCCTCGATCACTCTGCCCCTGTCCCTCGATCACTCTGTCCCTCGATCACTCTGCCCCTGTCCCTCGATCACTCTGCCCCTCGATCACTCTGCCCCTGTCCCTCGATCACTCTGTCCCTCGATCACTCTGCCCCTCGATCACTCTGTCCCTGTCCCTCGATCACTCTGTCCCTCGATCACTCTGCCCCTGACCTGGACACAGGTATTATAAGAAGAAATGACTTTATGTTTCTTGGCTTCTCGTTGCTTGTCAGTTTTTGTTTGTCAGCTTCCTTCTGTTTACTTGCTTTATATCATGGTGGATCTGGAGCTTATAAATGATACCTAATATCTCATCCCTTGTGTGTCCCTTCCTCCCTTTCCCCCTTTCTCTCCACCTTTTCCCCCTTCCCTCCCTCTTCCCCCTTATACGCTTTCTCCCCATTTCTCTCTGATTTTAACCCTGTAGACTGTGAAAATCGTGGTGAGTCAGACACCTATCACCTTCTAAGAAATGGTTGAATGCTCTTAACAAGAAGACTGTTGGACACTCAATAAGGATAAGATATAATGAGGATTTCTTCATCCTAACCTTTTTCAGTCTTAAGTCTCTGCTTTGAGACATTCATCTTAAATGAGAGACAAGCAACTGACAAAGCAAACATGGTTGCACATGTCTTAAAGCATAGGGAAGCACTTTAAAATGTAACTACTGCAGCTCTTAATTCTCTCACTACCTTAGCTGTACCTTCAGCCACTGCTTCTCAAATCTATGGAAATCTCTCCCTTTATCCCTCCACCTTGCCTTCCTCTTTCCCCATTTTCAGATTGCGCGTTCCTCTTCAACCATGCCTACGGTCACCTCCAGCCGACTTGGTTTTGTTGACAAACCCACGTGCTCTGGGACATCCCCCCACCACCCCACCACCCCCTGCGTGAGGGAAGGCTGTGTAAATGCAAGTTGTTGTTTTTGAGAAACCTTTTTTTAGAAGTGGGAAAAAATGATTTGAACCCCCTTACCAAATCTTTGTTGTCGCAGTGACACAATGAGGAGCTTATAAATAGTGTTCGAGTGATTGATTGATTGATTTGAGATTGAAGGGGAGTAAATTAAAGCATGCATCTGGTTTAAATACTACTTCAGTGAGCGAGTAGTAAATGTGAGGGACAGGCTGTTTAGGGAGACGGACAGTAGAAGCCTAAAAAGTTTTGATTCTTTCAAGACCAAATGACACAGATTTCTGTTAGGGAATAATATCTGGGGGATACGGTATATGGTTTGGGGATGCAACATCTGCAGGTGACTGGCAGGATGGTGGAAGGCAAACTGGGTCTTCTTCCCTCCAGCAAATCCTTATGTTTTTAACAAAGACGACAAGAATTCTTTGCTTACAACTGATCAGCTGATCTTGCTGGTCTCCATGGGAACCTATTGCCTTGCTCCCAGTGTAGGAGGTCTGCTACAGCAAGTTTGTATAAATTGTACTAAATTACACCCCAGAAATAGACCTGCTGACATTGTGCGCGAGATGATGAAGGAACAGTTGGGATCAATAATGGCCCCTACTTATCTCAAATCGAAACAGATAGGCAATGCATGTGCAGCCTGTGTCACTATTTAACTTCTTGCAATCCATGTCTTGTCTTCACATCAGAAACCTTCCCTCTTCGATCACGTCTACGGTTGGCTCTCCCCGCCCACCCCCTCCCCCCCCCCCCCACTACCCCCACTCCCTACACGCAGCTTCAAGTTCCGCCACTCCTTCCGCCACTCGAGTCCGTCCAACTCCTTGGGATGTCCTCCTGACGTGAAAGATGCTACACAAATGTAATATTGTTGTTGTTGTTAAGCGCTCTAATCAGTTTCCAAGGGGTGTAATTCTTCAAAAAAACAACTGGGTCACTCAACCCCCAACTGTTTACAAGACACTGCTGTGCGCAATAAGCTGCCGCGTTTCGCCCATAAAATACACAGTCAATCCACTTTGCAGTAGATTCTGTAAAGTGTTTTGAGACGTCTCAATAACTTGATAAGTCGCTATACCAAATGCATTTATTATTATTATGAGTTGTCTCTCTGAAGGCTGCTGGTCCTATGAGATTAAAAGCCTCAAAAGCAACATTGGTTGGAATTGAGACTGTAGATAGAACATAACTGTTGTTATGACTGTTTCAACTAAAAGACATTACCTCGGGCACTTCCACCTCATGGAGATCTAGACTTGTCTATGACATGAGAATGTTACAACATAGTACAGTCTAACCTTTCTGTGCTATTTGTCAGTAGCAATCAACACAAACCCAGGTCTGACCTTGTTTGTGCCACTGGTGGAATTGCACATCTCAATTGGTCGAACAATCCAATCCTACCAGACATAGAACAATAATAAATACCCTTTATGTTTGATATATCCTTATCATACTGTCAAAGTGTCTCAAAGTGCTTCAGAGGATTTCACTGTCTGGTGTAGGAACTTTGTGGTCGCATTAAGACAGTCAGTATGTGACTGATTTTAATCTGAGGGATGAAAATCAGATAGGATACCAGGGGAAACCTTCTTGTCTTTTTGGATTAACTATACATTTTGTGGGCAAAATACAGCAACCAATTTTGCTCAGGAGTGACCCACAACAGTCTTGGATTGAGTGATTCATTTTTTTTCTTTTGGAGGGATTATTACATGCGGAAAATGAATCAACAATCAACTAATAAACAGGTTCCTGCTAGGCTCACTGATGCATGTGGAATAAAGAAACTTGACTAAGGATGAAAGCTCACCTAGGAATCAAACCCGGATCTTCTCGTTTGCGCGGGTTTAACCCGATTAGGGATTAGGATCCCAGAATTCAAGCACAATTAATTGAATGGTCTCCAATTGCCCTGCGATTTCTATCACTTCTATAGAGAATTTCATTTCCCCACCTTTGCCGGTCCGTGCAAAATTCAGTGAATTGCAATTACAAGGCGGACTTGTCAAGTGTGGGCAAATATTTTTATATTGGCAGCTCGCAAAACACAGACCAGCAATGGTTAATATTTGCTTTCCCACAAAATGATGCCTTTCACCCGATGCCTTTCAATCTCCTGCCAACTAACAATAGGTGGTCCTCACGGAATCAAAAGTCTTTCCAGCCCTCGAGTCAATCTCCTCTGAATTTAAATGTCAGATCACACTGTACATCACAGTTGAAAATTGCTGTACAGCAAAGTGTGAGATCTCTTCGCCCACACTTCAGTTATCTTCTTCAAAGGTTTTGGTTTTACAGTTGGCTATCCCAACCCCTCCCCCTCTCACCCCGCACCATAGTCTGTGCAGATGCAACAACAAACAACAACAATCGACTTGGGAGGGAGGTGACCAAAGGCACAGTTGAATAGAAAAGTCTTCAGATGGACTTCAAAAGAGGAGAAGAATGTGGGAAACGCAGCGTGTAAATTGAGTGAGTGAGTTAGCGAGTAATTGAGCAAGTACGTCGGTGAGACATCTCAAGGGCATGATAAGTCGCTATATCAAATGCAAGTATTATAGAGTGTAGGAGGAAGGGAAGGGTCAGGAAGATTTGGGGAAGAAACAGTTAGAGGAGGAACTTCGACCTTTTCAGATTGAACCTGAAGACCTTCCTCTGATTGTGTCTACAGTCACCTCCTCACTCTCCCTGGCTTGGGGTCAGGCTCCGCCACTGTTAAATGTTCTGAGATGCTGCCTCATGTGAAATACTGGTTAGAGCACTTGCTTTGATTCCCGGGCAGGGAGAAACCTTAGTAAATATGCCTCTATTTATCTAGCACTAAGTAGGAACCCAGTTGATAGTTGATTGGCTGACCACTTTCCAGATGTAATAATCTCTACAAAAATATACATACAGTATAGTCACTCAATCCACAATGGTTTGTGGGATATATCTGTGCCCTATTGGCTGACAACATGAAAGGCACTCTATAAATGTCATTTTGTTGTTGTTGTTGATGGGTTTCGCCCACAAAATATTCTATGAAGCGCTTTGAGGCATCTCAAGATATAAGACGCCATATCAAATACAAGGATTATTATTATTGTGGAGGAGATGAACCATTCCAACCTAAATCTGCCAAGTGATATCGAGCTTCTACAGAAACTAGCCCAGAGCCTGAGGAACCACAGCTAGAAACAGTAAACAGCTGAACAAACTGAGATCGTGAAAATGGCGGAATCTGGAAATAACTCAGATTTTAAAAAAAGGCCTTCAGCAAAGTTCATCAGGATCAAATCCCAAGAATAATACTGCCTATTGGGACCTTATCTCCATATTTCCATTACAATAACACTCTTTGACTGGAGTAAGTCGGCCTGCCGGTAACTGTAGCTACTGGACTTGATCTTGACAGAGAGTATGAGAGAGCAAACATCTGCTAAACTGAATATAATGGGTCAAACCGAAAAGCTTGTCCTATTTCAAACTTTTAATATAATATATATTTTTAAGAATTATAGTTGTTAGTCGATAGCGGATAATAATAATTCCAAACAAAGGTAATCAAACTCAATTAGTGTCCAATAATAATCCTTGCATTGGATAGCTCTCCCATTTGGGTCATTGAGACATCTCAAAGCATTTCACAGGATATATTGTAAAATTAATTTTGCGAGTGAGATGTGGCAGCCAATTGCGGACAGCAATGTCCCATAAAGTTATGAATTTGTGGGAAAGAGGGATTATTACCCGTGGAAAATGATCCGCCAATCGGCTAACAACCTACTTCCTGCCTGATAAATAGAGTGTAGAGTGTGTGGAATAAGGAAACTTGCCTAAGATTTTACCCTGCTGGGGAAATCAAACTGGAGTCCTCTCGTTTGTTGTGCATTTCTTGGAATAAAAATAGGAATAATTCTTGAATTTGATACAGCGCCTTATCATGTCTTTGAGATGTCTCAAAGCGCTTCACACAATATACTATAATGTAGAATTGATTGCATATTTTGTGAGCGAAACACGGCAGCCAATTGTGCACAGCAGCGTCGGACAAACAGTCTAACCCTAACCCAACTTATTTTCTGTACTGCACAGTATTCTGAAGGAATGAATCCCCCTGGATAAACGATCCTGGTGTGTGGAGTATCTGAGGAACACATTGATCGAGGCGAAAAAACAATGGGAGTTAATTTAAGCCGCAAAGCTCCCGGCCACACAGTAAAGTTGTCATGTTAAAAGGAAATCGATCGAGTGATCATGCTGTTGGGATCTATTGAAGCTGTTCACAAAACGCAAACACTGCAGATACTGGAAAAGTGGGAGTATTCCCAGTGACTTCTATTAAAGCTGTGTTCCTTTTCGCATTCATACAAGGTCACAACAGATGAGCAAAAACAACATGAGCTTCTGTTTGAGTGAGTGAGTGAGTGAGTGAGTGAGTGAGTGAGTGAGTGAGTGAGTGAGTGAGTGAGTGAGTGAGTGAGTGAGTGAGTGAGTGAGTGAGTGAGTGAGTGCAACAAACTTCCATACTCCACACACATGCCTAATAATAATAACTCCCAAAAAAACCACAATAATAAAATTGGTCATTTTAATCCACGACTGTTTGTGGGGATGCTGCTGAGCACAATTGGCTGCCTCGCTTCGCCCACAAATATACAGTCAATTTACTTTACAGTATATTCTGTGATGCGCTTTGAGACGTCTAGAAGATGTGAAAAGCTCTATATCAAATGCAAGGATTATTATTAAGAGGCTGAAAGGATGTAGGTCATAGAATTATAGAATTTATGGCACAAAAGGAGGCCATTCGGCCCATCTAATCTGTGCCGGCTCTTTGAAAAGAGAAACTCAATCCCACTGCCCTGCCCGCTCCCCATAGCCTAACAGACCTGTTCTCCCTAATTCTCTTTTAAAAGCTGTTATCGAATCGGCCTCCACCAGCTTTTCAGGCAATGCATTCCAAATTCGAACAACTCGCTGAGTGAAAACATTTCTCCTCAGCTCCCCTCTGCTTCGTTTTGAAACTATTTTAAATCTGTGACCACGAGTCACTGATTCGCCCACTAATGGAAACAGTTTTTTCCTTATTAACCCTGTCGAATCCCCTCATAAACCTCTATTAGGTTTCCTCTCAACCTACTCTGTTCTAAAGAGAATAAACCTGGCCTGTCTAGCCTTTCTCCATAACTGAAGTCCCTCAATCCTGGTACCATTCTAGTAAACCTTCTTTGCACCCTTTCCAATGCCTTAACATCCTTTCTATAGTGTAGTGACCAGAATTGGACACAGTGCTCCAGCTGAGGCCTAACTAAAGTTTTATAGAGGTTAGTCAGCACTTCCTGACTTTTGTACTCTATACCCCTATTTATAAAGCCTAGTATCCCTTATGCCTTTTTAACGGCTTTGTCTACCTGCCCTGCCACCTTCAAAGAACATAAAAACATAAGAATTAGGAGCAGGAGTAGGCCATTTGGCCCTTCGAGCCTGCTCCGCCATTCAATAAGATCATGGCTGATCTTCTCACCTAACTCTGATTACCTGCCCTATCCCCATATCCCCTAATCCCTCTATTTTTCAAAAAATATATCAGTTTCAGCCTTGAAAATATTCAAGGACTGAGCATCTAAAGCCTTCTGGGGTAGTGAATTCCATAAATTCACTACCCTCTGAGTGAAGAAAAGTGAAGAAGAGTCACTAACACAAATCTCCAGGTCTCTCTGTTCCCTCACACCCCTTTCAAGTTGTACTATCTAGCCTATATTGACTCCCCTCATTTCATCTCCCAAAATGTATCACCTCACACTTCTCTGCATTAAACTTCATCTGCCATGTGTCTGCCCACTTTACCATTTTATCTATATCTTCTTGCAGATGGTTACTATCCTCCTCACTATTTACTATTCTCCCTAACTTAGTATCATCTGCAAACTTGCAAACTGTGCTCTCTACACAAGTCCAGATTGTTAATGTATATTAAAAAGAGCAGTGGTCCCAATACTGATCCCTGGGGGACACCACTGCACAGTTCCCTCCAGTCTGAAAAACAGCAGCTCACCAGAACTCTTGCTTTCTGTCTCACAGCCAGTTGTGGATCAATCCGGCCACTGTCTCTTTAATGCCATAGGTCTCTACTTTCCTACCTGGTCTACGGGACTCCATTAATCAAATAGAGTTCAAAGAGTTGTCTACAGTAAAATCCTGCCCAATTTAGAAGAATTCCTTCTAAATTACCACAATCTACATTCGTTCTGCAACTCAGCTGGGGAGGGAGCTAGGGAGTAGCAACAGAGCGAGCAAACAAGTGAGCGAGGGAGGGTGCAAGGGGGGGGTTGCGAGGAAATGAGGAGCGAGGAAACGAGGGAGTGACGGCCCTGATTATATATTTTCCCTCAAGAGTGGACATCAGTGGCGAAACGTGATGAAGAGCTAAAAGCGTTCTTGATTTCAGATATGATTGCTGATCAGAATAAATTAACATCTCTGCTGTCTATCTGCCTTTCAAACCAGGCAATCAAATCATACATTTACTCAGTGTAAGGGATGCAATTCCACTTCATTAACAATACTTTTTGCTTTTGATATCGCACCTTATCATTTTGTTGAGACATGGTAAAGCGCTTAACAAAATACACTGTAAAGTGAATGTATATTTTCTGGGTGACAATTGTACTGCCATGTTTCAGCCACAAATATATAATCGATTCGCTTTACAGTAAATTCTGTGAAGCACATTGAGACAAGCGACTAACAAGCGCGTTCCACTTATTGCTAGGTAAACAGAGCCGCGCGGAGTAAAGAAATCTGCCCAATGTTTCACTCCTTCCCAGGAGTTGAACCCAGGTCCTCTCGCCTGCGAGGCGAGTTCTCCAGCTACTACACCACAGCACAATTGGACTTCAGATGTCCTGGCTTCAGAAGTCTCTCAAGTTTTGCAAAAGTGTTTCGACAACCTGTGGTTTGAAATTCTGCGCGGTGTTTGCCTGACAGTCTATTTCGTCTCAAATCTTTTATGTTGGCGAGGCTTCCCCTTCAAGTCCCCCTTCCCCCATATCAATCGTCCCCCTTTGAGCTGACAGATTTGGGCTGTTATTCTGAGACCTCTGGCTCATTTGAACTTTTTTACCCCCAAATTCTGTTTTAATCAAGGAGAACATCTTGAAAAAATAGCACAAACCCCACCATCCTCATCTCTCACCCACTTTCCCCCTCCACCCACCCACGTCCAGCTTTCTCTCCCTCTCTCTCCCCTTTCCACCTTCCCACTTTCCCGTCACCTCCTCTCCACTTCTCTACTCAGTCAGTCCACTTCACTATATCTCCAGTGAAATGCTTTGAGACGTCTCAAGGACATGATCAGGTGCTATTTCCAATGCGAGGATGATTATTATTATTATTGCTATCACTGCTCCCTTCCCCTCCTCTATCTACCCACTTCCTGGTCTCTGCCCCACTTTTCTCTTTCATTCCAACCCATTCCCTTCTTTCTCTTCCTCTTCCCCCATTCAATCTCCTTCCTCTCCTCTCTCTTCTTCTCTATCCCTTTGCCCCCCTCTGTCTCCCATTTTTTCACCCACCTCTTTCTCCTTCTCTCCTAAACACCCCCATTCTCCTTTCTTTCCCCCCCTCTCTACCCCTCTCTCTCTATCTCTCTATCCCATTCCACCATCTCTCTCTACCCACCTCCAGATCTCCTCCCTTTTGCCTCTCTCCCACCTCCCAACCCTCACCATCCTTTCTGTACGCCCATTCTCTCTCCATCCACCCCCCCCCCCCACCTCCCTCCCACACAGTATATTCTGTGAAACGCTTTGAGACGTCTTGACAACATGATAAAGAGTGGTATCAAATTCAATGATTATTATTAGTATCATCTTCTCCGCTACCTTGTGATCATGCTCTGAATTTAAAAGTTTTTAAAAAGCATTATAATGCAAGCCATTTGAGAGCTTGGGGTAGTGTTCTCACGGTTGGAGAGACAATGGATATTTTATGAGAGAACTCATTCACTTATTCACCCATCTATCTCTTCAGAACTCTGCGATCTCTGTACAGTTCACTGGATGGTCAAGACAAGGCGAAGACCAATGGTGAGTTACAGCTAGTTCGCTTGCCTTCATTCTTTATTTTAATTCTAATTGCAATGCTCCCCGATACGCCTTATCTCCTGCGATTGCTTCACAAATTAATACAGCATTCGTTCTGAAATGCGCTCACTCTAACTCTCCCGGGAAAGTCAGCTGAAGACAGGCACTCTGTATCGTGGCTGATTTGATGGATATTTATTCAAGGTTTCAGCATAGCCACAGGCTATGTCCGCTTGCTGAATCTTGCTCTCTCTCTCTAGATAATAACTTGCATTAATTATGTCACCTCTCATGCAGAAGGAGTGACTCAAAGCGCTTTGTGACGAGGTGAAATGGTGGAGAAAACACAAAAGTGAAGTGTGTGGCTTACTCGGGTCTCGCCCCGGACTGTTCAGCAGCTTGGGACGTCCGCCCAACATGAAAGCCGCTCTGCATATGTAATTGTGTTGCTGTTGTCCCTGAGGGCAGGGCTGTAGTGGCTGAAGGCTAACTCGCAAACGGTAATATCGCTTTCCGGGGGTAATTCTCCCTTCAAAAAATTATTTAAAATCAAATTAAAATATTTGAGACGTCTTCACAGAGTATGTCCCAGCATTGTCCCACAAACAGTCTTGGTCCAACTTTTCAGCTTTGAACAAACAATTTTATTCTTGTTTTTATTTTGAGGGATTATTATTAGACGTAAGGCTTTGTCTGGATTTGAACACAGGTGTCACATTTGTAAGGCGAGTGCAAGAATTATTATTCTAAGGTGAATTATTATTCCATGGTTTATTATTATATGGATTATTATAGGGCAGTAGGAGTGGGGAATGAGACCTGAATGCGATGGTTGGTGAGTCAAATTGGGCTCCAGAGGTTCTTGGATGGTGCAAAAACAAATCCTTAAGACAACATCTCGGACAATGTTCTTAACAAAATTGTCATGTAACCAGATCCCGAATAACATTCAAACTAATAAACACTTTCTGGCTTATCAGTGAGGCACACATGTGAGAGTGTAGGAACGAGATAAGTTGGGAGCTTTTCGGCTTTGAAAGGAGTACTTTACACGGAGGAGCTTATTATCGCAAACACAAGACGGTGCGGAGTTAGAGAAAGTAAGCTCACAGAACATTGCTTTAGGAAATATCCGCAAGTCGGGACAAGAGGACATGAGTCCTGGAGTGAGAAAGGGCAAGATCGAGACAGACAACACCAAGTATTTCATTACAGTAGCATTACAGCACTCGCCTTGTAAAGGGAGAGAACCTAGGTTTGATTTCCAGACAGGGTGATGAAACCTGTCCTTACTTTACACGCCTCTGTTTGCCTAGCAGCAAGTAGGAACCCGGTTGTTAGTCGATTAGCGGTTCACTTTCCGGGAATAATAATTCCTTTAAAATACATATATATCTTTTTAAATGGTCACTGAATCCACAACTGTTTGTGGGACATTGCTGTGCGCAATTAGCTGCCGTATTTACAGTCAATCCACTTCACACTACACAGCGAAGTGCTCTGCAGCGCCATCCAGTGAGGGGGGCACTATATAAATCAAAGTAGTTGTAGTTGTTGTTCCCTGAAGGATATGATAAGTCGCTGCATCGAATGCGAGGATTCTTATTATTATTAAGTCAAATCCATCGGTGTGAACGAGACACAAGTGAATGAATCCCAGGAGTGAAGTCGCCAAAGAGTTAACGCTGCTCATCGGAAAATGTTTCAGTCAGTAACTCGGATAATTTAAATGGTTCCAGTTTGTGGTTCATGAGTGCCCTACGGCTATTGGTGTAAATGAAATTTGTCCAGTCTCCATTCGATATTTTGTGGCAGTTTAAAAGCCTTGCATGGGAGGAATTTCAAAGGAAACTGGTGACAAATCTAATTTGAACCATATTAATAATAATATTAATATTAATTAATAATAATACCAGAGGATGGAAAAACACATTTGCAAAAATAACAAGATGACGAGATTGGTTTGATTGAATAAGATTGTTTGGCCCATGCTAAGTTGGCCAATTGTCTTTACAATAGCAGCGCTTTGAGACGTCTCAATGACATAAGAACATAAGAATTAGGAGCAGGAGTGGGCCATTCAGCCCCTCGAGCCTGCCCCACCATTCAATAAGATCATGGCTGATCTTCTATTCTAACTCCATCTGACCACCTTATCCCCATATCCCTTAATCCCTTTATCTACAATAAATCTAGCAATCTCAGTCTTGAATATGTTCAAGGATTGAGCATCTGCAGCCCTTTGGGGTAGAGAATTACATAAATTCACTATCCTCTGAGTGAAGAAGTTTTTCTCAACAAAGTACGAAAAGGCTGACCCCTAATTTCAATACTCTGACCCCTGGTTATAGTTTCTCCAACCGGGGAAACAGTCTCCCACTATCTACTCTGTCGTGCTCCTTAATAATCTTATAGATTTCTATAAAATCACCTCTGATTCTTCTATATTCTAGAGAATATAGGCCTAGATTGCTCAACCTATCCTCACAACTCAAACCCCTCATCCCAGGAACCAACCTCGTGAATTTACGCTGTACCCACTGCAAGGCGAGTATTGTACATCCTTTCTTAAGTAAGGAGACTAAACCTGCACACATAGGTGTGGTGCGGTCTCACCAGAGCCCTATACACGATCAGGCGCTGTATCAAATGCAAAGATGTTTATTATTATTGTCATCGGGAACCAGGAGTAAGCCATTTGATTAACGTTTGTTCACAAGTTAAAACATCTTTTCGAAATCAAAGTTGCAATTACCGACAGCAAATCCATGTGAGATGCCGGCATGGACAAGAGGAAAATTATTTAACACAATTAACCGTGTAATTAACTGCATATTGCAAAGCCTGGCTGATGCCTGTCACATCTTAATTGCAGAGAGGATCACAACAAGAACACAGGGACATGGGGGAAAGAACACCATTTAAACAAGGCCAAAAATTATTTGGTGTTTTTTTGCCTGTTATGGAAATGTAAGACATCTGTATTCTTCTCTCACAAGCTAGGGATAAAAACATTCCCTTTCTGAAGCTGGAATTAATGATATGGTAACTAGGATTCTGTGTCACTTTGAGAGAAGATTTTTATTTTACTCCTTGTTTATTTGGGATTCAGTTTGTGACTTTAATGTATATTTTAAAAAATGCTTTACGATTGCTAAAGCATCTTTCATGTCAGGAATATGCCTCAAAGCGCTTCTCAGAATATACAAGTATCCCGCCCCAATCGCGGCCTCGTCAACCACGATACTCACGCATCCATGGTTTGCTAAATGCGACAACCCTTGCCAAACACGCTTATAACCCTTGCTTATCCACGGGTTTTAACACTCACACTAGCGTTTAGCGCTAGGAACCAGTTGCATGAACCAGCCTCGATGTTGCTTTGTGCTAGAGTACAGCACTAGGACCCAGTTGCGATGTCGCAATCAACCAGCGACAACGCTTCTCTCTTAGGATTAAGGTAAATACAGTAACATGAATTTATTCTCCTCCACAGCCTAGCTAGTAAGTTTGGGAGCATTGGCTGCCAGGATCTGCAGATCTCCCTCTCTGTGTAAGTGCATCATAGGCTGTAGAAGTCTCTCTCTCTCTGTATGTCAGGCTGAAGAAGGATCTCTATCTCTCTCTCTGTGAGTGCATCTCGGACTTTAGAAAGGTCTCTTACTGACCTTCCCTCTATTTCACCTTCTCTTTCCCCCCACTTGCCCCATCTCTCTTTCACCTTCTCTCTATTTCACCTTCTCTTCCCCACACCTCCCCACCCCACCTCCCCTTCTCTCTCTCGCCTTCTCTCTCTCTCTCTTCTCTGTCTGTGTGTAGATCAGTCAGTCAGATAGCCTCACGGATTGCTGCAGATGCACCCAAACGTACTCTCCCTATCCCCATGTATGTTATAACTGTATGTGGTTTTTTTTGTTTTTTTTCAGGCCATCCAAAACTCTGCAGCCCGTGTACTATCCCGCAACCGCCTCCGTGACCACATAACCCCCACCCTCGCCTGTCTCCACTGGCTCCCCATCCTCCAGAGGATCGAATTTAAGATCCTCGTCCTCACCTATAAGGCCTTACACGGCCTTGCCCCATCCTACCTAACCGATCTACTCTCCCCCTCCCTCCGTTCAACAGGACTTGGCCTGCTCCAAGCCCCCCGCCCGAACCGCCCCACCATCGGAGGCCGGGCCTTCAGTTTCTCCGCTCCCACCTTATGGAATGCCATCCCTCAATCCCTCCGTTTCGCCTCTTCCCTTTCCTCTTTCAAGGCCGGTTTGAAGACTTTCCTCTTCGATCATGCCTTTTGTTCCACCCCGAACTCTTTTACCTCCCCTTCGTGTTTCACCCCTTCCCAAACACTCCCCTCCCAGCTCGGGTCACACGCCTCTTGTTTAGCGCCTTGGGACGTCCTCCCGACGTGAAAGGCGCTCTATAAATGTAAATTGTTGTTGTTGTGTTTAGTTTTACGAAATGCAAACGTATTTCCCCTACCCCCATGTTTCCCATAGGGACCTGCATTTTCCAACTGCGATTTTACCAACCAGGAACGTATCCCCCACGGTTGGGGAGGGATACCTGTACTGTAAAGAGGCATGGTTCTGTATTCTGTGGGAGAAATGTTGCAGCCTAATTGCACATGGCAAAGTCCCACGAACAGTTGTGGATTGAGTGACCAATTTTTGATTCGTTTTGGGAAGGAATTATTACCACCGGAAAAGCAATCATCTAATTGACTAATGCAGGGATAGTATAATTAATGTATTAGATATAATCTGAAAATATAATTGTGAAAGATTGAATTCATCTGGATCTACATTTAGAATGTAATCGTCCCATAATACTGTCATAATGACTAGCTTAGATGGACTGGTTGAGCTCAGCTACTGATTACATTCCATATTTTCCTGGAAAGACATTCAGTGCTGTGAGATAATGAACAAATGGGTCCTTGAGAATAGATGAATGAACAATGGACAACAGAAAGGAAAGGCTACAGCCTCAGCCTCAGGCACCGGCCTATCTCAAGGCTGAAACACAAGCAAGCTGTGGAATGCTGGCCCAAAGTTGTCGATAGGGATCCCTATCTCTCTCTCTCCCTGCTAAGCAGCTTGAGGAGAGTGGGAGTTGCACGTCATTTTCTTCGAGAGGAAAATCTACAGACAAAGAAACCATTTTGTAAAAGATGGAGTAGCTGAAAGGTTATCTACTAATTGAATAAAGAAGAGGATCAGAAGAGACTTGGAACTTGGAGCCGTGAACCATATTCCAGCTTCTAAAGAAGGAAAATCAAGACTAAGACTTAGACGACAACTTTATCCATGCTCTCAAGCTGGGCACCTAAGCTTTACAGTACCTCAGTACCTAGATATATTTTTGCTGTTCACACAGGCACCTGTGCTGCAGGACCTGAATACCTCTTGGTAGACATTAAATTGGACAATAAATTGGACATTACTTCCCATGAATTGGACATTACTCTTCTGCAGTGTTACATTAGACATCTTACACTAACAACCGGGTTCTTACTTACTGCAAGGTAAACAGAGCCGTGTGGAAAGGAGAGGAGAGAGGGTCATCAGACCCCAAGGCACAGCCAAGCGCTGAACAAGTCCAATAATAGATCACAGGCAGCACGTTTCACCGTCCAATGGGCACACATCTTCCCCACCAAGAGAACAGCTGAGTAATCACACACTGTTCGAACAGCTTCTTAAAAACTTGCTGACGCCATCTCTGAGTTTAATGAGCCGGAAAATTTTAAAGAGAACGGAAAAAAATTAATAAGCGATGCAGGTTTAAAAGCCTGGATTTCAATTATTTACAGACCTAAAGAGAAAAAGAGCAACTTAATCGGATTGCAGGCTGTCCACCCCTCCCCTCTCCAATCTCGATTGTGGTCAGGCTTGTTTGTGTTGGTTCCGATCAGTAGGGGAAACGCAGACAACGAGGGAAATTTTGTGAAATTAGCTTCTGCGGCCAATTCAGCTGATTACGTGGCTCTGATTGTCCTCCTTGTCCCTCGAATCCTCCGTTCCACCATCAGCCACTACGTCCCGAGGCTCTGGAACTCCCTCCCTCCCTTCGCCTCAGCCCCTCTCCGCTCCTATTTTCAGGTCTCGGCTAAAGACTTTTCCAGCGGGCTTTCAGTCACCTTCTTCCCCCTCCTCCTGCCTCGGCCCCGGGATCCGTTATTGAGAAGCGCTCTGAGAAGCCATCCGGCATGGAGTGAGGGCACTGTATGGAGTATGGAGAGAAGCCTTGGCTCCCATCCTCCCAAGTCTAAAATGTAATATCTAATCAAAGGTTCCATCCAATTCAACAGAGACTCCAGGCCTCGTTTAAAGGGTAAAAATAGCTAAGAACGATCCTCGCCATTTTATAAACCATCTCCGAGATGGCGCCGAGACATCTCAAAGCGCTTCACGGGATGAATTGGGAAGTGGAGTGACTGTGTATTTTATGGGTAATTCAGCACTTTCCTTCCTGACAACAATAAGCAACAGACTGATTAGACACTCGAGCCAGACCTGCCAACCAAAAAAATTACACCCAAATCTTCTATAAGCCAACTTGGCAGAGATAAGCTTCATTTTCAAAGTATCTCTTTACCCGACTGTTCGGGAAAAATGCAGATAAAATGACAGTGGATAAATCAGCCAAAAGAAAAATCACAGTTTTAATTCAAGCGTTTATTTGAGGACGGCAACGTCAAGACATATTTCAGCATGGCTGCCGCAGTTGTGAACACACAGATGGCATATCCCATCAATATGCACGTGTTAATTACTGTTAAAGCCAGCAATAGCTTGCAATGTGGCAGAAAGCTTGTCAAAGGTGCCAGACTTGCTTTTTATAGCACCCTGTCTCAGGGTGCTTAACTATATTCTTGCATTTGATATACTCTACTGTGTATTGTGTGGATGAAACGTGGCAGCAGATTCTGGATTGAGTTACCTATATATTTTTCTAATAATAATAATTGGAATAATCCTTGCATTTGATGCATCACTTCATCTGCGCCTTCGACACACCTCAAAGGGTTTAACAGAAAATACTCTAAAGTGAACTGCTTTACGGGCTAAACACGGCCGGATATTATGCACAGCAGTATCCCAAAACAGTCGCGGATCAAGCGACCAAATAAATTCTTTTAAAAAGGAGAGATTTTTTCACTCGTAAAGTGATCCGCCACTCGACTAACAAAAGGGATTGCTAGGTTAACAGAGGTATGTGGGTTAAGAAAACTTTTCTAACGTTTTGCAACATGTGAGAAAATCTTAGGCCAGTTTCCTTACCCACACAAGAGAAGCGGTATCCTGTAGCTCAGTAGTTGTGGAGTCCTGTAGCTCAGTGGTTAGAACACTTACCTTATAAGCGAGAAATCTGGGTCCAATTCCAGGCCAGGCGAATCCTTGGGTAGGTTTTCTAAATTCAAACGCCTGATAATAATCTCTCAAAAAATTTTTTTTTTTGTAATTTCAATACATGACTATTTGTGGGGACGCTGCTGTGTGCAATTGGCTGCCGTGTATCTCCCGTAAATAAACTTTACAGTATATTCTGTGAAGTGCTGTGAAACATCCAGAAGATGTGAAATGCACTATGTTAACTTCAAGGATTATTATTATTAAAACATAAAATTCACAAAGTATCCTCTTGCCGGCCAGATAATAAAATGAATTTATGCCGAGAGCATAGCATTAGCTGTTTATAATCCATTGCTAACACCCGGCTATTTAATATTCCCACCAAACACTTCTGACTCGGTTATAAGCTCAAGGGTTATATCAACAGTAATACCTCTTACGTCTGGTTCATGCAAAACATTCTCTCCATCAAACATTTGACTTAAGGTCAAATGTCTTAAACGATGATGGAGAGTGGCTGTTAAACTGGTTGGAAAAGGGTCTGTGTTAATATACGGGGAGGAGATGACAAACCAATTCAAAATAAAGAGATGCGATACTTCGATATCAGTGGGATGATTCAGAAACGTGTCCAGCATACAGTCAAGGGAGAAAGGTCAAAGGCCATCACAAGCCACGCTTTTCTTCTATCAATTTCCCGGCTTTTAGTAAATCACCCTTTTGCCGATTGTTGGTGGGAATGTTTTTTCACACTCGTGACACACACATACACACAAGCTCACACACCCAAATACAGCTGGCTTGCGACCTCAGTGCATTAATGCAACAAAGGGTGAAACATTGAGCAAGTTTCCTTACTCTACATGCCTAATAATAATCCCTCAAAAAAAAAAAAAATTGGTCATTGTCAACACACCACTGTTTGTGGGGACACTGCTGTGCGCAATTGGCTGCCACGTTTCACCCACAAAATATACAGTTGATTCACTTTACAGTATATTTTGTGAAGCGGTTTTTACATGTCTAGAAGACATGATAAGGCGCTGTATCAAATAGAAGGCTTATTATTATTAAATTGTATTTACACTGTGCCTTTCATATCGGGAGGACAACCCACAGTGATGGACAGACAGTCAAGGATTTGGACCCGAGCTGGGGGTTGGGAAGGCGGGGTGGAGGACAGGGAGAGTGTGGGTAGGAGGGTGACTGAAGGTGGATTGGAAGAGGAGGGTCTTGAAATGGGCCTTGAAAGAGGTAAGGGATTTGATATTGCACCTTATCATGTTGTTGAGGTGTCTCAAAGCGCTTCACAGAATATCCTGTAAAGTGGGCGAAACGCTGAAGCTGAAAGGCCACATCAGTGTCCCACAAAGAGTTGTGGATTCAGTGACTCCATTTTTTTTTCAAGGGATTACTACTGCCCCCCCTTGGATACACAATCTGCCAATCGATTATCAACTGAGTTCCTAATTGTTGCTGGGCAGAGGCGTGTGCAGTAAGGAAACTTCAGCCAAAGGTTTTGCCCCACCAGGGAATCGAACCTACGAGAGGCGACCGCTCTAACCACAGGACTCCACAATTATGAATGAAGATCAGAGCCTGCTCTGTAGCAATCTCCTCTGTCCTGTGACAGCTTAGCTCAAACACATGATGCATATGAGTTGTACTTTCACTGAACTCACAGAGAGATGGAACATACTCTACCCAAAATAATACAAATCATCCGTCGTGGCTGAAGCTTTCCTGTTCAGTAACCAGAGGCGATGGGTTACACGAAGGTTGTTAAATACCCCAAGTTCTGGAAGGACCTGGAAAGTGCTAGCGTTTGATTCCTGTAACGTCTCACTCACAGCTGTGATGTCAATGATTCATCTCATCTGTTGTCCGTCAAGGAGTTTGGGATCAGGAGGGGGTGGGGGGCAGTGAGGTAGGGAGTATAAGGGTAACCAAAGATGCGGTCGAAGACGAAGGTTTTGAGATGGGCTTTGAAGGAGGCAAGGCAAATAGAGAAAAACTATTTCCACTCGTGGGTGAATCTGTGACTCGTGGTCACAGATTTAAAATAGTTTCAAGGCGAAGTAGAGGGGAGCTGAGGAGAAATTTTTTCACTCAGCGAGTTGTTCGAATCTGGAATGCATTGCCTGAAAAGGTGGTGGAGGCTGATTCGATAACAACTTTTAAAAGGGAATTAGATCTTTATTTAGGGAGAACGGGTCTATTAGGCTATGGGGAGCGGGCAGGGCAGTGGGATTGAATCGCTCTTTTCAAAGAGCCGGCACAGACTAGATGGGCCGAATGGCCTCCTTTTGTGCCGTAAAATTCTATGATTCTATGATTCCTTCTGTTTGAGACAGCGCCTTTGGAGGATGGTCCCAAAGTGCTTCACAGGATGTACTGTGAGTGAAAGCAGTCACTGTGTGTTTAGAGAGTAACTCTGACAATATTGTGGAGTCCTGTGGTTCAGTGGTTAGAACACTCGTCTTACAAACGTGAAACCTGTGTTTTGAATCCAGGCTGGTCAGGGAAAAACATTGGGCAAGTTTCCTTACTTCACACACCTAATAATAATCTGTCCAAAAAACTATAGTACATTGGCCATTTCAATCCACGACTGTTTGTGGGGACGCTGCTGTGTGCAATTGGCTGCTGCATTTTGCCCACGAATATACAGTCAATTCACTTTACAGTGTATTCTGTGAAGCGCTTTGAGACACAGTCTGGAAGACGTGAAAAGTGCTCTATCAAAAGGCAAGGATAATGATTATGATTATTATTATTATATGGGGCTCTCCCCAGCGCTGGACTAGTGGTGAATTTAAACTCGGAGTAAAGTATCTTTGCTCACAAACGTGAGGTTCTGTTGTTTTTTTAAAAAAAGAAAGTGAATGCAGGTCTGCTATTGTCAGTGCAAGTGTCACTGTTCACATTAACATAAAACAGAAGGATTATTACATTGCTAAACAACTTCAGGCGTGAACGGCGCTGAACAAGTGGAGTTTTGTTGCTGTAATGGCCAATCCACTGTACTGTAGTCACCACGCTGCGCTGTAAATCCTGCCAGTCAATTTGAAAACGTGACAAGACTGCAAAGGCAATAATAAAAATAATCCTTGTATTTATCTCACCGTGCGCTTCACAGGATACACTGCAAAGTGGAGTGACTGCATTCTGTGGAAAAAAAGCGGCAGCCAATTGAGAAGACATCAAACAAATCGAGTCCTGAGTTCAAATCTCATTTGAACACTTGATAATAATCTACACCATGTTGTTTAACGTGAAACCAATATGTTACCTAGCGGACAACAAAGGAGATTTTTGCTTTTTAAAAAAAAAGCCTTCAAGATAAATCTTTAATCACAAACCATGTAATAAGGGATTACTGCTGATCACTTTCCTCCAACGAAAATCAATTGTTCGCTTCGGACCCATTTGTGGGGCTTATTGGCCGTAAATTGGCTGCCGAGTACAAGCCAACAAAGCGCAGTCACAGCACTTGACACAAATGACCTGTGAGGTATTGCAATGTTAGGAGAGGCTTAAATGTTAAAAGAGGCTTACGGAGCGCAGGGCGATATCATGGAGGGAATCAAAAAAAGGTCAGGATCTTAAACTTAGTTTATTGAGGGAGTGACAGCAGGAATCACACTGGGTGGGGGTAGAGACTTTTCTGTTGTTGCCCAGCCCGGAGTCTGACGCAACTGGAAACCCGCTTAAGGTCTCCAAACCCAACTGAGAATTCCATGCCTCCCACCTACACATGGAAATCCCAGAGATAGATTGTTGGAATAGAATTCTCTCTCTCTATATATATATGTTTATATATATATATATATGGTGGGACGTATCCCACTTATCTAATTCTGGATAGTAATAGGTGCAGGTCGGCAAGAGCCAAGGAAGGGGAATGGCGGGAGGGGGGAATGGCGGGAGGGGGGAATGGCGGGAGGGGGGAATGGCGGGAGGGGGGAATGGCGGGAGGGGGGAATGGTGGAAGTTGGGGAATGGCGGGAGGGTGGAACGCCCAGAGCCTGCGATGCGGGAATAATGGCTGGAGTCGAACAAGCTAAAACAACAACAACACAATTTCATTTATAGAGTGCCTTTCACATCGGGAGGATGTTCCAAAATGCTGAATTCACAACAGGAATCCCAAGCAAAGGGGATGGGCAGGGCCGGGGGTGGGAGAGAGTAAGGAGGGGAGGGAGAGAGTTGGGAGGGCAGCAGAAGGCAGAGTCTTGAGACCGGCCTTGAAGGAGGCAAGGGAGGGCGCAAGGCGAAGGGACTGTGAGATGAAGTTCCAGAGTGTGGGGGCAGAGAGGCTGAAAGTCCATCCGTCAATGGTAGGGCGGGGGACACAGAACAGGCTGGAGCCTGTTGGACGGAATGGGGAGGTGGGGGTGGGTTCATAAGGGGACAGCAGTTCGGAGAGGTTGGGGACGTGAATGGCTTTGAAGGTGAGGACATCACTGATTGCTGTGTAGAGAGTCTGGCTCAATTCTGCTGCTTGCTCCCGACCCACCTGACCAGACAGGGAGACACACACAGGTAAAGTAAATCAACAGCAGAGACTCAAGACTCACGCCAAACACACAGTGTAGGAACTGTCGCCCTGGATATAATTGGATTCTGTCGAGTTTTAACGTCAGTGAAACACTCATGCTGACATTTCAGCTATGATTTCAGCCGCGCGATGGATTAAGAGAGACAATTACCTGGATATGAATTATGAATGAAATTTTCTCTAATCGCCTGTAACACTCTGTCGTAATCACCCAACAAAAAAAACACACGAGCACAGAAAGCAAGAGACCCAATCAGTCTCTCAAAGATTTCTCCTGATTAATTCCTCGCAAGGTGGTTTTTTTCCCCCCACCACATTTACATAGAGAACAAAATTATATCATTTATTTTTCTCAAAAGAATGAATTAACCGCAGTTATATCAAATTATCGGCTTGTCAGCGGGAAGAAGGAACCTCAGCAGTTGTTAAAATTAGGTCTCGACAGCCACAAATAGATTCAGGTGTTTAAAATAATTAATAAGAATCATGACGATATAGCACCTTTCAACAACAACAACTTGCATTCATTGCCAGTCCAATGGAGGCACCGGGTGGTGGATTGGGGAGTGAGAAGGTCCAGGAGGTGCCAGGGAGTGTGAGGATCTTGAAGTCGGTCTGTGCGGCATTGGGAAGCCAGGGGAGCTGGTGAGATGTCGGTACGGAGGTTGACTTGGGTAAGGTCGCTGGTTACCAAGTTTCTGAATGAGCTCATTCTGATCACATCATTGAGACGTCACAAAGCACTTTGAACAATACAACAACAAAATTGTACGTGTACTTGAAGCACCCTTCACGTCAGGAGGACGTCCCAAGGCAACTGGACAGTCACTGTTTCACATCCGAGCTGGGGATGGGAGGACATTGGGGGGGGGGGGGGGGGGGGGGGACATGGGGGGGGGAATTAGGAGTTGCCAATGGGACGATAGAAGAGGAGGGTCTTAAGGCGGGACTTGTTGGAGGTCAGGGAGGGGGCGAGGCGGAGGGACCGCGGGATGGAGTTCCAGAGGTTGGGGCAGAGTGGCTAAAGGCTTGCACGCCAATGGTGGGGTGGGTGGGCCGGGAGACATGGAGCAGGCCAGAGCCTGCTGAGTGGAGGGCAGATTGGTAAGAGGGTCACAAGTGTAGCAAAGAGCAAGTATTGTATATTTTGTGGGTGAAACGGGGCAGAGGATTGCGACCGCAGTGCCCCACAAACAGTCGTGGATTGAGTGATCACATTGTTATTTTTTTGGTGGAAAATTATTACCCCCCGAAAGCGATACCCCAATCGATTAGCAACCGGGTTCCTATTTACTGCTGGGTAATCAGAGGCGTGTGGGGTAAGGAAACTTGCCTAAGGTTTGTCTAGTCAGCCTGAGAATCAAACCCTGTGCCCTCTCACTTTTATGGCTGTGATTCAAGCAGTCTCCCCTTGCCTCCCAACGGAAACTAACGCTTGCTTTGAAGACATGGGCCTGAGGGAGCGAGGCTCGAGGTACAAGAGAGAGAGAGAGAAGAATATGACTGTATCTTCTTAGTCCTGTCTGTCTCAGCAGATTCTCAATCAGACTCAACGCTCGAATGACAAACCCATTTATTTTTCACCTGTCATCGTCTGGCCTAAATGACAAAGACACGGCGGGTAGGTTTCTAATAGCTTCCATTCCACACTATCTCCACCAGCCTCCTGGGACTCAGGTCAGCATCCGATAGTGCAACCCTCAAAACATAAGTATGTTCTCTTAAGATCTCTGTGAAAGCCCCTGGAATATTTCAAAGCAGCCAGGCTGGTTGCCATAGTACAATAGTGAAGGTTAGGGCCAGTGGGGAGAGGGAGGGGGTGTGAAGAGAATAATGACTGTGAAGAGAAAAATGCTTCTTAAAAAAAATACATTGTCTCTGTCTCTCTCTCTCTCCAAGGTGACTGCACCGGACAGCAGATGCAAATGGAGCAACAATATGTTATTCTATTCTAATTATTATTATTTCTTCAAGCATTTCAAGGCCCAACCACGCATGAGAGGCGCTGTATACGTGCAAGTTGTTGCTGAGAAGATTCGTTTTTTGTCAGTCAGGTGCGGAAACCCATCACCGTCCCCAAACCAAGATGAGAATTCTGCAATAATAATAAAAATCCTTGCATTTGATATTGTGCTTTTCACATCTTATCGACATCTCAGCTTCACAGAATATACTGTAAAGTGAAGTGACTGTATATTTGTGGGCGAATCGTGGCAGCCAATTGCGCACAGCAGCGTCCCCACAAACAGCCGTGGATTGAAATGACCAATTTTATTATTGTGGTTTATTTTTTTGGACGGATTATTATTCTATACATTCCACCTACACATTAGCTCCCCATCCCCCAGAGGATCCAATTCAAGATCCACATCCTGACTTTCAAAGACATTCATGGCCTTGTCCCCCTATCTCTCCGACCTGCTTTCCCCCTATGAATCTCCTTGCCCCCTCTGTTCAGAGGGCTCCGGCCTGCTCCATGTCCCCCGCCCGACCTGTTCTACCATCAGCTGACAGGCTTTCAACCTCTCTGCCCCCACACTCTGGAACTCCATCCCTCAGTGCCTTCGCCTCGCTCCCTCCCTCGGCTCCTTCAAGGCCGGTCTTAAGACCCTCCTCTTCGACCGTGCCTTTTGCTGCCCTCCCAACTCTCTCCCTCCCCTCCTAACTTTCTCCCTCCCCTCCTAACTCTCTCCCTCCCCTCCTAACTCTCTCAGGGCCTTCCCCCCCTACCCTGCCCCTCTCCCATGCTCAGGTCCCGACCTGACTGTTCAGTTCTTTGGGACGTCCTTCCAACGTGAAAGGCGCTCTGTAAATGTCATTTTGTTGTTGTTTTACACATGGAAATCATGAAACTCCTGCAGCTCGGGTTAGAGCGCTCGCCTTACAAGCGTGAGACCTGTGTTCGAATCCAGGCAGGTCAGAGCGAAACCCTGGGCAAGTTTCCTTACTCCACACGCCTGATAATAATCCCTCCAAAAAAAACCACAATGATAAAAAGAATTGGTTACTTCAATCCACGACTGTTTGTGGGGACGCTGCTGTGCGCAATTGGCTGCCACATTTCACCCACATTTCACCCACCATCAATTCACTTGACAGTATATTCTGTGAAGCGCTTTGAGATATCCTCTCGACGTGAAAGGCGCTATATAAATGTAAGTTTTGATTGATTGATCGACGTCTAGAAGTCTTAAAAAGTGCTACAGTATATCAAATGCAGATTATTATTATTATTATTAACTACAGTCCAAGAGGAAAGTTTTCAGGCGGGATTTGAACGAGGAGGCAAGGCGGAAGGATTGAGGGAGAGGGTTTCAGAGTCGGCTGAAAGCGCGACCTCCGATGGTGGGGGGGAGGGTGCGGAGAGAGACGAGCAGGAGCTGGGGCCAGTCGAGCGGAGGTGCTGGGTGGTGGATTGGGGATTAAGGAGGTCAGAGAGTTAAGGAGGGGAAGCCAGGGAGTGAAGGGATTTGAACACAAATCTGAATAATGCACACAGCACAACAGAAGAAACTGTAAATGAAGTGAAGGATTGGGTGGAAGTCAATGTACAGTGACACAGTTGAGTTTCAAGTTGAGTGGAAGACTGAGGGACTGATCGATAATTCTTTTCAGGCACAATTTGCCGCCTGTCAGCTTCACATCTTCCCGCAGACTGTATTTGTTCATACGAGACACCTATGCTCCATCCCCCCTCCCCCAGGATCTCTCCTGCTTGCTCCCTTGCTTGCTCACTCAGCTCGCTCGCTCACTAATTCGCCAACGCTCTTTACGGCAAACCAAAAAGAAAAAAAATCTTCCTTAAAAATTGGGTTGAAACTTGCTGGCGAAAGGACTCAGAGAGAGAGAAAGAGAGAGAGAGAGAGAGCAAGAGCGGAAGAGAGAAACATTAACACTTTCAGGTTGAGCCCACAGTCTACGCTGATGATTGTTTCGTTGTTGGGAGTTCCAGTTCTTCAGATGAGGTGTTAAACCTAGATCCCATCAGCTCCTGTTAATAATAATAATAATCCTTGCATTTTATACACCTTAAAACTGAGTTAAGACGTCTCAAAAGCCTTCACAGAATGCACCATAATGTGGATTGACTGTATACCTTGTGGGTGAAATGCGGCAGCCGATTGCGCCCACAGTGTCCCCACACACAGCCATAGATTGAATGGCCAAAATATTATTTTGCAAGATGATTACCCCCGGAATAGCAATCCATCCAATGAACTGATAACCGGGTTCCTGCTGACTCGAGATAAACAGGCGTGCAGGCTAAGGAAACACAGCTACGGTTTGTGTTTAGGGAATCGAACCCAGATCCTCTCGTTTCTGAGGTGAGTGCGCTATTAGACTCCACGTCCGTCGAGGGGATATTGAAGACCAATCCCACAAAAAGAGAATAGAGTTTCCTGGCCATCAATCCCAGGATAAAGTGGACCATTAACTTCAGACTTCATGGTTGTTTGTGGGTCATTGACACACCCAACATGGCTGCCACGTTTGTCTGGATAATGCGGTCACTAAAGATGATAAACATTTCTGTGCTTCTGATAATAATAATCACACTTGTATTCGATATAGCGCTTTCCACATCGCGAGGTCGTCTCAAAGTACTTCACAGAATTTACTGTAATGGCCTCCTGGCAATTTTTCTCTTCCAGTTTCCTGGAAGCAACAACCCCCCACCCCACCACACACTCCAATAAAATTGGTCACTTCACTCATGCATCCCATGGCTGTTTGTGGGACATTGCTGTATGTAAACTGACTGCTGCATTTCACCCAGAAAATACACAATCAGTCCACTTTACAGTATATTCTGTAAAGCTCTTTGGGACTTCGACAATGTGACAATGTACTATCTCAAAAGCAAGGATTTTTTTTGTAAGTGGTTACATGACAGGGAAGATAGCGTTACAGTTTATGGTGTCTGTTCAAGCCATACCATCAGTTAGCTTCAAATAAATAATAATGAAAGCTAGGAGCAAAAGCTAAAAATATGCAATATTACATTTATATTATTCAATATTTCAGTTAATATATATATTTTAAATTACACTAGATAGGAATGCGATATGATAGTTCCCATATTTAGTAGAGAAGCTATCAATTACATTCACACAGATCTTGAAGTGGTTAGGATTGGATTGCTGTGTTAGGTACTAATTGGCCCATCTATCAGCAAAGACACATAGCAGAACTGGCACACACTTGGAATACAGGGGTACTGCCTGCGGTTTGCCCTGGGGTATTGTAAATGTAAAACTGTAATGTAGATCGGGACACAGCCGTAACTCTAATGGTATTCCTCTCTGCAAACTCCGTGCAATAGCTCGTGCCGAAAGCTTTTAGAAGATCAAGTACTACATTTAACAAGCAGCAGCCGAAACAACTGACCATTATAGTAATCCTTGCATTTAATATTGCGCCTTATCATGTTGTTTCCGACCTGTCGCTGCTGTGCCAATTGGCTGCCGCGTTTCGCCCCAAAAATACAGTTAATCACTTTGCAGTGAATCCTGTGACGCGCTCTGAGAGGTTCTACTTTTATTAACTTTATTATTATAAGGACTGTTAAGAACAATAGCTTGTTTGACAATGCAGTGTATAAAGTGTATTCTGTGAGACGTCAAGAAGACGTGAAAAACGTGAAAAAATATCAAATGCAAGGATTATTATTAATATTATTATAATGCAGCACTCTCCTCCCCATCCCCCTTCTAGCCCTCTCCCACACATACACACACCCCACACACGCCTAACACTGTACTGTAGCACTAGTCTAAACCAGGAGGGAGTAGGGGGAAGAGAGAGAGAGAAAGCAAACCATGTACATCTCCCAACAAGGAGTGTTTTACAAGCACGTCCGGGATTCTGAGCTATTCCCTTGAGGGACTATTTCCCGTTACTCCGAACTGTATCCTTATAACCCCCGAAACATCGCTAAGGTACCCGCCAGGTTCAACCACTTCAAACAACAAACAAGAGATGGAGCAGAAGGGGGCAGTGAGGTTCAGGTCTCTGGGCCGTGCGGTTTGGCTGTCAGGCTGATGTAACACAGACTGAAGCATCGCAGTTTAATTTCCTTTTCACTCGAAAGAAAAATAAACGACCCGACATGTGGCTCGTGTATCACCTGCCATTTACACTGCGTCACCAGCCAACCGCAGCGGGCATTCAGGGAAAACTATTTGGTGCTGGAGCGGAGTGAGCGAAGGGAAATTTGTTCACTTGAGTGACATTGCCACCCTCCCCTCCTCCCAACTCATCCCATCTCCTCCCAACTCGCCCCCCACTACCCCTACTACCCCCAACTAGGCCCCCCACTGTCCCTCCCCGAAACTCACCGCCTCTCCCCCACCCACCCTCCCTCCTCAACCCCCTCCCCCACCCACCCACCTTCCCCCCAACTCAACCCCCTCTCTCGCTCTGTATGCCCAGTTCGGTGGATGTTAAAGCTTCAGGAAAGGGAGTCTCTGGCCAACAATCCCCCAAATAAAACTGGCTTCACGGCTGTGTGAAGGACGGTGCCATTCGCAGAATTTCCTGCCGACAAATACCCGGTCACACTCATGTGATATTGGTCACAAGTTGCCGCATCAAATGCAAGGATTATTATCGGTATTATTAGTGTTCTCATCATCATCATTATGATTATTATTCTAAAGTCACACAAGGACAATCACGAGACGTCTCCAGCACGTGATAAGTTTCTGCGTTGGGTTTAGTCCCTGTGTTTGCCCGCTTAGCACTCATCGCAATCCAACATCACTCACTGTGTGAAGCAGAGGAGGAATTGTCTTGCGGGTCACAATCTGCACAAAGCGTTCGCTTCAATGCCCGTGGGATCCACAATCAATCTGGGCAAGCGCCGATATAACTGGCCGATGTGATGCATCTCCACAACCCTACACCTTTCATGGCCCATCTCTCTCGACAACAAAACTAAATTTGCTACAAATAAAATCACAACAGAATCCTCCCACAGACGAGAGCAAGGTACGGTTATATATAAGGTAATTACTGGATAATCAACTCGTCTCTCAGGCTGGTTGGGCACAAGAGTTGCAGACACAATTGGTGGCTTGTTTCCTGGCTGTTTGTGGGACATTGCTGCGAGCAATTGCACTGCCTCATTTGCTGGTAAATTTAGTCGTTCGTTTTCACAGTAAAAAGCGTGATGTGCTGAGAGATGTCATGTCATTCCGGCATCATAAGGAGCCATTCCAAACGCAGGCATTATCATTATTATCAGTTACTCATTTTTGTCCGGGCTGACAAGCTCGGACATTTTGAGAGTGCTTCCCTCTGCGTGCTCCACAGCCACAGAGGGCGTTTGAGATGTTTTGATGTTTCGTCCACAAAATAGACAGTCAATTCACTTTACAGTGAAGCACTTTCAGACGCCTCAAATGTGTGATGGCTCTATATTAAATGATCAGATGTTGAGCCAAAGGGTTGGTAAGAAAAGTTTACAACAGCAAGTCTTGGAGAGACTGCGATCAACACTGCTAGTTCTTCTGCAAAACACAGTCATTACATGTCACAGTACACTCATTCACCCACAAGATGATAATAATTCTTACATTTATATTGCGCTTTCCATGTCTATTCGACGTCT
The DNA here is from genome assembly GCA_035084275.1 of Hydrolagus colliei. Taxonomy (NCBI): domain Eukaryota; kingdom Metazoa; phylum Chordata; class Chondrichthyes; order Chimaeriformes; family Chimaeridae; genus Hydrolagus; species Hydrolagus colliei. Next base: position 6,011,634 of record CM068770.1, on the reverse strand, counting down.
CAAAGCGCTTCACAGAATACAACAACATCCCAAGGTAGGGACCAGAGCAGGGTGGGAGGGAGAAGACAAGAGGGAAGAAAGGGGGGAGAAGATGTAGAGATGAGAGCAGTGGGGGAGGGGTTTTGGTCAGGGGAAGGAAAGTAGGAAAATTGACTGTATATTTGTGGGCGAAACGCGGCAGCCAAATTGCACACAGCAGTGTCCCACAAACAGTGAGAATTGGGGCCAGGGGGAAAAGAGGGTAAGAGGGGAGAGGGAGGGAAAGGTGAGGTAAAATCAAGGAGGAAAAGTGGGTTAAGGGGGAAAGGGAGGGAGAGAAAGGTGGGTGGGGGGCAAGATCAGGGAGAAAGGGGGGTAAGAGGTAAGATATATAGACAATTCACTTTGCAGTGTATCCTATGAAGCTCTTGAGACGTCTCAACAACATAAGGCACTGTATCAAACACCAGGATTCTTACCATTATTATCTCCTGTGAACCTCTTTGCTTCGAAATGTCCTCCCTTGGGATGCTGACAGGCGAAGGTTTTAAATTTAAGCATTTTTATTACATTATTAATAACAAATAACGAGTATTCAATTGAAATTATTATAGTATATTCATAAATGATTCATCAGAACAGCTATTGACATTTCAACTGCTAATGACAGAGAAGTAATTCATCGAGCCTAAATCATTAAAGCCTAGAATCATTAACGCTTTGGGGTTTTTTTATTCACCGATTTTCAGATTTACTGCTCAGATGCGCTACCGACATTTTGGAAGAAATAGTTCAGCCGGGATTTGCTACACGGGCACAAGAGTTTTTTTTGCTAGAAGACTTTACTGTGTAGAACTCACCTTTGTGGTAGAGGCACTACAAATTGCACTGGAAATGAGTACATTTGAATTCCTTGTTCAAATCGAGTTCATTGTTCAGAACATCCAGTAGATTACAAAAATATTTGTGCAGCCTCCTCACATTTCAGTTCCAAGTGTGGGAGGGAGGGAGGAAATTGGTGTGGAAGGGAGGGAGGTCAAACAACATCAACCTCCTTCACCTCCTCGAGCACTTGATAGAGGGGAGAGAAGGGAGGGATGGAAATTTGTCTTGAGATGGGCTTTGAAGGAGGTAGGGACTTGATATTACACCTTATCACATCGTTGAGATTTCTCAAAGCTCTTCACAGAAGAGCTTTGTAAGGTAAATTGTCTGTATTTCGTAGGCAAAATGCAGCAGCCAATTGTACGCAGATAGACATAGATTGAGTAACCAGATGTTTTGGGAAAGAGGATTATTACCCCACGGAAAGTGGCAGTAAATAGGAACAGCCGGGTTCCTATTTACTGCCAGGTAAACAAAGGTGTGTGGAGTAAGGAAACTTGCCTAAATTTGTGCCAGGGAACTGAACCCGGGACTTCTTGCTAGCGAGGCATCGCTCTAACCACTTCCCCACAGGAGTTTGAGATGACTCTTGGAGGAGAGCAACAGTGGAGGGGTGGGGCCGGGGAAATAAGACACTAAGCAAAAGTGTCTGCTTTATGAAGATTCAATAAATCTTCTGGCGTTCATCAGTAAGATTGCTCCAATCTCATTTAAAATCATTTTGATATGCGCACGTTGAAGACTATGTTCTCTGCTAATTTATTTATAGAATTAATATCCTTGACCCTCCCCCCTCCCTCCTCCCCCTAAAGAGATATATTTTGTGGAAATTCTACAAATGCGTAAATAATTAAAGAAAACTGGATAATTCCTGCCAACAGCCTTGAATGTTGATGAATTTTTGGGAATCTGCCAGTGTAAAAAAAATCAATGGATGGCATTTCCCAATGGGTTTCAAAATGACATTATGCAAACCAATAGAGATCAAATGGCTGTGTTGTTCTGTAGGCTAACGGAGCTGCCAATTTCCCCAAAGCACCATCCCACACAGGGCACGGGATCTGTGTTTAATGGCTCATCCGAAAGATGGCGTCTGCACCAATGCAACACCTCCCCCACCAGCCAGACTCAGATCACTTTGTGGTGGGAGGTTCAAGTCCTGGCGTGGGATTTGAACCAGCGGATAACTGAACCAGGCAGTCATTATCATAATAACAATAATGATAATAATCCTGGTATTTGATATAGTGCCTTTGAAATGTCCCAAAAGAGCCAGTGTGTCAGTGTGAGTGAGGCAACTGCCAACAATCATAGAATGCCTCCTTCAAAGTCCATTCCAGGTTAAAAGCTGCCTTTGTAATCTCTGTACGGACCTGCAAATTGGAAGAGTCTGTGATATCTGTTTACACCATTAATATTCACTTCATACAACATCGTCCATCATTGACAAACAGAAGCCATTACCCACCTTAACCTATTTCCTCTCTTTAACTCGACTGAAAACTTTACTCCAGCGAGTTCCTTAATACATATAAATCATTCATGGCATTGTAAAACTAACAGAGAGGGGAAAGATCAAGTGAAGTGCTGCGTTGAGCATCTCAAAGTACTTTGTTGTAACTGGGTTTAATTTTACGCTGCTCCAGCCACACACAGTGACACACACACTCACGCACCCGCGCCTTCCACGCGGGAGGACATCCCAAGGCGCTGGATAATCAAGGACTTGCACCCATACTGGATGTTGGGATCGGGAGGGGTAGAGGGCAAGGAGGGTAGGAGTAGAAGGGTGACAGAAAGTATGGTCAAAGAAGAGGGTCTCGAGACAACAACAACCATAACTTGCATTTATATAACGTCCCTCAGAGAGCTCAACAGTGGCGGAGCATGATGTTGAGCCCGAGGTGTGGGAGGGGAGGTGACCGTGGACACAGTTAAAGAGTAAGGAGACAAGGGAGGGGACTGAGGCGTAAGATCTTAAGCCCAGATCCACTGCCTGTTCGATAAACATTAAAGGTCCCACGGCCTTATGCAAAAAGCTTCTCCCAGTGTCCATTCCAACAATCTGCCTGGTTAATTGGCCAGATGTGGTCAAGACTAATAATCACATTTGACATGTGAAATAATTGCATTTATCACGCGATTCAAACAGCAACAACTTACACCTATATAGGCACCCGCCACACAGGGAATCTGCTGCCTCAAAGTGCTCACAGGATATACGATAAAGTGTATTGACGCAAATAATAACAATAATAACATCATAGTGACTTTATCAACAAATTAATTGACAAATTGATCATTTCAATCCACGATGGTGGGGATACTGCTGTGCGCAATTGGCTGCCACGTTTCACCCACAAATATACAGTCAATTCACTTTATACTCTGTGAAGCGCTTTGAGACGTCTAGAAGATATGAAAAGCGTTATATCAAATGCCAGGATTATTATTTATGAGCAAAGAAATGATGAATTCTTATAGGATGGAGAAAGGGCTCCACATGTAGGCCTCGGTTGCCACTGCGCCCTCCATCCGGTCACATTTGGAAACATTTCATCTTGGAAAAGCAAGTTAAATTTCTACAGAACAGAAAATCTCAAGGCATTCAAGCGATGAGCAGTAAGTGGGAGAAATTCAGAAGTGATGTAGGAAGTCGGGGAGAAAATAACCACTAGATAAAAGAACAAACAAGCATTATTAAATCCACACAGCTACACCTCGCATTTATATTGTGCCTATAATCTTATCGTTAATAATAATCCTTGCATTTAATATAGCATTTGATTATGTTACTGAGACATCTCAAAACGTTTCACAGAATATACTGTAAAGTGAATTGACTGTATGTTTGTGAGCCAATCGCGCACAGCAGCGTCCCCACACACAGCGGCGTCCCCACACACAGCGGCGTCCCCACACACAGCGCCCTCCCCACACACAGCGCCCTCCCCACACACAGCGCCCTCCCCACACACAGTAGCAGATTGAAATGACCAATTTATCTTTTTTTTAAAAAGCAATTATCATCCCCCAGAAAATCGATCCACCAATTGACTAACAACAGGGTTCCAATCGACTGCTAGGTAAACAGAGACGTGTGGAGGTTAACCTTAGACCAGTGGCTTCCAAACTTTGAATAGTGGCGCCCCCCACAAACTCAGCAACGTTTTCATTGCACCCCCGACCCCCCTCCTTCACACTCAGCTCCACACACTCGGGTCCTCGGCTCCATCCCTGCCCAGGGCTCCACCAGGTCACCAGGCCCGCGGTGAGCCAACAGACCCCAAAACAACAAAACTCGCACAATAGCTTAATACAGAATGGTTCCTTTTGTTTAACAAAAAGCTCCACCTCTGTAGATTCTCCACCTATGTAGATTGACCTTCTCTATACATTCCTGTCACACTCCACTACCAAACTACACTACACCACCAAACCCCGGCTTTATATTTGTGCTCAATTAACCCTAAGGGCTGGTGCCCAAATCTCAAACTCCAATCAAGCCTGTCTGTGGTGCAGCCCTGGCTGTCTCCCTTTAACACGGGTTATAGGTTGATCACCAATAACCATCAAAGGCAGTGAGTGACAAGCTTTATCCCCTGCTGTATAAGCATAGCCATGATCAGAGTGGGAGGTGCTGTCATTTGGGGCTTTGATGCCCCCTCCCCCCCCCCCCCCCGAGTTCTTTCTCTGTAACATCACTTTCTTGCCAAGTTGCAATCCTTGGCAACAGGTTTGGATACCTCTCACTGGGGCAGTGGCTTCCAAACTTTGAATACCGGTGCCCTCCTCACACTCCTCACTCGGGTCCTCGGCCCCGCCTCAGCTCCACGTGTACTCGGGGGCTCGAGACACTAAAGCTCTGCGCGCCCCCCACCCCGGCTAACGGTATGCGCCCCACAGTTTGGTAAACACTGACTTTGACAGACAAACTATCCTCTGATTCAACTTTGGCAGACAATCAAGGATAACTTGATTAACAACAGGAAAATCTCAAAATCAGACACAACAGAAAGTCACCAAATTGCTGTAAAGCCCCCACCCTGGAGCCAGTGACAGATTGATGGCACGACAATGTTAGGCAGCTCTGCTGTCCTCTGTGTATAAATGAGGTACTGTACATACTCCTTTATGTGTAAGATAATAGAGCTGGGGTGTAATAAGTCACCATTGCCTCTTATCACACGCGAGCCAGAGATCATATTCTGTACCTTTCATCTAAAGCCTATTTCATCTCAAGAACAACAAGTTTTGTCCTTCCAGCAATGCTAATCTACCAGGGTCCCATTTCAACACTGTCATCGCTATTCAGTACATGTTTGATGTCTTGCCAGGGCTGCAGGGAATTAATAGCAAAGAGCTCTCTCTGCTGGCAGCGGGATTTGCAGACAAGGACGGGTGAAAGCAGAGATTTGGAAGAACTCCCTTCTCTCGGAGGGCTTCCAGGGCATGTCATGATTTGCCAGTGGGTGGTGGTTAGACTAGAGTTAGTTGGTCACTTTGAGACATTTATTTTTGTGAAGTGTACTGTGTACAGACATGCCTTCAAAATAATAATAATCATAATACTAAGAAGAATCCTTGCATTTGACTTATAATAATAGTAACAATCCTTGCAATTCAAATAGCACTTTTCACGTCTTCTAGGTGTCTCAAAGCGCTTCACAGAATACACTGCAAAGTGAATTGACTGTACATTTGTGGGCGAAATGCGGCAGCTAATTGCGCACAGCAGCGTCCCCACAAACAGTCGTGGATTGAAATGACCAATTTGTATTATTGTTTTTTTTCCAAGGAAATATTATCAGGTGTGAGGAGTAGGGAACTTGGCAAAGTTTGCCCTGCTGGGAATCGAACCCAGGTCTCTCGTTTCCAAGGGGATTACTGAGCTATGGAACTCTACAGGATTTAGCGCCTCATCATGTCATTGAGACATCTCAAAGCACTTCACAGATTATACTGCCAAGTGAATTGACTCTATTTTCTGGGTGACAGCACACAATAAAGTCCCACAAATTTGTACAAAGCATTAATAATTACCAAATTATTAATTATAACTTTTCTATGACCATAGACCATAGCAGAGAGCCTGGAGTGAGCTATATCCGGAGTGAGGCGAGGTCAGAGGGAGAAGGATTTGGATGAGAGTAGGAATTACTTGTTTTAGTATTAAACTGTATGAATATTGCTTTAGTACCTAACTGTATGAATATTGAATATGTACTAACTATTTCATAGAATCATAGAATCATAGAATTTTACGGCACAAAAGGAGGCCATTCGGCCCATCTAGTCTGTGCCGGCTCTTTGAAAAGAGCGATTCAATCCCACTGCCCTGCCCGCTCCCCATAGCCTAATAGACCCGTTCTCCCTAAATAAAGATCTAATTCCCTTTTAAAAGTTGTTATCGAATCAGCCTCCACCACCTTTTCAGGCAATGCATTCCAGATTCGAACAACTCGCTGAGTGAAAAAATTTCTCCTCAGCTCCCCTCTACTTCGCCTTGAAACTATTTTAAATCTGTGACCACGAGTCACAGATTCACCCACGAGTGGAAATAGTTTTTCTCTATTTGCCCTGTCGAAACCCCTCATGATCTTATAAACCTCTATTAGGTCTCCCCTCAATCTTCTCTGCTCCAGAGAGAATAACCCTAGCCTATCTAGCCTCTCCTCATAGCTGAAGTCCCTCAATCCTGGCACCATCCTAGTAAATCTTCGTTGTACCCTTTCCAATGCCTTCACATCCTTTCTGTAGTGTGGTGACCAGAATTGAACACAGTATTCCAGCTGAGGCCTCACCAAAGTCCTATAGAGGTTAGTCAGCACTTCCTGACTTTTGTACTCTATACCCCTATTTATAAAGCCTAATATCCCATATGCCTTCTTAACAGCCTTGTCTACCTGTCCTGCCACCTTCAACGAGTCACTAACACAAATCCCCAGGTCTCTCTGTTCCTTTACACCATTTAAAATTGTACTATCTAGCCTATATTGCCTCCCTTCATTTCTTCTCCCAAAATGCATCACCTCACACTTCTCTGCATTAAACTTCATCTGCCATGTGTCTGCCCACTTTACCAATTTGTCTATATCCTCTTGCAGATGGCTACTATCCTCCTCACTGTTTACTATTCTCCCTAACTTAGTGTCATCTGCAAACTTGGAAACTGTACTCCGTACACCCAAGTCCAGATCATTGATGTAGATTTATTGCATGTATGTATCAACTTTAAACTGTTGAATTGTTTAAACTGTTGATATCATTGGTATATTGGACTTGTGGCTAGATTTTACAAGGAGCAGCTGTAGCCAGTTTAATAATTACAAATTAAGTTAATTAACTTAGCAATAATAAGCAGCAGTGATTCAAACAGCAGTCTTCAGCATACTGATTAATTAGGTGTTAATTGCTGCTGACCAATCTGAAATGGGTAGCATCACTGGGGTATATAAAGGAAAGAACTGTGAGAACCTTATTCACTTACAGTGAGAAGGAATTGGGTGAGAATGGGAATTAGGTGCAAAGGGGTGGGGGGGGAGATGCAAAATTGTAACATATATTATATACTATTAATAATATAAAAAACATGGCTGGGGGGGGCTGAGAACTATGGCAATGTCCATGTGTGTAATGTGCTTTGTGCACCATAGACAACCATATAGCAGGAAGTGCCTCCGGCTGCTTGAGCTCAAGGTTTCTGAGTTGGAAGAGAGACTGGAGTCACTGCATCGTATACAAGAGGCTGAGGATTTTATGGACCAAACATTTCAGGAGGTGGTCACCCCACAGCCACAGAGGGTTCAGAGGGCGGGGTGACTGGGGTAGGAAGAGGGGACAGGCAGTGCAGAAATCCCCTGAGAATGTGACACTCGCAAACCGGTCTCTGTACTGATTACTGATGAGGGTGTTGATACCTCAGGGGAGAGTAGTAAACAGCAAGTGGATGCACAGGGGGACATAGGGAAGTGTGTAAATGCAATTGTCATTGTGTTAGAGTTGGTGAAGAATTGGTTAAAATTAGTATAGACTGTTAAAAACAGAGTGGGCTAGAGTGATGCCGTGTGATGTTTTTGTACAACTGCTGTATAAGATAAGGGAAGTTACTAGACATAGTTTGAGTTGTCAAGGTCACCATTAGAAACCGGTTAGAACAGACTGCGATAAGAAGAGCTCGTTTGCAAAGAAAGGCAGAGTTGGGTGAATAAGCACGAGAGTAGCATGAGATGTTCACGTGAACACCATGTGTCCAAGAAGGAAGAACCACTGATGGAAGAAACTGTACCACGACAGTAAGGAAGCCAACTGGAAGGAAAAGACAAGAAAAGGACTATCTCTCTTAACCTCGAGTAATGTGTGCCGGGTATTGTTGTATAGGAGGATTATGTGTGCCCTGTAATGTAATATTGCTTGCTTTAGTGTCAGCTCAATGAGTATACCTGAGTAAAAGAAACCTGGTGTAAAAGAAATAAATCAGTAGTACCTGGTCAATCGGAGGCTGGCTGTAACCTAATTTTTGACCGGAGAAATTGATATTTCACCCTGAGAAATTAATCTCTAACAATTGGGGATACAACAGTCCAAGGTATAGACAGGCGTTTCTGTCACCGAAGATGCGAGTCTTGGATGGTATGTTGCTTCCCTGGTGCCAGGGTTGAAGACATCACCAAACGGGTGCTTAAGATTCTACAGGGCGAGGGGGATCATCCAGAAGCGGTGGTCCATGTTGGGACCCATGATGTCGGGAAGGAAAGGGCTGAGATGTAACAGGGAGAGTATCAGAAGCTGGGGATAAACTAAAGAGCAGAACCTCAAAGGTGGTAATCTCTGGACTACTCCCGGTGCCCCGTGCAAGTGAGTTTAAAAATGGCAGAATCCAGCACATGAATGCATGGCTGGAGAAGTGTAGAAAGGAGGGTTTCAGGTTCCTCGATCATTGGGACCAGTTCTGAGGCGAGTGGAACCTGTACAAGATGGATGGGTTACACCTGGTGTGTCAGTGACCCGTGGTCACAGATTTAAAATAGTTTCTAAAAGAAGCAGAGGGGAGCTGAGGAGAAATTTTTTCACTCAGCAAGTTGTTCAAATCTGAAATGCATTGCCTGAAAAGGTGGTGGAGGCCGATTTGATAACTTTTAAAAAGAGGTAGACATTTATTTGGAGAGGACGCGGTTATGGGGAGAGCGCTTGGCAGTGGGATTGAGTTGCTCTTTTCAAACAGCCGGCACAGACTCAATGGACCGAATGGCCTCCTTTTGTGCCGTAAGATTCTATGATAATATGACCATATATTCCACTCAAATCTCTTGCCCTCTACTCTCTATCTCCCTCACTACAAGTTTAACATCACCTGCAAATTTCAATGATTCGCTATATCTTTCCTCAGTATATAGGGAATAATTTCTGTTTTCTTGAGGAGCAGAGATATCAAAGGCAAGAGATTCTGATTCCCATGCACCAAACAACTTGGCATCAAAGTTCAGTGAGAAGTGGTTGTTCTGATTCACATCAAATGAAGTTCAACTTGTGAGAGAGACGGTTTAATGTTGGTGTGAATTTAATGGCCACCATGTTTCTCCCACACATACACTTTACAGTATATTCTGTGAAGCGCCTTGAGACGCCTAGAAGACATGAAAAGCACTGCATCAACCAAGGATTATTATAATATTATTATTATGAACCCAGGAAATGTTCTGAAAACATACTTGCAATCTCCTTATTTACACTCATAGCCTCGAGGCTTTTGAAAATTGTATAATGGGGTGTCCCATGGTTAGAGCGCACACTCCGCAAGCCAGAGGACCTGGGTTCGATTCCCAGGCAGGGCAAAACATTGGGAAAGTTTCCTAATTACTCACACCTCCGTTTACCAAGCAGTTAGTAGGAACCTGGTTGTTAGTTGATTGGGGGATTGTGTTTCCTGGGATAATAATCATTAAAAAAAAATGTGCTCCTTCAATCCACAACTGTTTGTGGGCCACTGCTATGTCAGAAACAGAGCAGAGAGACTACCCTTGTGAAGGTTACAAATGACGTCCTCTCTTTCTATGACCAGGGCTCCCTCTGCCTCCTCGTCCTCCTAGACCTCTTCGCCGCTTTCGACACAGTTGACCACGCCATCCTCCGCCATCCCCTGTCCTCCGCCATCCACCTCAGTGGGACCGCACTCGCCTGGTTCGAGTCCCTACCTCACAAACCGCCAGCAGGACGTCTCCACAAACGATCTTTCCTCCCGCTCTCACCTGGTTACCTGTGGATTACCCCAGGGATCCATCCTTGGCCTCTTCCTCATCTATACGCTCCCTCTTGGGGATGTCATCCACAGACATGGGGCACAGTTCCACATGTATGCGGATGACACCCAACTCTATTTCTCACCTCACTTTGCGACCCCCAGTCCCCTGATTCATCAGCCTGCCTGTCGGACGTCAGGAGCTGGATGAGCGCAAATTTCTTGCAGCTAAACGTTGAGAAGACGAAAGCCATACTCTTTGGATCTCCAGTCCCACGGCTCTCACCTTCTCCACCTACCCGTCCTGCACCTAAAACTCTCCCAAACCTGTACACAACTTAGGCGTCAGATTCAACCCCCATGTTTCCTTCCTGTTTCCTTCCTCATCAGCACTGGTTCTTCCATCTCCGCCACATTTCCTGTTTCAGCTAATATCTCACCCCAAAAGCTGCCAAAATCATGATCCATGCCTTTGTCACCTCTCAGCTGGTCTACTCCAAAGCCCTCTTCACCGGTCTCCCCTCTATAGCCATTGAAAAAAATTCCAGCTCATGCAGAATTCTGCCACCCACATTCTCACCCGATCTAAACTTTGTTCCCCAATTACCCCAGTCCTTGTCAGACTTCACTGGCTCCCTATCACAGAGCAGATCAATTTCAAGTTCCTCACTCTTGTTTAAATGCCTCCACTCCTCTGCACCACCACCCCACTTCTCTACCTTCCTCTCTCCTTACAGCAGTACCCACTGCCTCCGCTCTACTGAGTCCAGCCTCCACCTTGTCCCCCGAACCCTCCGTGTCCACCATTGGCAGCCATGCTACACCCCAAAACGCTGGAACTCCCTCCCTCAATATCTTTGCCTCTCCGCCTCCTTTTCCACTTTCAAGTCGCTGTTTGACTGCGCCTGTGGTCACCTTCCTCCTCCCGCTGGCTCGGCCCCGGGCTCTGCTATTGTGAAGCGCTCTGAGACGCCGGCTGGTGTGGAGGGCGCTATAGAAATGCATGTTGTTGTTGCTGTGTAAATTGGCTGCCGCGTTTCACCCACATAATACACAGTCAATTTACTTTATAGTATATTCTGTGAAGAGCTTTGAGACGTCTCATAGACGTGGTAAAGCACTATACTACATCAAATGAAAGAATTATTATTATATTCTTTAAAAATCACAAAATTAACAAGTTACCCAGGAAAGCTCTAAAGTCACACTGTACATGCTCAGTATATTTAATCGAGATACAATATGAATGATAGAAGCTTGAAGAGAGGTAGGATTAAGGCAGAGTAGCAAGACTGATTGAACAAAAAGGCAAAATACTGCAGATGCTAGGAATCTGAAGTAAACACAAACCGAAGTGGCTGGAAAAGCTCAGCAGGTTAGGCATCATCTGTGGAGAGCGGAGTTTTAGATGGATGACTTTCGAGCTGGAACATGAAATCACTTTTGTCTCTCCATGGATGTTGCCTGACCTGCTGAGTTTTCCCAGCCACTTCTGAGATTGAATGAATGCCTTGCTCTGAAATTGAGTGCAAATGCAGTGAGCCAAATGGCCTACTTCTGTGCTGTCAATTTCTACAATTCTAACCCAACCAGCTCCTGGCAAAAGCACACAATATACATGAATAAACATCCAGAACGTAATTACACTCCTACTTAATGAATGCTGGGAACCTTGGCATATAATATAGATTTAACTATGATCGGAATGAGATTTTACAAGAGAAAGTGCACCAATATTTACAGTTTAAAGTACTTTACCAGTTTAAAGTACTTTACCAGTACTTTACAAATCCAAATTAAACACTTCTTCCTATCTTACTGGAATAATTGTCAGTCTTCACAGTCCTAGGGAGATACTTAACTGAAAGCACACAGCACTCTGTTACAATAAGCCATGATCTCTTGAGGTATATTCTCTAGCAATTGACCCCTGTGAGTTGGTCAGTTCAGGAATAAGCCCCTTCCTATCCAATGCCGTAGACCTCAGCGTCACTTCTGATCAAATGTTCCTCTGTAATGTTCTTCTCCCTCCACAAGCTACAGATCATCCAGAACTCTGCAGCTCGTGTCCTCTCCGGCACCAGGTCCCATAATCCCATCACCCCCACCCTCGCCCGGCTCCACTGGCTCCCCATCCCTCAGAGGATAGAGTTTGCAAATCCTTGTCCTCACTTTCAAGGCCCTCCATGGCCTTGCCTCTTCTATGACTTGCTGACACCCTGTCAATCTGTCCGCTCCCTGTTCAGAAGGCTACAGCCTGTTCCATGTCTGCCACCTGAACTTCCCGGACATTCAGCCTTCCCCACCACACTTTGGAACTACATCCCACAATCCCTTCGCTTTGCTCCCCCCCTTGCCTCCAAGGCACCCTCCTTTTTGACAATTTCTTCAGCCAACCTCCTACCTCTCTGCCCTCCCTCATTATAACCCTGCCCGCACCCTCTCATGCTCAGGTCCTGATTCCTGTCTGTCCAGTCCCTTGGGACATCCTCCCAATGTGAAAGGCGCTTTACAAATGAAATTTTGTTGTTGTACATGCAAGCACTCAACAAGCAATTATTTCAAAATTAAGCAATTAACACCATGCTGGGGTATTGCAAATAGGCAAAGCTGGGATTGTTCTCCTCAGAGCACAGAGGGTAAAGGGAAGGTTAACTATAGAGGTGTTCAAAATGTTGAAGGGTTTTGATAAGTGTAGATAGGGAGAGACTGTTTCCACTGGCCAGTGAATCAATAACCAAGGCACATAGATTTAAGATAATTGGCAAGACCCAGAAGGCTGATGGGATTTTCTTCTTTTTACACACACACACACACAGAGTTGTTACAGTGTGAAATGCATTGCATGAAACGTTGGTGGAAACAGATTTAATAACAACTTTCAAAAGGGAATTAGATAGGTATTTTTTCATCGGGCGCTGCCAGCATCAACATCCAAGGTTGTACTCAAACCTGCCCTTCCTCTCAAAAGCACTGGAACGCGTTATCGCAAACCAACTCCGCGCCCACCTCTCCTCCCACTCCCTCTTCAAACCCCTCCAGTCCGGGTTCTGCCCTGCTCACAGTACAGAGACTGCGCTTGTGAAAGTCACAAACGACATCCTCTCTATCTGTGACCAGGGCTCCCTCTGCCTCCTTATCCTCCTGGACCTGTCCGCTGCGTTCGACCACACTATCCTCCTCCACTCCCTGTCCTCCGTCATCCACCTCAGTGGGACCGCACTCGCCTGGTTCGAGTCCTACCTCACAAACCACCAGCAGTACATCTCCACAAACGGCTTTTCCTCCTGATCTTACCCAGTTACCTGTGGGTTCTTCCTTCAGAGCCGACACAGACACGATGGGCTAATTTGCTCTTTCTGTGCCGTAATATGCTGATTCTATTAAATAAATTGTTCCAAACACTGCAAACAAAACTTTGGACAAGTTTCCTTACTCCTCACGTCTCTGTTCACCCAGCAGTAAATAGGAACCTTGTTGTTAGTCGATTGGTGAAACGCATTCCAGGGTTAATAACGCCTCAAAACAAATAAAGTGATCGCTCAATCCATAACTGTTTGTAGGACACTGCTGTGCGCAATTGTGTGCCTCATTTCGCCCACAAAATACAGCACTTTACAGTATATTCTGCAAAGTGTTTTGAGATATCTCAATGACTTAAGTATGAGCCTATTAAGAACTCTGCCACCCACAAATTTACCCAGACATAAGTTTCCTCATTCCACAAAACTATAATACTTGTATGTGATATAATGCTTTTTACGCCTTCTAGACGTCTCAAAGCGCTTCTCAGAATAAAGTGAATTGACTATATATGTGGGCGAAACGCAGCAGCCAATTTTGTTTAAAGTAGGAGTCCGGTTGTTAGTCAACTGGCGGATCTCTTTTCCGCGGATAAGTCCTTCAAAAGAAAATTGATCACTCAATCCACAACTGTTTGTGGGATTCTGCTGTGCAGAATTGGCTGCTACGTTTTGCCCACAAAATGTAGTCAGTTCACTTTACCATATATATAGTTTTATGGTGTTGTATTCTCTGAAGCACTTTGAGACATCATAAAAACGTGATCAGGGTGCAACAAATTCAAGGATTATTATATTATTGTTATTAACTGTGTCTCTTATTGATAGTTCCAGTGAATACCTCAGACTCAGTTTCCAATTTTCGAATGCTATTCTGCCCGGTTTACTTGGGTAATGGAGGAAGACGAACTTTATTGCCTACAGCTAAAGCAATTATAGGCACTTTTAACAATCTTACTTGTGGTCGAATTAACTTTCTGCATGTGAGTTCAGTCCCTGGCCTCAGCAATCAAGTCATCTTGCGATTTGCAGTTCAGCACTTTTTGCAACAACCAAAGCAGTTACAAAGCAGGGCTTGCCTCCTGCACCAACACACATCCAAGCCTTCATTTGTTTTCTGTAATTGGATAAGCAGGATGTGTCAATCCAGGCACCTTCGATTCCAACAATCTATCTCTGGGATTTCCATGTGTAGGTAACCCCACACATGGGCTCAGCAGGCTCTGGCCTGCTACACACATATCCCCCCACCCCATCATTGGCGGGCAAGCCTTCAGCCACTCTGCCCCAGCCCCCTGGAGACCCACCCCCTGGAATGCCATCTGCAGTCATCCCACCCTTCCCACTTCAACACCCATCATAAGGCCCTCTTCAACCGTGCCATCAGTCATCCTCATTGCTCCCACCCTACCAAATCCCGACCCTTGCTCAGGTCCAAAACACTGTCCAGCATCTTAGGATGTCCTCCAGATGTGAAAGGCACTGCACAAATATAATTTTGTTGTTGGGATGCATGGAAATGAGAGCTTAGTCTTGGTATTCTTAACCCTTGTGATTGGTTTCCACATCAAAACTTTACCTTTGTCAAATCGGATTATGTGCGTTACAAAATAAGTGCTTTGGGATTGAGAAGGTCTTGGCCGGGGAGAAATTTGCAGTACTGTATCATACTGGTTAGAGCACTTGCCCTGAACTAGGTTGTTAGCCGAATAATAATCGCTTGCAAAAAAAAAATAATTTGGTCACTCAATCCACGACTGTTTGTGTGACTGGCTGATATATTTTGTTCACAAAATATAGTCATTTCACACGACAGTATATTTTGTGAAGCACTTTTGAGTCATCTCTATGACATGATAAGGAACTATCTCAAATGCAAATATTATTATTATATACCCTTCACTGTTTCAAAGAGAAGGGAGTTTTCTCTCCCACTGCAGTGGCCAACAATCCATCAGATAAATTGTTTGCAACAAATATTATACTGGTTATATAATTAAATCTGGAAGTAGATTTATTTCATTGTATTAGCTTTTTGGAGCTGAATTTGGAGACTATTTCAATTGTGTGTCTGGCAACAACAAATTTACATTTAGAGCGTCTTTCACGTCGGGAGGACATCCCAAAGTGCTGAACAATCAGGTCGGGACCGAGCAGGGGGTGGAAGGGTCAGGGCAGAGGGAATGGGAAGGAGAGTAGGAGAGAGAAAAGAGTTAGTGGGGCAGCCGAAGGCACGGTCAAAGAGGGAGGTCTTGAGACCGGCCTTGAAGGAGGAAAGAAAGAAAGTGAGGCAAAGGGCTTGCGGGATGGAGTTCCACAGTGTGGGAGCAGAGAGGCTGAAAGCCCGGCCAACGATGGTGGGGCGGTTAGGACGGTGGACATGGAGCAGGCCAGAGCCTCCTGAGTGGAGGGGACGGGCAGGCTAATAGGGAGACAGCAAGTCGGAGAGATAGGCGGGGGCAAGTCCGTGAATGGCCTTGAAGGTAAGGACGAGGATCTTCAATTCAATCCTCTGGGGGATGGGGAGCCAGTGGAGATGGGCGAGGGTGGCAGAGCTGCATGGACACGATTTCAAGAAACAAGTAGCAATGACAATCAAACAAATAGCTGAGTCATACAGCATATATATATATACAGCACAGAAGGAGGCCATTCGGCCCATAATGTCTGTGCCGGCTCTTTGAAAACAGCTGTCCAAATCAATCCCCCACTCTCTCTCTATGGCCCTGCAAACCTATCCTCCCCAGATAATTATCTGCACTTCACTTAGAATCTCACAGCACATAAGGAGGCCATTGGTGCTGGCACTTGGTGAGAGATATCCCCAAAATCCCAATCCTTTGCTCTTACCCCCACAGAACTGCAATTTTGTTTTCCATTTTTAGACCCTTTCAATTCACCTTTAAAGCTACTATTGAATCATGTCAGGCAGCGTGTTCCAGACTATGGGGAAATTCATATGCTATTTCCCAACAATCAAGCAAACATTGTGAAATAGGAGAGGCGTCTTTATTTTAATAAATACACAATAGTCACCAGAAGCTTACGGAGACCTTTAACGTATTGCTATCGGAATACACAAACAGTCTATATGGACATTGGTTTATTTTAAAACATTCCAAATGTAACAAATTTCAAAAAGATAGATGTTGGTTTACCAACCAAATATATACATTCAACACTATTCCTTCTTGTTGAATGCTATGTACAGAGAAAATAAGGTTTGGTAGCAAAAGTGAGAGAGAGTGAGAGAAAGTTTTAAACACTCATTTTATTTTGGCCAAAGCTGCGGCTCTTCGCTCCGTGTTCTGGAACAAAGCTCGAATCAAGCTCTTTGCCTCGTTTGGAGAGAATTCTGCAGCGAGTGGACCTTTCCCGTCTGTCCATCTAAAGAGGGGAAGGATAATGGTGGGGGTGGGGGCCGGAGACAGAGAATAAGCAAAACAAAGGTTCAAAGAGAGAAATGGCCTACAAGGTTACAATTAATGACCCATCTTCCCCCACATCCTCTTCATATTGAAAGATTCTGATTGTAAAAGTTCTGACAACTGTAAGTGAGTGAGAGGTTATAATGATGGGGAAATGGGATTTCCCAAGCCACTGGACAAGCAGAGGGTGGCATGTTGGGGGAAACGATGGCTGAAATTGTGGTCAAAGTCTGAGTTGGACCTTGAAAGAGAGAAAGGAAGGGGCAAACTGAAGGAACCCCAGTATAGAGTTCCAGATAATAGGGACAGGTAGATTCAAAGCTAGATTGCCGATGGTAAAGCGAGGGCTGGGCTGCATTCCTTCTTATAGGAAATATCTCGGGATACAATATATAGTTTGAGTCGGACATAACATGTGCAAGCATTTGCCAGGACGGTGAAAGGCAAACCGGATAGACTTTGTTCTTCTTTCGCCCAGCATATTCTTTTGTAGAATAGATCACCGTTCACTAACGAACACTCACCTGTCCACCAGCTCTTGTAAATTGGCCTGCAGCACGATCATTAGCTCCTTGAATTTCAGCCACTTGGGCACGTAGACCGGAACCTCCTCCTGGTACCTCTTGTTTTTGCTCTTGCTCTCGTCAGACAACGGCTGAAAGATTTGAGGTCCTTCCTCCAGCATGATACTGCACAGTGAATACAGGCGATCTGCATCTTCTGAGGAAATATCCTATGGCAACAATAACAAATTGCATTTACACAGCATCCATCACGTCGGGAGGATGTCCCAAGGCGTTAGGACAAAGCAGAGATAGAAACTTTGAAGAGTTATAGCAATAACTGTTCTAACAAAAGTCCTCATTACAAAATAAAAACCTGAGCTTGGATAGACATTTCCCATGAGCACAGACCAGAGTACAGCTCCTGTATAAGATAAATTTCAAAGCAACCCACTCTATCAAAGAAAGAGAAATACCGTATATCTCCGCGTATAAGGTGCACCCGCGTATAAGGCGCACCCCCCGTTTTTGACCTTTTCGTGGTGAAAAAAAACGGAAGCATTTTCAATGATATTGCCGGCAGAAGGGAGGAGAGACAGGTAGGTAGGGAGAGAGAGAGGGAGAGAGGCAGGCCGGCAGCATGGGAGAGAGAGAGGGAGAGAGGCAGGCCGGCAGCCCGGGAGAGAGAGAGGGAGAGAGGCAGGCCGGCAGCCTGGGAGGGAGAGAGGGAGAGAGAGGGAGGGAGAGAGAGCGGCAGGGAGGGACGCAGGCAGACTGGGTTCGGCAGAAGGTAAGCACAGCACTGAAGTCCGCTGCTGCTGCCCGGGCGGCCGAGGCCGAAGCCCCGTCACCCGCTCCTCCCAACCCCCGCCGGACACTGACCAAACCCCGGCTGACAGCGCGCCGGCCGCCCCCCCTGTTTACTGTATCTCCGAGGCTCAAAATTGCTTGTACCTGCGTATAGGGCGCACCCCCAACTTTCGAGATCTTCCGACCTGAAAAAAAGTGCGCCTTATATGCGGAGATATACGGTACTCATTTGGGGCAGTGCTCATCATAAAATGCTAGGGAGCTTAAGCCTTCCTATGGGCAAACATGAACACATGGACAAGCATGCATGTGTACACAATGCACGCAACACACACACACAATTTGGGAAACAAAATTATTTTAGAAACACCCAACAATATATTTATTGCACTGATCACAAAATAGGCCTCAGGATAAACATCTCAATTGCTCATCAGTCTCTCCCACCATTGATGAACTGTTGGCGTAACGACCCAAACATTTAATTTGCTAACCCATAAGTCACTTGATGTCATTTCTTCCACACGTTTAATTTCACAGAAAATATTCTGAGCCCAGAAAACAAAAATATCGGAGCCACAAAAGATAACAGTTGCACAGTACGTCAGATGTATACAACAACAACAATTTACATTTATAGAGCGCCTTTCACGTCGGGAGGACGTCCCAAGGCGCTGAACAAGAGGCGTGTGACCCGAGCTGGGAGGAGAGTGTTTGGGAAGGGGTGAAACACGAAGGGGAGGTAAAAGAGTTCGGGGTGGAACAAAAGGCACGATCGAAGAGGAAAGTCTTCAAACCGGCCTTGAAAGAGGAAAGGGAAGAGGCGAAACGGAGGGATTGAGGGATGGCATTCCATAGGGTGGGAGCGGAGAAACTGAAGGCCCGGCCTCCGATGGTGGGGCGGTTCGGGCGGGGGGCTTGGAGCAGGCCAAGTCCTGTTGAACGGAGGGTTCGGGTGGGCGTGTAGGGGGAGAGTAGATCGGTTAAGTAGGATGGGGCAAAGCCGTGGAAGGCCTTGTAGGTGAGGACGAGGATCTTAAACTCGATCCTCTGGAGGATGGGGAGCCAGTGGAGACAGGCGAGGGTGGGGGTTATGTGATCACGGAGGCGGGTGCGGGATAGTACACGGGCTGCAGAGTTTTGGATGGCCTGCAGCCTATGAATGGAGGAACTGGCGAGGCCGACTAGGAGAGAATTTCCGTAATCCAGCCGTGAGGTGATGTACGCGTGCACAAGTGTTTCGGCAGCGCGGGGGGTAAGATAGTTGCGGAGCCTGGCAATGTTGCGCAGATGGAAATAGGCTGTGCCGGTCAAGGCGCGGATGTGGGGGAGGAAGGAAAGTTTTTGATCGAACATGATGCCGAGGTTCCTGATTGGCTTTGTGAGGTGGAGAGTGCAGCCTTGGATGTTGAGGCTGGCAGCGCCTGATGTGCGGAGGCGCTGGCTTGAGCCAATCAGGAGGGCCTCGGTCTTATTCACGTTCAATTGCAAAAAGTTGTCCCTCGTCCACGATTCGATGTCGGACAGACATGCTGTCAGAACATCGATCGTCTGGGGGTTGAGGGATGAGGCAGAAAGGTACAACTGGGTGTCATCCGCATACATGTGGAAATTTACCCCATGTCTGCGGATGACGTCGCCCAGAGGGAGCGTGGAAAGGGTGAAAAGAAGGGGACCGAGGACAGAGCCCTGAGGGACGCCATGAGAAACTGTGCGGGGGTTTGAAGAAAAGCCAATACTGATGCGTATGTGGAATGGGGCAGTAAAGGACTAGTGTAGCGCCTCACCGTTTCTTCCTTCCCTCAGGAACGAGTGTTCCTGAAATATTAAATGCCACAAACACTATTGTTTGTTGAAGAAAACAGAGGTAATCCATCATATTAATGTAAAAAGTCAACTCAGAATGCAATATCCCTTTGTTAAAAATCTTATCTGAGTCCTTGAAATTACCTCTAATGTTGTGACTTTATTGACAATCTCTGTAATTGCTGTGTTAAGCAAAGTACCCATGGCTTTGCAGTATATATTAACAGGAAGCACATCTTGCCAAACTTTTCCCAGTCTCTTCAACTGATGGATGACCTGCGATTAGACAAAATAAAATGATTTCAAACCAGCTTTTGTCAAATGCAATGATAATACACCACTAAGTTACATTCACAACTGACCCTGCTCTCCACATAGCAGAACACCAAACAGCCAGACTCTTCACTGATCAGGGTCACAACATGGCCATCTCTCTGTCGGTTTAACGCAGCTTCTCTATGCGTGCTTGGGCAGCATTTAGTTACCAACAAAAAAAATTGTTTCCTTCAAAACTAAGGCCAACACACAGGAACACAAAATGATCGATTTATGGGTTGTCCGGTCATCATTTACAGCAGGAAAGCTTGCCAAGTCAATGGCAAGCTATGTGTATTAGCTGGTTAGAGTGCAGCAGTTACACCAGCACACATTCTGGGGTCCGCAAGTAAGCAACCAAAGAAAGGCAAGCAAGCAAGAAGTCATAGTTTACGTCACTTCCTGTGTGGGAAGCAGCAATGGCGGTGATCTAATTAACCGAAAGTTGAATTCGGGTTTTTGGTTCGCTTTGACCACACAGGCACTGAATGTGGGAATGCTGACCAGCGATACTGCCTGCTTATAAGGATTCCATCCACCCACATTATATAACAGATCTCTGCACTATATTTATAGGACTATAAAGGTGCTTGGGAAATCATGATTCGGTTCTGAACGATAACATGATGGAAGATTGGGAGCGGTTGGGGCACACAAGCAATCTACATCAAAGGATCTGGCCGACAGCATGGATTGATGTAAAACACAAAGGCAGGTTCTGCTCTCGTAATTTACAAGCTACAAAGGCGGCTGATCTTCCAGCTCGATCTCGCCTGAAGAGAGATATTCTAATCTAGGCGTTTTCAAAATTTTTATAATATCACTAAATAGGACCCATTAGTCTCGTAAAGAGGCCATTCAGTCTGTGTTTCTGTGTTGCCATTTTATTAGATTACTGAAGAGTCCTGCAGCTCAGTGCACTCACTTTGCAAGCAAGAGACCTGGATTCAATTCCCAGCAATGCAAAACCTTGGGCAAGATTCCTTACTCCACACACCTGATAATAATCTCTCAAAAAAAATGTGGTCATTCAATCCATGACTGTTTGCGGGACACTGCTGTGTGCACAATTGCTTGCTAAGTTTCACCCAGAAATATATAGTCAATTCACTTTACAGTATATTCTGTGAAGCGCTTTGAGACATTTAGAAGACATGGAAAGCGCTCATCAAATGCAAGGATTGTTAATATTATCATCTTTTTAATCCAATCACCCGGTCTTTTCTCTAATCTCTCAATCGAGAGATTGTCTCTCAATCAATGGCCGTTCACAGCCTTCAGGGCACTGACTTTCAGACCCAAGTCTACGTATTTTGTTCCTCTGCTTTCACCATGTCATTTGATTTTCATATCAAGCAATGGAGAATGAGGCTTTTGGCCTTTTGTGGGATTAGCTGTGTGCAAATGGGCTGCCCCATTTATCTACAAATCACATGGTCACTAAATTTCACAGTACATTTCGCCTACAAAATAGTCTATGAAGAGCTTTGAGATGGTTCAATGATGTGATAAGTTAAAGGACTGTATTAAATGTAAGGATTAGTATACATTATTATTAGATCCAGTGCAGCGTTTTGAGACTTCCTCCAATTGAAATATAACAATTGCAAGGATTACTATAATATCTCAGGATAAAATATAGTTGGGTGGGAGTGCAACATGTCTTGTGACTACTAGGACGGTGAAAGGCGAACTAGATGCACCTTGTTCTGCCTAACAAATTCTTACGTTCTTGTATTATTATGTTTACTCATTAGCTTGGTTAAAACTTTGACACTCAAGAACAGTAAAGCTAATTAGCATGTTTAAATGCGTGTTATTTTTTTCCTGCGTGGCTGGTGCTCATTGGGGATGGTAGTTAGAAAATAACAAGGCTGTCAGAACTGGCTCATTTTGCGTCAAACAAGCTTTCGCTTAAAATAAACCTCCGTTTCAAACTCCTGCTTGTCGTAGCATTGCTGAGAGCATCTGGTGACAACGGCAACGCCCACACTTCTAGGTGCTAAACTAAGCAGTGTGCACGCCATGAACAGTCACACCATCTCCAAGAAAATAAAATGTTTCATACGATAATTAAGGTGCTTCATTTGAGCAGTCTCACACTACCGGCATCCTCCTCAGTCATTATTGGGAATGCAATGCTCTATCAGGCAATTTGAGCAGCGGGATACCTAAAAATAATTAATTGCATGGCTTTCGCTACAGAAACAATTTATGTGCTTGTATAGGACAAACCCAGGCAAAAATATGAATGAATTTGCACCGGATATCACTTAAGAGTTATATAGATGGAGAAATTAAAAAGCGCTAAGGATTTGCAGGGAGAAAGAAGTCAAGCATGGCTTGGCTTGCTGAGTGCTTCACTAATATTTTTGTTGCATAATTTGATCTGAAACTTATCCCAAGATTCGCACCGGTTTTTCAGTCCGATTGACACACAGCGTACGACATAATAATAATCTTTGCAACTGATATAGCGCCTTAACAAAACACAAAATACTACAGATGCTGGGAATCTGAAACAAAAAAATAAGTTGCTGGGGAAACTCAGCAGATCAGGTCAATGGAGAAAGGAAAAACAGTCAACATTTCGGGTCTACAACCTTTCATCATAACTGACGTTCTTCCACATCAGAACTGACGAAGGGTTGTAGACCTAAAACGTTGACTCATTTTATTTTCTCCATGGATGCTGCCTGACCTGCTGAGTTTCCTCAGCAACTTTTGTTTTTGTTTGTAGTTTCTTCTCTGTGTGTGTATGTGAGAGAGAGAGAGAGAGAGAGAGATAGGCAGCTCCCCTCACTAATATTAGCCCCAGTTCTGACGAAGGGTTGTAGACCCGAAACGTTGACTCATTTTCCTCTCTCCATGGATGCTGCCTAACCTGCTACGCTTCTCCAGCAACTTCTTTTTTTGTTAGTGCGTTATCACACCGTTGAGTCTTCTCAATGCGCTTATACGATTATAAAGTCAGAGCCTCACCTGTCTGACAGCTTTGTTTGCAGCCGAGTAATTATCCTCGTCGTCCAGGCTGGAAAGGTTTCTTGCGTTTGACAACCTTTCCAGCAACTCATCCCTCTGGGAACGCAGCTGGGCCAAGAAGCACTCGGTCCCTGGCGATGAGAAAAGCATTGAGGTTTCAACAGGAGGAGAGCAGAACCTGTCTATAGCATTTTCAAGAACAACATAAAAATTACATTTATAGAGTGCCTTTCACATCGGAAGGACGTCCCAAGGCACTGAATAATCAGGGTTCAGGGCCCGAGCATGGTGGAGTGGCAGGGGCAGGGTAGGGGGGAGGGAGAGAGGTGGGAGGGCGGCAAACGAAATGGAGAGTCTTCACACCGGCCTTGAAGGAGGCAAGGGAGGAAGCGAAGCGAAGGGACTGTGGGATGGAGTTCCAGAGTGTAGGGGCAAAGAAGTTGAAAGCCCGGGCATCGATGGTAGGGCAGGTCGGGCAGGAAACATGGAGCAGACCGGAGCCCACTGAACGAAGGGGGTGGGTAGGTAGATAGGGGGACACCAGGCCAGAGAGGTAAGAAGGGGCAAGGCAATGAATGGCCTTGAAAGTGAGGTCAAGGATCTTGAATTCGATCTTCATGGAGATGGGGAGCTAATGGAGCCAGGCTAGGGTAGGAGTGATGGAGTCGCAGAGCCTGGTGTGGGACAGGATACGAGCCGCAGAGTTTTGGATGATCTGCAGCTTGTGAAGGGAAGAGCTGGGAAGGCTGAAGAGGAGATTTTCATACGTAAACATACTCACAGAACCACGTACACACACACAACCACATACGAAAGTTTACTTTCCACATTAAGGCACTTGGTGTTGTGCAATCAAGGTATAATGCATTTCAACATCAATATTGCAGTTGAAATGATCAGTTCCAAGCTTATAAAGTCACCAATCCATCAGTGGCCACAACAGATTGATTTAAAACTCACTTCGGCCACAGAATTTACAATTGCAAGCATTGCTCGTTTCTGAAGAATGAAGTGAAGGTAAATTAAAATCCATTCAGGCAAAACACACAATTTTCCTCGACATTTTTAAAGGTTTTTTTTTAACTGCCGATCTTTGGAGGAGAAATAATGAAAACACAATTACACATCAAGAGTGATGGAGTAGTGCGAGCGACATAAAGAGAAAGAACCTATAAAATAATCTCATTCCTAACCTCAAAGGACTGTGCCAGATGCCAATGAGAGGCAAGAGGCATCTCGGTGAGGAGGCAAGCAGGAGAGAGTGAAATTGGAATTGAAAGGATTTGTAGAGATACAAATCAGCCATGATCTAATTAAATGGCGGAACAG
Organism: Hydrolagus colliei; assembly: GCA_035084275.1. NCBI lineage: Eukaryota > Metazoa > Chordata > Chondrichthyes > Chimaeriformes > Chimaeridae > Hydrolagus > Hydrolagus colliei. The sequence continues at coordinate 5,987,057 of CM068770.1, read as the reverse complement.
GCATGAAGGGTTGAAGTTGAATGGCCTACTCCTGTTCCTATGCTTCTATATAAGAGGAGAAGCAGCTGGCCAGACAAATCATGCACCCACCTGGTTCCCGTGTTGAGAACATGTTGCCTACTGCCCTTTTCAATTACAGAATACTGTAAGATCAGGGTGGTGGGAGGGGAGGGCGAAAAAGTAGCGGGAGGTCGGAAATCCAGCAGATCCAACAAGTGTCCATCAGTTCAGTCCAAGCACAAATTCAGAAATGGGTGGGGGGTCACGGGGGGGAAATGGCACAGAAGCTACAGAAAATAGTTACAATGCAATGAGCTTGGCTGCGGGACTAGTTAGTAGCTTTCAAAAAGCTGGCAAAGATACGATGGGCCGAATGGCCTCCTTGTGTTCTGTAGGATTCCATGATTCAAAATAATATTATAATCCTTTCATTTGATATAGCGCCTAATCACAATTTTTTGTGGAAAATATATATATTATTCTATAAACACCCACATTCTGAAATGCTGTCTTTTCTCAAACAATTTTGTTTAACGAAAGGAAGGAACCTTTGCTGTACAGGTGTTACCATTTCCATTCACAGGTTTGCATTCATGTGAGGCAGCTGGTTTTATTGACAGCTGACTTTATTGACGCAATGCGATGTGGGCAGTGTGAAAATCATTCCTATGGAGTGATGCTGCCTGGAGGTAACAAGCAGGATCACAAATATCTCAGTTCTCCAACTCTCCCAGCCTGGACTGAAGTTCAATCTTTCATCAGCTAGAGAAGGAAATCAGTAAGTGCTGCCCTCCAGTGGGTAGTTACCGCACTCTTCTCACAAGCGAGCGGACCGAGGCTCGATTCCTGGGTCATAGCAAAACCTTGGTAAATTTTCTAATTCAACACACCTCTGTTTCCCTAGCAGTAAGTAGGACCCCGGTTGTTATTTGATTCGTGGAAAACTTTCCATGGGTAATAATCCCGTAAATTTTTTGGGGGTAATTTAACTGTTTGTGTGTGACACTGCTATTCGTTATGGGCTGTCGCAATTTGCCCACAAAAATATAGTCAATTCACTTTACATTATACTCTGTGAAGTACTTTGTGACGATATATAAATATCATTTAATGTGGTGCATCAATGATAAGGCTCTATATTAAATGAAATTATTCTACATTATATAGGTCTCGGACTCAAAACCTCTTGTCTGAGAAGACACTAAGCCCCACTCACTCTCAATCAATCAGAAACAAAGCATATTCACTGCAGGATTGAATTAAAGGAGTGGGTAGGGGAGAAAAGAGGAATCCTGATTTTACACTGCATAAATGGCACACATTCCACTTCAGTAACTTTCTCTTTTGGCCTGTGGGCATCTTTCTTTCCCCTCAAAAAAGTTACATTTGTTACCAGGGCAATCAATTTTCGAGGGCGCCAGGGGCCTGGATGATGTCGTATCCGGAATGATCACAATCAAAGACATTGAATGTGGATTTGTAGCTGCCTCTCAGCAGAGTTTAGTAGCCAAATGAGGATGAAGCTCTGTGAAAAGTTTTGAGATGTTTCGAATACGAGATAAGGAGCTATATCAAATGCAAGGATTATTATTTTTACTACAGGATAATATTCACAAACATAATAGCAATAATAATAGTTGCGTTATCATGCGATACATCTCAAAGCGCTTCATAGAATATACTGTAAAGTGAATTGACTGCATATTTTGTGGGCAGAACATGGCAGTTAATTGAGCACAGCAGTGTCCCACAAACAGTCGTGGATTGAGTGAACTTTTTTTTAAATTTAGTTTCTCACTAAATAACAACTTTGTGTCTGATGTAATGCCTTACATGTTTGAAGGATACATCAAAAGCTCTTCACAAAAAGGATTTACCGCAAAGTGTAGCAACCATGTATTTTGTAGGCGAGTGGACGCTTCTGATAGGAACCGTTTTGAAAGATTACAAATGAGGCCAGCGCTCAAACAAATAAGAAATGCAAAGGGAGCCTACCTAGGCGTCTAAAACTCGGCACCAGGTCAACAAAGGTAGCTGCTCCGTCACAAAGAGGGCTTGGCAAGCTATAGCGGAACTGGTGTCCCATGGTGATCAGATGGTGAGCTATATACATGCAGTTGTTGTGGTGAATGGCAGCCAGCTGGGGCAACTTCTGTAGATTCTCCCTAAATAAGAGAAAAGGTGACTGGATTCAGTGACAGAGGGCTGGCTACATGTTTTGGATTTTCTAAAGCCGAGTGCAGTGGGATGAGCAGCCAACAGCTATGGGGCTTAGTCACGTACGAGAGACTTAATGCGGAGGTGAAAATTGTAACCGGCCACGTGTTAATTAGCGCATCATTGAAATAGCCGCCAACCAGAATTGAACTCACAGAGGTTGAAATCAACAACAACAACAATTTACATTTATAGAGCGCCTTTCACGTCGGGAGGACGTCCCAAGGCGCTGAACAAGAGGCATGTGACCCGAGCTGGGAGGGGAGTGTTTGGGAAGGGGTGAAACACGAAGGGGAGGTAAAAGAGTTCGGGGTGGAACAAAAGGCACGATCGAAGAGGAAAGTCTTCAAACCGGCCTTGAAAGAGGAAAGGGAAGAGACGAAACGGAGGGATTGAGGGATGGCATTCCATAGGGTGGGAGCGGAGAAACTGAAGGCCCGGCCTCCGATGGTGGGGCGGTTCGGGCGGGGGGCTTGGAGCAAACCAAGTCCTGTTGAACGGAGGGTCCGGGTGGGCGTGTTGGGGGAGAGTAGATCGGTTAAGTAGGATGGTTCAAAGCCGTGTAAGGCCTTGTAGGTGAGGACGAGGATCTTAAACTCGATCCTCTGGAGGATGGGGAGCCAGTGGAGACAGGCGAGGGTGGGGGTTATGTGGTCGCGGAGGCGGGTGCGGGATAGTACACGGGCTGCAGAGTTTTGGATGGTCTGCAGCCTATGAATGGAGGAACTGGCGAGGCCGACTAGGAGAGAATTTCCGTAGTCCAGCCGTGAGGTGATGTACGCGTGCACAAGTGTTTCGGCAGCGCGGGGGGTAAGATAATTACGGAGCCTGGCAATGTTGCGCAGATGGAAATAGGCGGTGCCGGTCAAAGCGCGGATGTGGGGGAGGAAGGAAGTTTTTGATCGAACATGATGCCGAGGTTCCTGTTTGGCTTTGTGAGGTGGAGAGTACAGCCTTGGATATTGAGGCTGGCAGCGCCCGATGTGCGGAGGCGCTGGCTTGAGCCAATCAGGAGGGCCTCGGTCTTATTCACGTTCAATTGTAAAAAGTTGTCCCTCGTCCACGACTCGATGTCGGACAGACATGCTGTCAGAACATCGATCGTCTGGGGGTTGAGGGATGAGGCAGAAAGGTGCAACTGGGTGTCATCCGCATACATGTGGAAATTTACCCCATGTCTGCGGATGACGTCACCCAGAGGGAGCGTGTAAAGGGTGAAAAGAAGGGGACCGAGGACAGAGCCCTGGGGGACGCCATGAGAAACTGTGCGGGGGTTTGAAGAAAAACCATTGGAAGAAACAAAATGTAAACAGTGGGTCAAATAAGAATGGAACCAGTCAAGGACTGTGCCTTGAAGGTTGAGGTGGGAGGAAAGACGTTGAAGGAGGATGGTGTGATTGACTGTGTCGAACGCAGCAGACAGGTCAAGGAGGACGAGGAGACAGAGGGAGCCCTGGTCACAGGCGGTTAGGATGTCATTCGTGACCTTAACCAGGACAGTTTCTGTGCTGTGGATAGGGCGGAAACCTGATTGGAGGGGTTCAAGAAGTGAGTGATTTGAAAGGAAAGAGCAGAGCTGGGAGGCAACCACTCTTTCAAGGACCTTGGATAGAAACGGGAGGTTGGAGATGGGTCGATAACTTGATGGTTGCGACGCATCAATGGAGGGTTTCTTCAGGATAGGGGTGATGGTGGCTATTTTAAGGGAGGTAGGGACGGTGCCTGAGGATAGGGAAAGGTTAATGGTGTCAGAAATGAGCGGGGCTAACAAATGGAGCTGGGTGCGGAGGAGGGGGGTGGGGATGGGGTCCAATGAGCATGTGGTGGGTTTCATGGAGATGATTGTTTTTGTGACTGAAAGCGGGGTGGTGGGGTTGAAAGTGTGAAATGGGGGGTGAGTAGGGGTTGAGGTAGCTGATGAGGGCGCGGAGGTGGAGGAGTGGTGGGGGGAGGAAACCGCAGAGCGGATTTTCTCAATTTTTGACTCGAGGAAATCCAGCATCTCCTCACAACGAACGTTTGAGGAGAGGATGTTGGTGGTGGCGAAGAGGAGGCGGTGGTTGTCCTTCACTTCCAGGATTATCCTGGAGTAGAAGGCTGATTTGGCTGTGGCTAGGGCGGAGCGGTAAAATTTGATGCGGTCCAGCCAGATTTGCCGATGGACCGTGAGGCCAGATTTGAGCCAGGTGCGTTCAACTGCTCTCACTTGGCTTTTGAGGGAACGGAGGTGAGTTGTGTACCAACGTGATGATCAGGAATGGGAGACGGTTTTGGAGGTGAGGGGGGCCAGGGTGTCGAGGGTAGTGGAGAGGGTGTTGTGGAGGGCGGTGGAGGCGGAGGATGGGTCGGTACAAAAAGAATGCCATTGTGGGAAGAGGTCGGAGGTTTCTAGGGCAGAGGTGAAAGTTTGAGGGGGATTTTCTTCCAGGGCCGGTAGAAGATGGTGGTGGGTTTGGAAGTGGAGGGGGAAGGGATAGAGGTGTTGCAGGAAATGAAAAAATGGTCGGAAATGGCCTTGTCTGTGATGGTGACGCTAGAGACGTTGAGGCCTCGGGTGATCACTAGATCGAGAGGATGGCCGTGAGTGTGGGTGGCAGTGTTAATATGAAGGGAGAAGTTGAAAGACGAAAGTAAAGAGGAAAATTCAGAGGAAATGGGGCAGGAGGGGGTGAAATGGAGGTTGAAATCGCCAAGAATAATAAGGCGATCAGAGGAGGCACAAAGGGAATCCCACCGTATACATGCACAAAATCCCCAAAGTTTGCCTGCATCACGCGGGGCCATAAATTGCTGCAATCGAGTAACCCGTACCAGGATTTATTCTGATATTATTGCCAAGTTAAGCCAACATCTGTCCCCGCAGCTGAATAAAACACGACCCCATGTCGCAATTATTGACTTACTTGTGATAGGTGGGGACCACATCATAGAACAAGTGGAAAATATTTCGGACTGTGTAGAACAGCTGAACAGCACTGGAGAGAGAAAACAAAATGAAAAAAAAATACAATAGCCTCCAGATGCACACATCCGATGTCTGCAGAATAATAATAATCCTTGTATTTGATAAAGCGCCATAACACATTGTTGAGACATCTCAAAGCGTTTCACAGGCTTCACTGTAAAGTGGTGCGACTGTGCACATTGTGCTGGGAAAACGTAAAATTTATGTCAAAGTTACTGCAAAATCTAACTATAATTGGGAGACTTCAAAGATGTCTTATCTTGAAATCAAGATTGCTTTAAAGCGAGAGCTTTAAGGCTAGAGCTATTCAGACAAATTCTAAGATACATCTCTCCATTGGGGATTGGCATGAACAGTTAGTGTACAAAGGAACACTGAAATTGACTAAGCGATCACGTAGCATCAATGTGCAGCTCAGACATTGACGACATGCTGACTCTACCATCAATTATAGAAGAAATACCCACTAAAGCAAGTGACATTTTGAATCCAAACCTGCAATGCATCTTCAGATAACAAGATGTGGCAGCCTGTAGCATGTTGATTAAAGCACTCGCCTTGCAAGCAAGAGGACCTGGGTTCGATTCACATGAAACCTTAGGCAAGTTTCCCTACTCCACACGCCCGTTTACCTACCTTGATCACTTAGTCAACCTCAGTGTTCGTTACCGAGGACACTGGTTAATTAATTGGCTAAGCGCATTTCTGGGGGGTAATAATCCCTTTTAAAAAATATTACTTATTCACTCAATGAACTGTTTCTGGGACACTGCTGTGTGCAAATGGCTGCCGACTTCTGCCTACAAATAGCCAATTGATAGTGTATAATCTGTAAAGCACTGAGATGCCTCAAAGGCGTGATAAGGTACTACATCAAATACAAGGATCATTATTATACACCTTTATCTCAGTTAGTGTGGGACTGTTTCAATTCATCACACCAAAGCAATTTGTGTTTGCTTCATAGAAGATACAAACAGCTCAATTAAAATGCATGATTAAAAATGTGAAATCAATTCAGTTGTTCACTCTTGCTGTTACTTTTAAGTAGACTCTTGTCTGGCTTGTTGATCAAGTTCAAAAAGTAAAGCTTTGTTCTGCGCCCAATTGGCAGTCAATAGTAATAATAGCTGCACTTTTGCCAGCAGCTGATTAGAGAAAGTTGGTGTGTACTCCAGGCAGCCATTTCATAAAGTCTGGCGCAGAATAAACCAGTATAAATTCTGGAGTGTATTAATTTGCTGTGGCCTAGATAAATACAAATATATTGATAAATATCTCCCCCAAAAAGCTGTGGATGCCAGATTCTTTCAAATTTTCATAACTGAGATGGACAGATGTTTGGTAGGTCTGAGATATGGGGCAAAAGTGGGTAATTAGTGTTGAGGTACAGATAAGCTGTGATCTAATAGAACTGGGTTGAATGTTTGTACATCAATAGCAAGCAAAGTATTCAACAAAGTAAAAATGCCAGCCTCTTGGCTTCATTACACCTCTGCAATGTCTCCTAGCAGCAGATAGCAACTGAGATATTGAAATTATCCTTTCACCCCACAAGCGACAATATTCCGTAAATTGTATTTATAGTTCAATTGGTTTAGATTTGGCCCAAGCTTGTTTTGTTAAAACGTCACACCCATTTCCAACAGCATTTTTCATGGTCTTATTTAGAGCCTAATAAGTGCCAAGTTAGTCCAACCAAATCTCTCCTGGCTTCACCACTGAAAATTAGAATGGTACAGTTTGAAGTGAAAGCACTGTTTTCATTACCTTGTCAAAGCACTTTGAGATACCTTCCTGACATGAAAGGCTCTATATTAAATGTAAACTGCATTATTAATAATAATCCTTGCATTTGATATAGCGTTTTATCATGTCTCTAAACACTTTCCAGAATATACTGGAAAGTGAATTGTATCAAATGAGAAACAATATTTGTATTTTTGTGAAGCACATGTGTTTGAGAAGGACTCACGTGAATTAAGTGAAATGCATGTGTGTTGATGAATATTTTTTCCGTGCATTTGATATAGCGCATTTCACGTCTTCTAGCTGTCTCAATCCGCTTCACAGAATATACTATAAAGTTAAATGAATGTATAGATGGGGGCGAAACGTGACAGCCAATTGCGTACAGCAGTGTCAAACAGTCGTGGATTGAAATTTCGAGTTTATTATGAGGCGTGTGGAGTAAGGAAACTTAGCCAAGGTTTCCCCGTGCCTGGAATTGAACCCAAGTCTTTCCCTTGTAAACCAGTTCTCCTTGGGATGTCTTCTTGATGTGAAAGGCGCTACACAAATGTAATTTTGTTGTTGCTCTAATCACTGAGCTATGGAACTCCAATATGACAATAGTACTCTGTTTAATTGGCTATGCATGCCTGTCTTTTCCCTTACAACAACAAGTTTCATTTATATAGCGCCCTCCATGCCGGGGGGTATCTCAGAGCGCTTCACAATAACAGATTCCGGAGCCAGGCCAGGGGCAGGGGCAGGGGGAAAAAGGTGACCGGAGGTGCGATCGAAAATAAAGGTCTTTAACCGAGACCTGAAACTGGTAAGAGAGGGGTTGAGGAAGGGCTTTGGGGTATAGTGGCTAAAGGAACGGCTACTGAGGGTGGAGCGGAGGATTCGGGAGACCAGAACCGGAGGAACGAAGGCAACGGGTTCTGTTTTGAGCAGAGAGGTCGGAGAGGTAGGCAGGTGCATAGGGTGGAGAGATTTAAAAACAAGAGTGAGGATCTTGAAATCGATTCTCTCTGGGACAGGGAGCCAGTGAAGTAGCTAATGGGATAATGGAGGAGCGAAGTTTGGTCTGGGTGAGAATGCGGGCGGCAGAGTTCTGTATGAACTGGATTTCATGGATGTGGAGGGGAGTTGTCCAGCCACGGTGATAACGGCATGGACCAGCGTTACCTGTCTTCAGATCACACCTGAAGACCTTCCTCGTTGAATGTGCCTACAGTCACATCCCCTCTATTCCTGGCTAATCATGAAACTTCGCCACTATTAAGCGCTAAGAGACACCACCCCACGCAAAGGGTGTTATAGATATTCAACGTGTCATTTTTGTTCTTATATGACACAATAGCATATTTCAAGACAGAACTCAGAATAAAAAATTGACGTTATAAACCAAAAGGCAGGATTTTAGCAGTAATGGGCTGGACTTTAAAGCCTTACACAGTGCGAACAAAAAGTCTGGGCAGCTATTTTTTTTGCTAATAATTACTTATTTCTTCAAATGCAGTGTTCACTCTGTATAACGTGGTGGTCAGGTTAGCCAAAAGTTCCAGTTAAATGGACTGTTTCAGCAGCGATTGATTGCTACAAGAGCACACACAACTCAGATCATGTAATTAAACACCACCAGGAACCAGGAGACCAAAATCAGGAATGTACTGTGGGATATGAGTATCTGCTGCCACCTAATGGTCCACCAATGACAATTCACAGAAATTTTAAAACAGCTGAAAGTCTTTTTGTATAAAATGTTAGCAACTAAAGTCTATCTCAAGCTTCTTTTGAGTTGCTTTCCGTATTGACACTAATTAAATTTTCTGAAACACTCTCCCTCAAACTCTCCTTCCCACCTTGGCCCCTCCTTCCCCATCTGCAGGTTTGCACTTGATGACCTTTGTTTTTGACCATGCTTATGGCTCCCCACACCTCCCCTGGCCTCTGCGTTGTGCTCCGCCACTGCGAATCACTCTGGGACATTACCCTGCATGAGGGCGGCAATATAAAGCAACTTGTTGTCATAAGGATAAAACAAAGTTTATGTGAAGTTAGCAGTGGAGAATACTGTCCTCTACTGTACATTTTTAACGCAAAAAGTAACACCTGGATACTGTACTATACAACTTATAATAATTATAAATAATCCTTACATTTTATAAAGTACCTCTCACAAACACACACATATAAATAAATAAACAAACCCCCCAAAAGCTGTGTTTTGTTGATTATAAGTAACACAGCAACATAGTTGCTCCGTAGCTCAGTGGTTACAAGTGTGAGGCCTGTGTTTGAATACAGGCAGATCAGGGCGAAACCTTGGACAAGTTACCTTACTCCACACACCTAATAACAATCCGTCAAAAAATGAACACAATAATAAAATTGGTCATTTCAGTCCATGACTGTTTGTAGGACGCTGCTGTGCACAATTGGCTGCCACGTTTCGTCCACAAATATACAGTCAATTCACTTTACAATATATTCTGTGAAGTGCTTTGAGATGTCGATAAGATGTGAAAAGCGCTGTATCAAAATTCAAGGATTATTATTATTATCGTTTTGTACCGAACATAAAACTATGTCAGTCAAAACAGCAGGACAGAGCCTGAAGAAAGAGCAAAGGGGGAAGGAAATTCACAACAGTAAGCCTCACATAAGTAATTGGGACCAATATGAACTACACAAAGTGTTAGTTATGTCAAACTTGCAGAGAATATAAACTTTTGAACGGGACTTTGTCAGATGTATGATTCAGGCTACATGGTTACATGATTGATCTAGATCATTCTTGTGCACGCTTTAATGTATTTCTCACACTGTGAGCTCCACTGTCAAAAGAGATCAATAATTCATGCCATTTGAGGACTTGAACAATCATGTTGAGATGCTTCCTCTGAGAAAAGTAGTGTTTCAAGAAGATAGAAGCTGTGATAAGTAACCTGGTCAGAGACAATATACAAATTATTTCTGTAACCCAGCAGTGAAAATGTACCCATCAACTACATTTCTTTCGCTCTCTTGAGGAATGAGATAATTACAGATTGAAGGAAGCAGATGCACAGGATAAAGCCACTTATAATCAGGCCCACCAGGAACATTGCAGTTGTACAAGTGACAGTTATTATATTCAGTGAAATATTACAGAAGACATGGTGGGGGTGGACAGATAAATAGATCAGCATCTTGGAAATTTAAGCACAAAGGCGAACTTGAATTCTTATATAAAAGCATAAGAATTTGCTAGACGAAAGAAGACCTTGCAACTTGCAACGCATGCACACATAATTTTGTTCTACAATATTATTTCCCAATAAAAATCTATCAGATCTACAAAGACTTTAGTTATTTTTATCAAGTGTAACGACTGTTTTCTTAACGTAACCAAACAGGAGAGATTATGAACTGCTATTTATGTGGGAGACCCTGAAAGCTGCAACTACAGAGGTAATTAATAAAACATTAGCAACATCTACAAAAAGCCTGTGAAAAGAACCCATAGAGAACTTATTGAACAAAATATTTGAATAGTTAGTTCAATGTTGTATGTTAAAACCCACAGAGAAACATTCCTGGCAGAGTAAATTAATCAGTGTGGAATTTGTAATTGCTTATTGCCAACTCAATATAGTTTAGATACATTAATTGAAGGAATACTATTATCGAGTACAATGAATTACTGATTGCAGACTAAACTGACCTAGATACTTGGATTAGTTTATTTACTTTCTCTACAGCATTTTGCGCTTACATCAGCACCTTTCACATAAGGAGAATGTCTCAAGGTATTCCAGTGGGAATCTGATTTGAGAAGATAGGAGTTAGCGGGAGTAGGGAGGGCGAGAGATGGGCCTTTCGGTGGGATATGAAAGCCGGGAACAGGCAAGGTGGAGGGATTTCGGAAGAGAGCTCCAAAGGGCATGGGCAAAAAGGCTAACAGCTCACCAATTGATGGTGGAACTGGGCTAAGAGCATGAAGATATAAAAACACAAGAATTGCTAGCTGAAAGAGGATGGAGGTCCATCCAGTTCGCCTCCACCATCCTGGCAGTCGCATGACATGTCATGTCCCAAACTTTATAGTGTATTCCCAGATAATATTTCCTAAAATAAATTATGATTTAACTTGTCTCTACTGTTAAAACCAGATTGAGGCACTGGGAGTAAACAAAGCGCCAGTCAAAGTTTTGACTTAAAACAAGTGAACGTTTTGAAAATAATTAATAGTTGTTGCATAACAGCAGTTAGCTGTTACTCTGCAGTTTAGTGGTTAGAGCACTTAGCTTGCAAGCGAGAAGCCATGGGTTTGATTATCCAATTAGGGCGAAACATTAGATAAGTTTCCTTACTCCACACGCCTGTTTACCTAGCGGTAAATAAGAATCCGATGGTTAAAGTCGATTGGCAGATCCCTTTCCCAAGGTTAATAATCCCTTCCAAAACAAAAATAATATTAAGAATTTGGTCAATCAATCCCAGATGGTTTGTGGGACCTGCTGTATGCAATTGGCACCTGCGTTTTATACACAAAATACACAAGTCAATTCACTTCAGTGTATTCTGTGTAAAGCTTTGATAGTCTCAAAGACGTGATAAGTCGCTACATCAAATACAAGGAATATTGTATTGTTATTCTGTCTGACCCAGCTTACCATTCATTGGTTGCACTCGTGGCTTCTGACAGGGTCTGGTAGGCCAACTCGATCAGGTTCTGGACAGATTCGCTGACACGGCAGGCAGGCAGGCACAGCGTGCGGTGCCCGAGCTGCTTCTCATTCCCTAGACTCACTATGTCTTGGATAGCTGGACTGGTCACTTTCGGCACTTTGGCATTCCTGCCTGAGGCTGGGGCAGGAGGTTTCGGTAAAGGGATTTTAGAATCAGAGGATATCTGAAGGTGAAAAACAAAAACTGGTCAACAGAGATTCCACATTAGCATTTTACATCACATTCAAATTTAGTCTTACAAAGTTATAGAATTATAATACAATTGACATTACATGTTCTATATCAGGAGGAGGTCTCAAAGTGCTTCAAGCTAATTGTTCAGCATCCAAGCTGGAGTGATGGGGGAATTATACAGCCTTAAATGAGAGCACTCATGGGCTGATAGAGCTATTTATTTACACTCTTATATCCTTTCACCATTAATACTTCCATTTGATACTCATTTCGTTGAAACGTATCAAAGCTCTTCACAGAATATAGTGGATTGACTATTTTTTGTAGGTGAAACACAGCAGCAAATTACGCTCAGCAATGTCCCACCAACAGTTGTAATAAACTGCAGAGCTAATCAAAGATCTTTCTCACTTCGTCACCTAGATTACCAGTGAATTTGCTGAGATCTCCAGATTTGCTATTGGCAGCTTTTTGTCAAGTTACATCCTAACCTCCAAGGTGCAATGTTCCACATCCTAAAGTCATAGTACATCTGACAATTCAAATATCATTTGTACACAAAATAGACAGTCAATGAACTTTTCAACATATTACGTGAAGGGCTTTGAGATATCTTAACAAAGTGATAAGATGCTATATCAAATTCAAGGATTATTATCATCATAATAGAGGATAACTCCAGCAAATGTGAGTTCCAATCAGTGTTTTTAATAACCTTGCAGTACTTCCCAGGACAGCGGTGATGCTCTACTTGGAGGCACTGGACTGACCACCATTGGCTGGCAGGCCTTCAGCCTCTCTGTCCTCACCTTCTGGAACTCCATCCCATAGTCCCTCCACATTTGCCATCTTCAAGACAAGTCTAAAGACGTTCCTCTTAATCATTGGTCACCCTGCTACCCTCCCCGATGCCCTCTCCGATCTCAGCCATGAGCACGAGTTCGGATCCCTGACTATCTACATGAAAGGTACTGTACAAATGTAATTGTCGTTGTTGTTGGATTGTTTTACCTTCACAGTGTTGTGGATCTCGGATGTCATGAGGATCCTAGCCGTCACGATCACATCTTGGCATTTTTTGCTGGCAAAATGAGTGTTTATGTTTCTGGCATATTCCAGCAGGTCGGTGGAATCACCCTTCAAAAGCTGCAACTCTCTGAGTTTGTCCTCAAACCTTTCTGTTTCTTTTATCACCTAGGGGAGGGGAGAGAATGTTTTTTTAAACCATTGTTGCCTTTTAAAAAAAAAGTCTCAAATGACAGATCCATACCATCGCATTAAGAATTTAGAGAGGCAACCCACTGTGAAGTGTGCTAGAATCATAGAACCTTACAGCACAGCAGAACTGCCAACCTTCAAAGAAGATTTTCAGGAAGGTTTGTTACATTTTCAGGAAGGATAATGTTATTGCCTATATCACTTCAGTATCAGCCAATAGTTAAGCCAGGGATCAACATTAACAGGCATCCAGGCACACTGGACATCTTAATTTTGCGTGTCCGCGATTTACATCCGTAGTTTAAATTTTCAAGTTTCAAACAAGGGACCGCATTCCTCCAAACAAGGGGACGCATTCATCCGCGTATTGGTGTGTATTCATCTGCTCTGCGGTTCCCGCCTATCAGCATCTTTACTACCCCAAGTGGTCTAGCTGCACTTGTGGATCTACAGGTACTGTGTGTGTGCGAACAGCTAGCATATAGCACTAGGACCCAGTTGCTATGTTGCAATCAACCAGCGACAACGCTTCTCTCTTAGGATTAAGGTAAATACAACGCTTCTCTCTATAGTATTTCACTTTCTCTTCTCCATTAAACTGATTTCTTCCATCCTTCCCCTACTGAACATAGGTGGTACAAGGCGGTTTAGCTTAAATTATGAAATGGCAAAAAATCGGAAGTTATTTATCTGGGATTGGGAGGGCGGAAGGGAGCATGTAAAAGCGGAAGGCGTCCGCAAAAATCGTGAGGGTTGGCAGCTCTGGAACAGGAGGCCATTCGGCCCATCACGCCTGTACTGTCTTTTTGAAAGAGCTGTCCAATTAGTCCCACTCCTCTGCTCTTTCCCCAGAGCCTTGCTTAAAAAATTCAAGTAACTATCCAATTCCCTTTTCAAATATATAAAGTTGTTGTTATAAAGGGGTCAGCCACAGCCTATATTTAACAAAAACACAATATCAACTTGTATTTATATAGCGCACTTCACACGGGGTGGAAAGCTTGACAGTGGTGGAATCTGAACCCGAGCCAGGGGAAGAGACTTCCTGGGAATCCCTTAAATCCCAAAGTTCTGAAGCAATCCAACATTTCTTTACTTAGCAGATTCCAACGGTTGCCAATTTTCCTGTTCCGCCAGCAGGCAAGCTTTAGTCTTGCACATCTTACCTCTTCATATTGCTCCAATTGGCTGCTGTTGGCTGGTATCGAATACACTAAACAGTTCTTAATAATGCTTTCGGATAAATCCTCCCAGATCATGGTGCCCAGCATCTCTGCCAGGATTACATCCTGCTTTGGATTAAAGTCCACAGAATCCCCGACAGGGGCATCTAATACCAACATGAAAGGAAAAGATAAGACAGATTTTAACTATTCAATCCTAACCTTTTCTTTTTTAAAAAAACTTAGAAGTGATGCAGGTAAAATTATTTAAAAACAGCTGTTATAATAATCCTTGCATTTGATGCCTCACTGAGCACTTCATATTGTAAAGTGGGCTTGTATTTTGTGGGAGAAACGTGGCAGACAATTACATTTTAATTATTTTTCGAAAGATTACCTCCAGAAATCTGCCAATCAACTAACAACTGGGTTCCTACTAGGGACGGTCGATATGGAAATTTTCTGATTTAGATATATCGACGGGCTCATATCAAGATATACTGATATATTGATATTTTCGGGGTTTTCGTACTGTGCATGCGCTGCGAGGTGTGCGCGCATTCGGAGGTGCGCGCGCATTCAGGGCCTATCTCCTCAGGAGGTAAATATTTATCTCTCTCTGTGTCTCCCACCCACCCATCCAGTCGCTCTCTCTCCCCTCACCCCTTGCATACCTGTATATTGTATTCAAGGACTATGAATAAAATATGGTGGCTTGCACCTCGGTCTGTGCATTGTGTATAGAGATGAGCATTCTGGGTCTTGTAGTTTAGTGCGCGCGCATTCCAAATTTTTTTGATAATCGATATTTTTAAAATATCTATATCAGCGTATGAAAATTATATCGGATATAACCGATATATTGATACATCGCCGGACCCTAGTTCTTACTTAGTGGTAGGTAAACTGTTAGTTAGGAGAGAGAGTAACACACAATTTTGCCATCTTTGAGGAGATTGGAAGAGGGAAAGATTAAAAAAAGGACATACTCAGCAGATGTTGATGGAGAAAGCCAATGACGACAACCATCTTACGGTAAACCTCAGCCGGCGTTGTGTGATTCAACTTCCTTTTTATTGCAATGAACCGCAAAATCGCGTAATTTGTCTGAAGTTCAATCTCAACATCGAGGTACGGATCGACTATCAGTGGCTTCAGGATATATTTCAACAGCTTCTGACCTGTAACATTTAGAAGCATGTATGCCATGAGTTTTAAAGGACCTGATGGGAGAGGAGGCTAGAATATGTGCACAACATTATGTGACTTCATTCATTTAAGTGATTTACTCCACAAACTGGAAACGTATTATATTGAGTTGTAAGTGAAGTTTCACTGGATTACATCTTATATCCTGCTAACCCATTGCTCTCCACTCTGACTAACCCAGCCAAGAATGGAACGGCAAACAACAACTTGCTCTTCAGGCGGGGCAGTGGCTTGGAACGCTTAAGCACAAACAACTACACCGAATAATTCCATAGCACAATAGGAAGAATATGTGGAATGTAAAGTGGTGAGATTAGCAGCTCCCATCACACCACCATTTGTTGCACCAGATATATCCCACCCCAACCCAAACTTTACCTAATATGGAATAAAAGACGGATTGGAATAGATAAACACCCGAGTTCCAAAATAATATTTGCATTGGATATAGTGCTTAGATGTCTCAAACTTGCTGCACAGAATACACTGTAAAGTGAATTGACTATATTTTGTGGGAGAAACGCGGCAGCCATTTGCACAGGAGTGTCCCACAAACAGTTGTGGACTGAATGACATTACAGGCAGACCCCGCTTACCGAACACCCGGTTAACGAAAGTTCACTATAACAAGGGTTTGTATTTGTACCACTTATCCGCTTAACAAAGGCTGTGTTCGCTATAACGAATGTTTACACACTATTTAAATCTCGTGGGCTTCTCGTGCGTAGCTTCTCATGGGTAGTGTCTCTCCCGGTTGCCCCAGCATCACATGCTCAGTCTTTAGCATGCCTCAGTTATGCAGTGCAGCCCCTCCCATATGGGAGGAGTTTAAGTGGTAGGATGCTTCGTGGCTTCAATAATACTGTGGTAAGTCGAGGACTGTCTATATTTTATTGTTTATTGTTGTATTTACTAACATTTTCATATTTTATTGTTGTATTTAAAGTTGCGTAGCCTTCAATTGCAGTTATATCTATCTTAGGCCTTCGCTACTACAGGTTGAGCGTCCCGAATTCGGGCCAGTAGCCGAGCCCAGGTTTGGGTATTTCTGGACTTTGGAACACCAGAAGCACATCACGTGTCCAGAAATGCATGGGCCCAGGTTGTGATATTTCAGTGCGGTGACTGTGAAGACCTGGCCTGAAACAGGTAGGATTGGCGTTTTTATTCTTGCAATTTTTATCATATTTGGATTCTGGAACTCCGGGTTTGGACGCTCAACCTGTACACCGAAAATGTTAGCACTAGGAACCTCTAGGAACTAAACTGATTTTAGCAGGGAGGCTCGGATCGGGGCGGCGTTTGGGTTGGGGCCAAATACAATAATAGTTAAACTCTTGCTTAAATTTTCACTTAAAGAAGGGTTTTAAAGTCTCTTTGTTAAGTGGGGTTTACCTGTATTATATTTATTTAAAAACTGATTATTACCCCACGAAAAATGATCCACCAAACGACTAACTGTTCCTACTTACAGCTAGATAAACAGAGGTTGTGAAATAAGGAAACTTATAATATCTCTCACAAAATTTACAGGGGAAGCTTTCTTACTGAAAAATTTCAACTTGTTGTTCAATTCACCGAGGATGGCAAAGGCCTGAAGAATGGAAACCAGTAGAGGCTCCAGATCACTCTTTTTCTTCGGTGTCATGTTACACAGGCGCAGTTCGATCTTCAAAGTCCACTCAAGTAAATCGTCCTCTGGACAGGAGAAATTTAATATTAGTTCCAGGTTCATTCTCACTTCTACAAATTCTCACTTGCACTTTTCCATAAGTCCATCCTGGAAGCAAGGTGCACTGTTCTTCCAGTTAACACAGGTCTATTGACCACCCACCCCTAACACCACAACTACAAGATTGCTATAACAGTACATAACTCCCCCACCCAGCCAAGTTACACTATAATAATTCTGAGCATGAAAAAAAGTCCTCGCACAATATTCACAAATGAAACTTTCTTACCGAAGAATTTGCTAAAGGATGATTATTATTATCAAGATGAAAATATAACAACAAGAGCAAGAGAACCAAAGAGAAGAGACAGGAAGAGCAGGAAAAATAAATAAAAATGTGGCAATTGGAACATTACAATTTTGAATGTACAATCCATTGGCAAAAAATGAAAACAGTTAAATTAGATTTTGAAATGAACAAGACTTATTTTCAGAACCATTTTAGTTCTGTGCTGTGAGCTGCCTCACCCTTTGTTGGAGCTGGTGAAGGAGGCAGGTTCCAGACAGCTAGCTTCCCCCACTCCTCATTCAGATGATACAGCAAGTTTTCCTTCTGGATGATGAGCTCAGTGCTCAGTGCCTGCAGGATCTTCAACTCAAAGCCCTTCCTCGATTTGAGCTGCTGCAGGCTGCACTGAGCCTGCCAGAAACAAGCAAACGCGCGTATCAGTGTTAAATGCCTTCATGCAAAGATCAAATCTCTAGCTTCACAAATCTTAAGTGGTTGGAAAAAAATATTCGGTGTCCTTATAAAGCAGCATATTGTATGTCAGCCTGGCACACTGGTAGCACTCTTGCTTTTAAGTCAGAAGGTTATGGGTTCAAGCACATCTGAACTTAGAATCAACTGCCTATGCTGACATTCCAATGCAATACTGGTGGGGAAAGGTGTGTTGCCTTATTAGAGGTGCAGCCTTTGGATGAGATATTAAACCAAAGTCTCGTCTGCCTTTTCAGGAGGAAGTTAAAGATCCTTTAACACTATTCAAAAAATGAAGAGAATTTCTCTCTCCCAATTTCTTAGCCGACAAACCTCCCAAATCAATTGGTCACTCCATGGCTGTTTGCCAGATATTGCTGTATGCAAGCTGGTTTCGTTCCATGTTTCGCTCATAAAATACAGTCAATCCACTTTACACTATGAACTATTAAGTGCTCTGAGACATCTCGACAACACTGTGCATACACAATAATAAAACAATAGAAAGACTTTCAAATTAGATATTAAGCAGTCTACCCATCAGATCAGTGAAGTGACAACTTCAACCAATTTTTTTTGTAAGATTTCCCTATTGCATGAAATGAAGCAGTAACCAGTGAAGTAATTTCAAAAGCTAGTGTGTGGGGTGGATGGGCCTTACATTTTTTAGGTGATCAGCAGCTTTAGTGTAGTTCTTTTCAAACAAAGCTCGGTGATTGCTTTCAAGGGCAATATCGAACTGAGGAAAAAGACAGGAAGAAAAAAATATAATGTTACTAAAACAAATCATCCCCATCACAAAGAGATGTCACTAAGAGATGTTGAATTCCAAAGTGTGCAATATCTGGACTAAACTCTAGCATCACAAGGTCTCTTAGCAAATAAATTAAAATTCCTATACAGAGTAAGTAATCAGATTTGGCATTGTTGATTTTGCAAATCCCATTGTTGATTTTGCAAATCACAAATTAACACTCACATCACAACAACAACAGATTATAGTTGTATAGCATCCATCAATTCCCATATAAATAGAACAGACACTTCACTTGGTGAAGCATGGGTTTAAGACTCACTATAGATGCTATATCAAATGTATATTTAATACATCATTGACTATATTTTAACAAAACAAGTATATAAAGGACCAACTCTGTTTGCCAAGAAACAATCACTAAAGACAAACCATAAAATACAGTTCTTTCTTCCCTTCCCACCACCACAACCCCTCACACACCTCCTGTAGCTGCTTCAGCACACTAAGTAAAAGTGTACTTTTCTCTAGCTGTTGCTTCAATTCACTGAACTCAGTCACAGCAACTCGGAGGTCACGCTGCACCTGAAACAAAACGATAAAGCAAGATCACGGAGTTGATTTAACACCATGGACTGACAAACTAGAAGTGCAAAGCATTCAGATATTCTATGCGCCAGGATAATTTGAACAGGTTTCCATTATATTCAGAATCAAACTCATCCACACTCATAGATTCATAATAGAAAACATTAATTGAACCTCTCAACTCATGGAATCCAAGGGCACAATACAGTAGTGTCCGGCAATATATTGATATATCAGTTATATCGATATAATTTTTCATATCGATGTGCCACTATTGGAAATTCAAATATATCGATATATCGAAAAATTGGATATGAAAAAAAATCTATATATCGCAAATATTGGTATATCGTGTCCGGCGATATATCGATATAATGCGGACTTTTTCAACTTACCTTATCGATATCCGAATGTGTGCGCACACCGGAATGCGCGCACACCCGAATACGCGCATACCTCCGAATGCGCGCGCATGCGCAGGACAAAAAAAAGGCGATATCGATATATCGGTATATATCGATATGGGAAAACCGACATATCAATATTGGAAAATTTCGATATCGACAGATCCTACAATACAGTATATGGTATGCAATCTGCCAGGCAGCTAAAACGGGCACTTGAAAGCTTCATTATTTTTATACGTATATAATGGGCAGTCACTCTTTGCGGCACGATGTCTCGGACGACAGTATAATTACAGCAGCCAAGAGTTCTGCAAGCTAACTACCTCTCAATACAAGGCCATGTACACAGAGTGTTCCCAGCAACTTCTACTTTTATTTCAGATTTCCAGCATTTGCAGTATTTTGCCTCAATACATTCTACTTGTGACCCAGCTCATTTCCTTTATTGAGATCCTCTTCAGTCAATACCTCATTTTCAATCTGTGATTTCAGAAGGTCTATTTCCATCGAGATTCCATCCACCTGCGAAACCAAATCCTCTGCATTTTTCAAACTTGGGATAAACTCCTCGTATTTCTTGTTGATCATGTCGCATACTTCACCCTGCAATAAAACAAAGCCGTCTTACAAATGTCACAGGTCTTTTCCTCGTCACACCAGCATAATAAACCAACAGGCGAGTTACAACAACCATTTGAATGATGAATTCTATGCAGGTTCCTCCTCCACTGGAGTGATCTACTGTAAGCCCAATTCCCTGCTCTTCGTCTATAAATTTTCTCCCATAAATATACAGTCAATTCACTTTACAGTATATTCTGTGAAGCACTTTGAGACGTCTAGAAGACGTGAAAAGTGCTACATCAAACGCAAGGATTATTATTATTAGTTTTTATATAACTATTTACACGTATACAGTGCCTTCCACATAGACAAATGTCTCAAATTGACAAATTGCAAAAACAAATCCCTTTTAAATGTCAGAGTTTGCGCTAACTTACACAACATTACAATGACTCAAAAAACAGTTCAAGCCCCGGGGAGTCGTTATTATATCCTGGAAAGGGGGGGGGGAGAGAGAGAAAGACAAGGGCTCTTGCTGAACTGGCTGTGTAGCCGATGTGTCCACAGTAATTTCTCCCCTTCCCTCAATCATCCTGCTGTCACCTGTCCTTTATTGCCTTCCTCCCCGCCCCCCCCCCAACCCAGGTACCCTCTCCCCCCCCCCAACCCAAGTACCCTCTCCCCCCCCCCCCAACCCAGGTACCCTCTCCCCCCCAACCCAGGTACCCTCTCTCCCCCTCCAACCCAGGTACCCTCTCTCCCCCCCCCCCCCCCAACCCAGGTACCCTCTCTCCCCCCCCAACCCAGGTACCCTCTCCCCCCCCCCCCCAACCCAGGTACCCTCTCCCCCCCCCCCCCCCAACCCAGGTACCCTCTCTCCCCCTCCAACCCAGGTACCCTCTCCCCCCCTCAACCCAAGTACCCTCTCTGCCCCCCCCCCCAACCCAGGTACCGTCTCTCCCCCCCAACCCAGGTACCCTCTCTCCCCCTCCAACCCAGGTACCCTCTCCCCCCCCCAACCCAGGTACACTCTCCCCCCCCCCCCCCAACCCAGGTACCCTCTCCCCCCCCCAACCCAGGTACCCTCCCCCCCCCCCCTAACCAGGTACACTCTCCCCCCCCCAACCCAAGTACCCTCACCCCCCCCCAACCCAAGTACCCTCACCCCCCCCCACCCCCCCCAACCCAGCTACCCTCTCCCCCCCCCAACCCAGGTACCCTCTCCCCCCCCCCCCCCCCAACCCAGGTACCCTCTCCCCCCCCCCCAACCCAAGTACCCTCTCCCCCCCCCAACCCAGGTACACTCTCCCCCCCCCCCCCCCAACCCAGGTACCCTCTCCCCCCCCCCCAACCCAAGTACCCTCTCCCCCCCCCAACCCAGGTACACTCTCCCCCCCCCCCCCAACCCAGGTACCCTCTCCCCCCCCCCCAACCCAAGTACCCTCTCCCCCCCCCAACCCAGGTACACTCTCCCCCCCCCCCCCAACCCAGGTACCCTCTCCCCCCCCCCCAACCCAAGTACCCTCTCCCCCCCCCAACCCAAGTACCCTCCCCCCCCCCCAACCCAAGTACCCTCTCTCCCCCCCAACCCAGGTACCCTCTCCCCCCACCCCCCCCCCAACCCAGGTACCCTCTCCCCCCACCCCCCCCCCAACCCAGGTACCCTCTCCCCCCCCCCCAACCCAGGTACCCTCTCCCCCCCACCCCAACCCCCAACCCAGGACCCTCTCCCCTCCTCATCCCCGGGACCCCCCACCTCCTCTTCCCTCACGCCAGCCCGCCGTCCTCCCCTCCCCAGCTCGCGGCCTACTCGCCTCCTTGGAGCCACCCTTGGCTTTTTCCCTGAGAGTCGTTATTGAGGTTTTTTCCTCTCCAAAACTCCTATTTTACGCCCATACCTTCACCTCGTCCACTCTGCGCGATAGTTTGCTGATCTTGATGCCGATATCCTCCTTCTCCAGCTTCCCCGATGAAGACAGTACCTCAGTGACGAACGACGACATCCTCACTTTTCTTCCTTCCCGCCGGAGGCGGCCGACTGTCAGCCTCTCACTGCGCAGACTCCGCCCTTGTAGTTCTTTGTTTCCACCCTCCGTCACGTCAGCGCATTCGCTATGCTCACTGCTCGCGGTGTACGCTGGGAGTTGTAGTTCTTCTCCCATCTCAGGCTTGGGTCTGCCACCCATTCCAGACGCATGCATATTGCCGACATTGAGCCTGTAGGAGTTGTAGTTCTTTCGCCCTCCTGGTTTGCAACTACAACTCCCGTGTAACACCGCGCTTTTCATTCAAATCCAAAGGCGGGAGGGCAGGCAATCCACCCACCATCCATATGGGAAGAGGGTTTCTTAATATGAATTGGGTATTAATCAAAACAGCAGCTCGCAAAATTATATTAATAATAACAACAATTAAATTATATTTTTATAGCACCTTTCACATCAGGAGGACATCCCAAGGCGCTGGACAGATGCTGCTTCAGACCCGACCTGAGGACAGGGGGTGGTGCATGGGGAGGGGGAGGAGTTGCCGATGGGTCCATCGAAGAGGTGGATCTTGAGGCGAGACTTGAAGGAGGCCAGGGAGGGGGCAAGGCGGAGAGACTTCAGGACGAAGTTCCAGAGGTTGGGGGCAGAGTGACTGAAGGCTCGCCCGCCAATGATTGGGCGGGTAGGTTGGGGCCAGAGCTTGCTGAACGGAGGGGGCGGGCAGGTTGGTAAGGGGATAGGAGGTCACGGATATAGGGTGGGACGAGGTTGTGGAGGCCTTTAAATGTGAGGACCAGGATCTTGAATTGGATCCTCTGGATAATGGGAAGCCAATGGAGTTGGGCGAGGATGGGAGAGATGAGGGTCACAGAGTTTGGAACAGTAAAGGACACGGGCCGCAGAGTTCTAGATTATCTGCAGCCTGTGGAGGGAGGAATTGGGAAAACCGACCAGCAGGGCATTTGCATAGTCGAGCCGGGATATAATGAAGGCGTGGATGAGGGTTTCAGCGGGTTTACAGGTGCAGTAATGGCGGAGTCAGGAAATTTTGCGGAGGTAGGGAAAGGCAGGATGACTTATTGCTTGAATGTGAGGGAGGAAAGACAGTTGAGCGTCGAACAAGACACCTAGGTTCCTGACTGGCTTGTTGAGGTTGAGTATGCAACTATTCAGCCAGCGCCTGATGTGTGAAGGCGCTGGCGTGAGCACCAGCGAGGGCCTCGGTCTTGATGACATTCAACTGTAGAAAGTTAGCTCTCATCCAGAACTTGATGTCTGTCAGGACAGTGGTAGTCCTGGAATTGAGGGTAGAGGCAGAGAGATAGAGTTGGGTGTCATCCGCATACATGTGGAAGTAACCCCATGTCTGCGGATGACGTCACCAAGTGGGAGCATATAGATGTTGAAAAGTAAGGGGCCAAGGGCAGAGCCCTGGGGGATGCCACAGGTGACAGTGCAGGTGCCGGAAGAGAAACCATTGGTGGGACAAAGTGTAGGCGATGAGAGAGGTAGGAATCAAACTAGGCAAGAGCAGGTCCGTGGAGATTAAGGAGGGAGGAGAGGCGGGGTAGGAGGATTGAATGGTCGATAGTGTCGAAGTGGCGGAGAGGTCGAGAAGGTCAAGGAGGCAGAGAGAGCCCTGGTCACAGATGTTAAGAATGTCGTTAGACTTTGCCTAGGGCTGTCTCAGTGCTGTGGGCAACTTGGAAGCCAGATTGAAGGGGTTCAAGGAGAGAGTGGCGTGAGAGGAAGGAGCGAAGCTGGGAAGCAACAACTCTTTCCAGGGCCTTGGAGAGGAATGGGAGGTTGGAGATGGGGCGATAGTTAAAGAGTAGGAATAGGTTTTATAAAATCATTAGATTTAATAGAGCCCCTTATCCCTGCTTTGAGACATTTCAAAGCGCTTCACAGTATATACTATTAAATAAATTGACTGTATATTTTGTGGGTGAAACACGGCAGCCAATTACGCACAGCAGTGTCCCACAAACAGTCCTGTACATGAATGAC
Source organism: Hydrolagus colliei (assembly GCA_035084275.1). Taxonomy (NCBI): domain Eukaryota; kingdom Metazoa; phylum Chordata; class Chondrichthyes; order Chimaeriformes; family Chimaeridae; genus Hydrolagus; species Hydrolagus colliei. The sequence goes on along the minus strand of CM068770.1, from coordinate 5,962,903 downwards.
TAAATTATTCTTATGATTTTTTTAAAGTGATTCTTACCCCTTGAAGGCAATCTGCCAATTGACTAACAACCGGGTTCCTACTTACTGCTAGGTAAACAGGCAAGTTGTAATAGGAAACTTGCCTAAAGATTTTCCCGTGAATCGAACCCGGGCCCTCTCATCTGTGAGGCGAGTGCTCTAAACAGTATGTGATAGAACATCATTATGCAAGCAAGATCGATGCGGGGTGGGGTTGGGGGTGTAGAGATGATATTTTCACCAAATAAATACGGTAAAATTCATCAAAAAAAAGCACAGAAATTATTTTTGTTTATTGAACCAAGGTGAAAGTGCAAGGCTGAAGGTTGACATTGGTAGACGTGAAAGGAAAGAGGTGGACGGGACGATGAAACAAGCCTTTAATAGAGAGTTCAGAGTTCTGAAAGAGATTCTGAAGGAAAGTGTGACAAGATAAATAAGGGGAAGAGTTTCCAAGGAAGTAAATATGAGCAGCTGGAGTGAAATTCTCCATGCAGTTTAGTTTGGCTGCTGCTCCAACAGAAGAACATAGAACAGGTCAGCAATGATTTGGGCACAATATCAGTTAAGGTTTCATTGTGGTTCGGGCAACAATGAAGGTCTGCTTTCAATGACCTGTATTGATCACGGAATGACCAATGAAGGAGACACAGTGAAGCACACTATTCTGGAGTACCAATGTGTTTCCTCCCACCAAGTCTACCGCTATTGCATAATCGATGAGGCACATCGCCTTAGGAGATAGAGGAGGCAACTTGCCTCAAATAGTTCAGCAAACACCAGTCTGCTACACATTTTGCCCCCTCTCTCCCCCTTCTAATCCGCCACAATTTCAAAGACGATCTTTCAGCCATTCTCTTTCATCCTGGAGTCCCTTCGCGTTGCCTCCTGGCTCACTTTCCACTTTCAGCCCCAACCAGATTTTAAACCAGTTCTTTCTTTTAGGGGAAAATGTTATTCCCACATTAAGTGCGTCGATTGGGAGGCTGAAGTTTTCTCCAGGGCTGACATTTAAGTGGCTTTTTTTCTCACCTTTGACCCCCACTTGAGTTCAGAGTTGGGCCTGATCATGCTTGCAGAGGAATTATATCTCCAAATCAGTCTCCTTAATGTCACTCATCTCCTCTGTAATATTGTGAATTCTGGTAGACAGATTGCAGTCCAGGTTTTTATGCTGAGTGGAAGGGCAGGCGAGAGCCAGGTGATCCCAGTACAGGCTGAGTGTAGACTGCTCATTCACCTCCAGTTCCCTCACCTCCTCCATGTCTTTGGCGCTGCCCGGTTGTGTCCTCAACTCAAAGGTCTTGTCAAACAGGCTGTAGTCGACCTTGAAAGCACCTTTATCCATCGTGATGCACGACTCGAACCGGTGACCCCACAGAATCTCGTCCTCTGTGTAGGAAGTCCTAGCCTGGCAAGTCATTCCTGCAAAAGAACATTCAACACCACCCGTTAAGCTCACTCAACTTCATTTTGGGTAACGTCTCAGAGTGTTTCACTGTGACAATGAACATTGGGCCAATAATGATAGTAATAATAATAATCCTTGCATTTGCTACAGCGCTTATCGTGTGGTTAAGTGCCTTGGAAGTCCTCCAGATGGGAAACGTTCTATACAAACGTTGAGATTTCTCAAAGCGCTTCACAGAATACAGTACACTTAAAATTGATTGTGTATTTGTGGGCGAAATGCGGCAGCCAGCATCCCACAAACAATCATGGTATAAGTGACCAATTCTATTTGTGGGTGGGTGGGTTGTAGGCCAGGACATAAGGAAAGAGAAACTCGATTCCCTTTTCGAACAGCGACGCAGGCTTGTTTATGTCCACCCGAACCGGCAGTCAGGGACCTCAATTTAACATCTCATCCGAAGGACAGTGCCCCCACCACTGCATTGCAGCGTCAGTTTAGACTGTGTAAGTTCAAGTTCCGACTTGGGATTTACACACACAGGGTTTAACTGAACTCACCAGTCGATTCCACGATACCCTCCAAAATTACGATAATCTCAAATTGCTCCTTGCTCAACGTCTCGGACCGCAACTCCCAGAAGGGGCTTGTGTTGGTGATGTGGTGGCAGATGATCTGAGGTTCTACAAGGAAGAGCCGGTCCTCGCCAGTGTCATAGCCGAGGCTTATTTCTGACTGCTCTAGAGGGATGAACTCCCCTTCCTCGGTGTGTCTGGACTTGATGAGCTTGGCTCGGATCTTGGCGTCCACCATGTGACTTTCCCTCAAGTCTCCCAGCCGAAACATGAGCTGGAGATTCTTGTCCCTGTGGGACACCACACAGTATTTGCTGAACTTCAGGGTCTCGGCGCGCTTTTTGGGGCGAGAGATCTTGACAAACATGCAGCCCACCATCATGGCGTCGATCATGGAGCCCACCACGGACTGGGCCATGAGCAACAGCAGGCCCGACACGCAGTTGGATGTCACCATGCGTGTGCCGTAGCCAATTGTCCTTTGACTCTCAACGGAGAAGAGTAAGGCAGAGACAAAGCCATCTACATTCTCCAAGCAAGGCTCCCAGTCCTCCTCGCCATGGTGACTGATGTCGTCCAGAATGTAGGCGGTCAAGAGGTACAAGATGGCAAAGAGCACCCAAGTCACTATGTAACACATGGTGAAGATGAAAAGGAACCATCTGTACTTCAGGTCGACGATGGTGGTGAAAATGTCCGATAGGAAGCCCTTCTTCTCCCAGATGTTGCCCAGGTTGACATTGCATTTGCCGTCCTTCATCACGTAGCGTTGGCGTTTCTGCTTCCCCAACGCCGAGGCGAAGATTGGCCGATCATCGTCCATCAGCTTGCACCTGTGCCGCAGGGACCTCTCCGAACTGGCCGAGGACAGGACGCTCCGCGGGGGAATGCTCTGGGCGCAGTTGTGGATGTTGGGAGCGCTCCCGGAGTGCCTGGGGTACCCCATGGAAACCCGCCGGTAGTGGGGCATGTCGTCCTTATTGATGGAGACGCTCAGCCTCTGCATCTTTGCGCTGGGCATGGGCGTGGGAACCTGGTAGTACCTCCCCTCATTGGGGAAGCGGGCGACGGGCGCGTGTGGAAACATTCCCGTCCACTTGGCGGAGGGCCACACGTTGTTGTGCGGCAGGCCCAGGCTCTCATCCGTCACCGAGATGGCCACCGTCTCCGGCTGCAAGAGAGAAAACCTTTCTCAACCGCAAATAAATCTGGGAACTGCCTTCCCCCAGTTTCCTGACCGTGCAGGTCAAGTACTCTTTCTGATTTCTCTGAACTATACAAACGATCTAAACCTGGTTATAGGGAGCACAATTTCCAAATTTGCAGATGATACTAAGCTAGGGAAAGTAGTAATTGGTGAGGAGGATAGCACCAGACTCCAAGAGGGCTTAATAATAATAATAATAATAATAATCCTTGCATTTGATATAGCGCTTTTCACATCTTCTAGACGTCTCAAAGCGCTTCACAGAATAAACTGTAAAGTGAATTGACTGTACATTTGTGGGCGAAACGCGGCAGCCAATTGCGCACAGCAGCGTCCCACAAACAGTCGTTGATTGAAATGACCAATTTTTAAAAAAAATTGGAGGGATGATTATTAAGCAAGTGGAGTAAGGAAACTTGCCCAAGGTTTCGCTCTGGCCTGCTTGGATTCGAATATAGGTCTCACGCTTGTAAGGCGAGTGCTCTAACCACGGAGCTATAGGACTCCACTTCTCCACTTATAGAATGTTACGGCACAGAAGGAGGCTATTCGGCCCATTGAGTCTGTGCCGGTAGACAGATTGGTAAAATGGGCAGAAACGTGGCAGATGAGATTTAATGTGGAGAAGTGATGCATTTTGGTAGGAAGAATGAGGAGAGGTAGTATAAGCTAGATGGTACAATTTTAAAGGGAGGTAAATGAACAAGAGAGACCTGGGGGTCCATATAAGCAAATCTCTGAGGGCGGAAGGACAGGTAGATAGATAAAGCAGCGTCCTCCTGATATAACAGACACTAAACAAGTATATTTTTGTTAAAAAAATAGACGGGTTAGCAAGACAGCTAGATAAAGCTGTTAAAAAAGCATACAAGATACTAGAATTTATAAATAGCTGCTTAGAACTGTGTTCAGTTCTGGGTACCGCACTTTAGGAAAGATGTTAAGGCATTGGAGAGGGTACAAAGGAGATTTACATGGATGGTACCAGGAATGAAGAACCTTAGTTAGTTATGAGGAGAGATTAGCCAAACTAGGATTATTCTCCCTAGAGCAGAGAAGATTAAGAGGGGATTTTATAGAGGTTTTCAAGATCATGAGGGGATTTGATAGGTATTTGTGGAGGACAAGATTGAATGGGTATGGAGAGAAAGCGGGCCAATGGGATTGAGTTGGACAGCTCATTTCGGAGCCAGCGCAGACCCGATGGGTCGAATGGCCTCCTTCTGTGATTCTATAATTCTAAGTGTCCTCAGAGCTGAACTTGTTCCAAAGTGACCTGATTGACAACAGAACGTCGGCATTGAGCCAGCCATCTGTGGCCGGTCTCCAATCAGGTTCCTGAGCCAGGAAGGTCTGCACTATATTCCAGACGCTCACTGTCGCTAACAGCCTGGCTCATCAACAGGACCTGGAAGGGGGCAATCCACGAAGTCAATGGGGGCATGGAATCCTCCCACTCAGCTCCTGTTAACCCTGCAAGCCAACATTTTGTCATCGCAGTGGAAGCTCATCGTTTGGTCACCAGCGCTTTTCATCCGCTGACAGCTGTTTGCGCCTGGGGACGCCCCCAGTATTGAAGCGCGTCTCTTACCTTCTGTAGGAAGAGGGAATATCTGCTGTTATTGGCCAGTGGCCTGGGGAGGTACGCCAGCAAATGCTTCCCCTTGGGGCTTTGGGTTGGGGGGATGGAGTTCCTCCTGGAGCTCTTGCCGTTTCTTGTGGTGGTGGAAGCGAGGTGGGTATAAACCCCACAAGCCCCCTTACCCTTTTGCAGATCCATGCTGCAGCTCGTAATAACATTGGCCATCATGTGATGCTGCTCACTGCCAGTGTCCACCCACTACACACATAGCAATGATCCTGCAATACAAGAGCGTTCAATCATTTTTTGTTGGTCAGCCGAGTTATCACTAACTCACAGAATTTCCCTCTGTTGAAAGATCTTGTGACGCAGTTTAAAAAGAGAAGCCAGTTTCTCTCTCAGTGTTCCTGCCCAACAAATCCCCCAAATAAAATTGATCCCACACTTTTATGACCGTATATTTGTGAGTGAAAAGCGGCAGCCAATTGCGCACAGCAGCGTCCCCACAAACAGTCGTGGATTGAGTGATGAAAGTATTGTTTTTTTTGACAGATTACTACAACAACAACAAGATTACATTTATAGAGCACCTTTCACGTCAGGAGGATATCACTACTATCAGGCGTGTGGAGTAAGGAAACTTGCCCAAGGTTTCGTCCCACCTGAAGCGCTCTGAACGCCGTCCGGCGTGGAGGGCGCTATATAAACCAAAACTTGTTGTTGTTTCGTCCCACCTGAAATCGAATCCAGGTCTCTTGCTTGCAAGATGAGTTCTCTAACCACTGAGCTGCAGGACTCCGTATACAGTCACTCCACTTTAGAGTATGTCCAGGGAAGCACTTTGAGTGCCGCCACAACAACAACTTGCATTTATATAGAGATCTTCAGACAGGGTAGGGTCCTGCAGCACTTAACAGTGGCAGAGTCTGACTCCGAGCCAGAGGGAGAGGGAATGGGGTAATGAACTGTTAGCATAATTAAAAAGGAATGTCTTCAGGTAGGATTTCAATGTGTGGAGGGAGGGGGCAAGGTGGAGGGATTGAGCTTTCCAGAGCTTTGGGGTATAGTGGCTGAAGGCAACTTACTTGAAACAATAGTACACAAGGATAATAAATGTTTAAAAAAAACCTGACCTTAATCCCGATGGTGATATGAACGGATCTGGTTGTGTGTTTATTACAGCAGAATAGACTGTAAGAACGTTTTTAAAACAAACTTTAAATTTGTTGCATTTTGCTTTAAAAGAAGGAATCCAAACTGTACTGTGAGGAAAAACTTCCCTCTCTTTTTTATATTTCTTCAAAATTTATCATGGACTTAAGAAACAACCTGAACAGCAGTTCAAAGTAAGATCTCGTTAGCTCTCTCTCTTTCTCTCTCGTGCCTCAGGTCAGGGGGAGATTACAGAAATTACACAATTCCTTAATCAATTAGAGCACTCGCTTTGCAAGCGAGAGACCTGGGTATGATTCCATACAGGGCTAAATTGAGCAAGTTTTCTTACTCCATGCACCTGATAACAATGCTTCAAGAAAAAAACAATCATAGTTTGGTCAAACAATCCATGACTGTTGTGCGGGACACTGCTGTGCGCAATTACCTGCTGCGTTTCACCCACAAATATACAGTCAATTCACTTTACAGTATATTCTGTAAAACGCTTTGAGACATCTAGAATACGTGGACATGCAATACCAAATGCAGGATTATTATTATTTCTTTATTGTATCGATTTCGAGATCTTCTCAAGCCCTGGCGCCTCTCTGGCTTGCTGACCTCCTCTATCCCCCCAATCCCAATATCCACTGACTCCACTCCACTGGCTTCGGCCTCTTGCTTGTCCCTCACCCCCTCCACTTCAACATTTGATGCCAGTACGCCCCAAAGCTTTGGAACTCCAGTCCCTCCACTTTGCCTTCTCTTTCTGCTCTTTTGGATCACATTTGAAGGCCTTCCTCTTCGACTGTGCCTCCCTCCCTCCCCCACACACCCCCCCGGCGTATTGTCAATCTCCAGCAGTGTTAAGCAGTGTTAAGGACTAGCCCTCTCTGGTTTATTTATTGCACCCCACCCATGCTTGAAGGGCGTTGTGTAAATGCAAGTTTTGTTGTATAGATTTACACGGACTTACACAGTAACAAAACAAGTCATTTAAGCCCAACTAGTCTGTGCCAGTGTTTATATTCTACCCATTACTTATTCCCTCTCTAACCTTTATTTTCCCTTCTCCCTTATACAGTATCTCTCTCTCTCACTTCCTCTTAAATTCATCGACATGATCGGATTCAACCATGGCTTCAGGCAGCGAGTTCTAAATTCTGTGTGAAGTCATTTCTCCAGAATTCCCTCAATCACTACCTTATACTGTTCGTTTCACCCACAAAATACTAAATAATAATCATACATTTACTTTAGCGCCTTATCATGTCATGGAGACATTTTAAAGCTTCACAGAACATTCTGTAAAGTGGATTGACTGCTATTTTACAAAACGGGGCAGCCAATTGGACAGTTGTGGGTTCAGTGATTATTATGATTTTTAAAGGATTATTACCCCCGGAAAGCGATCCGTCAATCAACTAATTACTGGGTTCCTACTTACTGCTTGTAAACAGAGGCGTGTGTGTGTGTGGAGTGAAGGAAACTTGCCAAGGGTTTTGCCCCAGGCAATGATCAAACAACTGATTTAATCTCTTTGCCCCAACATAAATCCAGTAGAAACTGAACTGCCATGAACTTGGACTGGTAGATTTGAATGTAAATAAAGCAAGTTAATTATTGGAGCTGCCTTTACCCACCCTGACCGGCTCAGGCCAATTATACAAACCAGATGGAATGCATTTAATCAAATTCTCTGCGGTCTAAGGGCCTCCTTAGTTAGCCCTTTAAGGATAAAGTCCTCGTCCACATTGTAGCCTGGACGACAGAAAGGCTTCATTCTTAAGATCTTTTAGGAGAATCCAGTGGGATTTGTGTTTAATCCTCAACCCCTGTCATCCCCCCTTCCCAAAGGACCCAAATTGACCATTATGTACATAAGAATTTGCTAAACGAAGGAGAACAACGCGCATCTAGTTCACCTTCCACCATCCTGGCAGTCACCTCCACATATCAGCGCCTTGGGATGTCCTCCTGATGTGAAAGGCACTATACAAATGTAATTTTGTTGTTGTTGTTGTTGTCCCAAATTATTGAATGTATCTCGAGATACACTTTCTGCTCCAACCCTCTGCCCCCTGCCTTGGGAGCCTGTTCCATACAGTTACAACCTGCAGACTGAAGTAGTGTTTCCAACAGATTTATTTTGAACTTACCTCCTGTCAATCACAGGCTGTTTGTGGGAACTCATCTCTTTCACATTGCACTGATCTCACTTCACCAAGCAGGGGGTTTGGGCCTCAGTGGGCTTCACTACCAACAAACCCCCACCCAGATTAAGGAGTGGAAACACAGCTAGATCTTCAAAAGTGCTGCCAACTGCTGGGGTGGGGGGGAATCCAGAAGAAGTGCGTCATCATCGTAAAATTAGAGCTAGGCCATTTTGGAGTGAAATCAGGCAACGCTATTGTTTTTCCACAAAGGGTAGTGGAAATCTGGAACTCTCTCTCTCTCCTAAAAGGCTGCCAACGCTTAATCCCTGGAAATTTTCAAGACTGAAGTGGCTAGATGTACATTAGGTCAGGATATCAACAGTTATGTAGAAAAGGTTGGTAATTAGAGTTGAGCTGCAGATCAGCTATGACCCAATAGAACAGACTTGTGGGGCTGAATGGCCTATTCCTGTACCTATGTCCTTATGGAAGGATTTAGGATACAGGATAGATCACAGCCTGTGACACTGAGTCTAAAGAAACCTCTTAATGTCTGTTGAGACATAGAATCCTAGAATACAGAAGGAAGCCATTGTGCCTGTGCTGGCTTTTTGAAGGAGCTGCCAACGAGTCCCCACTCCCCCCCACTCCTACAACAACAACAACATGGCATTTATAGAGCGCCTTTCACGTCGGGAGGATGTCCCAAGACCCCATAGCCCTTTAAACTTTTCCTTTTCAAGTAAATATCCAATTCCCTTTGAAAGTTATTATTAAATCTGTTTGCACTGCCCTTTCATACAATGTATTGCAGATGGTAACAATGCAGTAACAACTCACCCCGTAAAAAAAAATTCTCCTCACCTTCTGTCCGATTCTTTGGCCAATTACCTTGATGTTACAGCGCCTTGGGATGTCCTCTCGACGTGAAAGGCGCTATATAAATGTAAGTTTTGTTTGTTGTTTGTTATTCTCAGGCAATAATGATAATTGTTGCATTTGATATAACATCTTATCACGTCGATGAGACGTCTCAAAGCGCTTCTCAAAATATTCCACAAAGTGAATTGACTTTGTGTACCAAACGATGGGTGGAATGGAAATGGACTTCCTTCAGTGCTGTACATTTCGATGGGTCTAAACCTATTGCAGTAGAAGGTAAACTTGATGCCCCCCCACTCCACCCCCACTCCACCCCTGCCTACCTGAGGTCTGGACGCAATTGAATTGAAAGCCTCGAAAGGGAAAGGGATCCCTCCTTGACCTCACGATGCCTGAAGCTATTAGCTCTCTCCTCTCTCTCTGAAGGAACCATTCACTCAATCTCAGATGGAAACTCAATGCAGAGTCGCCCCAGTTGATCCATTTCCTTGGAACTCTCAACCTCCTCTGCTGGCCTGAGATTGCCCAAGTCCGTGTAATTCACAGTGGGAGTAGTTTAGAGGCGATGGGTGGGTGGGAGGGAGGTGAGTGTGGCTAGACACTCGCTTCCAATCACGCGCATTAGAAATGCAGCCTGTGTATTAATCTGCCTCAATGTCACAATGTATTAGTTTTGCATCAGTTAATCAGAGCGGCTGGGAGTGTCGGCGGTGGGGGTGGGGGGGTCAGGGGGAGGAAGTAGGGAGAGATTCTACCTACTTGGCTCCTGTTAACACGGCCAGACAAAGCCCTAAATAACAACAAATGACATTTGTACAGCTCATTTCATATTCGGAGCACATTAGGTTTAGTGTGAGCCTTGCAGATTCCCGTAGCTCAGTGCTCGGAGTGCTCGCCCCACCAGCCAGAGGATCCTGAGGGCAGGGTTAGGCAAGTTTATGTACTACACACACCCCTAGCAGTGCGGAAATATACTTGTTAGTCAATTGGGGGTAATAATTGCTCACCCAGAAAACTTCATGGCTGTTTCGCTCACAAATACATAGTATTTCATATCCTGTGAAGAACTTTGAGATGTCTCAACGACATGATGAAACACTGTATCAAATGCAAGGATTATTTCTATTATTAGAAATCCGCTCTGTCTCACAGGATAATATATAATAATAATAATAATCCTTGCATTTGATATAGCACTTTTCACGTCTTCTAGACGTCTCAAAGCGCTTCACAGAATATACTGTAAAGTGAATTGACTGTGTATTCTGTGGGTGAATCGCGGCAGCCAATCACACACAGCAGCACAAACAGTGGTGGATTGAGCGACCAAAGTACGATTGCTTTTTTTTCTCGAGGGATTATTGTCAGGCGTGTGGAGTAAGGAAACTTGCCCAAGGTTTTCTCTGACCTGCCGGGAATCGAATCCAGGTCTCTTGCTTGTGAGGCGAGTGCTCTAACCACTGAGCTGCAGGACTCCAGGGGACGGTTTGTTATTTAAACACCGGTAGACAGGATGGCATAGCAACCCAACTCCACTTGGTTTGAAGGAAAATGTAACCAGTCTTTGACATTTACAGTTAAAATATATACACCAATATAAACCATCCTTCTAGTCAATAAGCAGTCTGATTGCTGGCCCTCCCAGCAGTGAACAGAAGGGGGATTGCGAGATGAAATATTTTGCAAAGGAATTTTGCATCCACCCCTTTCCCTGCCAGGGAGATTCTCTCACTCGTTCTGTGTCTCCTTCAAGGGAATGGCACTCACGAGATCACAAGAGAGATTCGCACAAAGGAGATGCTTTGCGTTTATTGATTGGAGTATCGCTTTCTGGGGGTAAATAACCCCTGCAAAAGAAAAGAGGAAAACAAATTCAATTCAGTTCAAATTTGATCATTTAGTCCACCATTGTTTGTGAGGCCCTGCCGTGCACAATTGGCTTCCGCTTTTCGCTCACAAGATGCACAGTCAATCCACTTTTCCCGTATATTCTGTACAGCGGCTTGATGCATCTCAACAAAGTGATAACGGTTATCTCAAATGCGAGGATTATTATTATTGTTGTTGGTATTATACTAATTATAATAAAATTCCAAAGCATTCTAAAAATTCTCATTCGAAAGAAATCTTGAATTGTAAATTTTGACGGAGTGAAAAAAAGGACGAGAAACAAAAACAATTAAGAATTTACTGCTCAAAATGACCTGGCATTGTACTTGACGTTTGACTTAAGAGTTTTGGAAATACCTGGGAGACAAAGGAATGGCTTGGATCCAACTTGGAGGCATGATCTCACCTTTCTGCAAGTTAATAAGTAACAGGGTCATGTATCATTGTGTGATGCCAGGACACCTCCAATTCCAATTGCTAACATGTATTAAAACCTTTCATTTTTATTAGTTTGCATTATTCATAAACCAGCAGCTTAAATGTGAATCACCGAGCCTGTGTTTGACCGGCAGTGAGTAGGAACCCGGTTGTTAGGCGGATTGCTTTTTTGGTGGTGGTGGTGGGGGGGGGGGGGGGGGGTAGTAAACCCTAAAAGAAAATCCAGTCATTTAATCTATGGCTGTTTGTGGCACACTGCTTTGCACAATTGGCTGCTGCATTTCGCCCACACATTACAGAGTCACTTTACAGTGAAGCGTTTTAAGACATCTCAATGACGTGATACGGCGCTATATTAAATGCAAGGATTATTATTTGTAAAACAGCAAAATGGCCACCATCATCGTGGAGTCCTGTGATTAGAGCACTTGCCTCGAAAGCGAGAGACCTGGGTTTGATTCCCAGCAGAGCAACACCTTGAGTAAGTTTTCTTACTCCACACGCCTGATAATAATCCACAAGAAAAACCAATAATAAATTGGTCACTCAATCCACAATGTTTGTGGGTGACGCTGCTGTGCGCAATTGGCTGCCATGATTCACCCACAAATATTCTGTAAATTCACTTTACAGTGAAAAGCGCTATATCAAAGGCAAGGATTATTATTATTAGGGAGAACAGGTCTGTTAGGTTATGAGGAGGGAGCTGGGCAGTGGAATTGAGTTGCTGTTTTCAAAGAGCCGGCACAGACTAGATGGGCTGAATGGCCTCCTTTTGTCCCGTAAAACACTATAATTCTAAGATTATTTCACAGTCTCACCCAATCCAGTTGTTCTGTGTACTATTCCATGATTCACCACCAGATGTCCTCAGTCCCATGTCCACAGCAGGTCTGTTGAAATAAAACACGCAACAACAAATACACACAACGCCTTTTAATAATAATAATAATCCTGGCATTTGATATCGCGCTTTTCACATCTTATCGACGTCTCAAAGCGCTTCACAGAATACACTGTAAAGTGAATTGACTGTACATTTGTGGGCACAGCAGCGTCCCCACAAACAGTCGTGGATTGAAAAGATAAATTTTTATTATTGTGTTGCTGTTTTTGGATGGATTATTATTAGGTGTGTGGAGTAAGGAAACTTGCCCGAGGTTTTGCCCTGACCTGCCTGGATTCGAACTCGCATAAGTCTCAGACTTGCAAGGCGAGTGCTCTAACCACTGAGCTACAGGAGCTCAGGAGGTCGTCCCAAGCCCCTGGGTAGGCAGGGATTTGGACCCGAGCTGGAGGTGGCGATCAGGAAGGGTGGAGGGCAGGGAGGGTAGGGGTGGGAGGGTGACAGAAGGAACCCCACCATCTACCACACACGCACAAACTTCAAGACTATGACAGGGTTTAAGAAACTTTGGAATTCAGTTCAGGCAATTTGCCACGAATGTCTACAACAACAACAACCACACAGCGGGGCAGCGTCCCGGAGCCCTGGCCAGTGGCGGAGCAGGAACTCCTGGCCAGGGGAGATGACCGTGATCGCAAACGAAAAGGATGGTCTTCAGGCGCGACCTGAAGATGGAAAATAGGGGGTCAGGTGGAGAAATAGAGAGAGAGGGTTCGAGAGTTTCAGGGGGGTTGTGGCTGAAATTGTGACCATCAATGGTGGAACAGAGGGTACAAGGTACAAGAAGGAGGCCAGAGATAGTCTAGTGGAGGCAGCAGGTAGTGGGTTGGTGGGGTAAGCAGGTCGGAGAGGTAGGGAGGTGCCAGGGCATGAAGGGATTTGAAAACGAGCATTGGTGAATGATCTTGAAATTGATCGACACTGTGAGTGGAGAGGAGCCTGGGCTGGAACTGGTATGATGGGGGTAGAGAGTTTAGTGTGGGTAAGAATGTGGTCATTTCAATCCACGACTGTTTGAGGGGGACGCTGCTGTGCACAATTGGCTGCCGCCCACAAATATACGGTCAACTCACTTCACAGTATATTCTGTGAAGCGCTTTGAGACGTCTAGGAGATGTGAAAAGCGCTATGTCAAATGCAAGGATTATTATTATTATATTATCAGCTGGCTCCTGCGTACGGTGGAGTTGGGGGGACCGGCAAAGAGAGCATTTGAAAAGTCTACAAAATACACTGAAAAACTGCTTCCCCGCAAAGCCATTGTGGCAGTTTCGAGATCAAATTAAACACGGGGATTATTATTATCCTCATTATTATTTTCTGGCAGACGTGAGAGATGTGCCGGACAAGGGGTGGTGGGTGGGGAGCAACATTTTGGTAGAACAGCTGATTACTGTATCACTGATCTATCTCTCTATCTCACTGACTCATTCGCTCCCTTGCTCGCTCGCTCACTCACTCACTCACTCACTCACTCACTCACTCACTCACTCACTCACTCACTCACTCACTCACTCACTCACTCACTCACTCACTCACTCACTCACTCACTCACTCACTCACTCCTCCCATCAGTTCACCTGTTTCCGAATTACTCAGTAAATATTGTCATGTGTGCACAAAAAAAGTTAATTTTCAAAATCAGCTGTTTCTTGAGTCAGAGACTAGAGAGAGAAACACATTTACACACACACACACGGCTGACCAATATCTAGTTTATTCCAAGTCTATTATTCCACCTGCTTGTAATGGTAAGTTGCCATTGTATTTATAATGTGAATTGCAACAAGTCTCTGGTGTGGGATTGTTCAATGTGGAAATTTATAATAATATACATTTCAGTGCCTTGAGATGTGCTCCTATTTAAGGTGCTATTCAAATATAATTTTGTTTTTGTTGTAATTGATACATGGTATATTCTGTGAAGCTCTTTGAATATATACAGTGTATTCTAGATGACGTGATAAGGCACTAAATCAAATGCAAGGATTGCTATTATATATATATATAGCATCTTATCATGTCTCAAAGCACTTCACGGAAGATACTGCAAAAATGAATTGTATTTTTCGTGGCTGATAGTTTGCGAATTGCACCCAGCAGGTTATGTAAATCTAAACCTATACAAATTTAAAAATGTGTATTAAAATCATCCCAAAAAATGCAAATACCCCCTCCCCCCTTCCCCCCACCTTTTATTTGTGTCATATCCTCAGTTTAATTTTTTTTAAATTAAAAGTCTGTAACGAATGTTATTTGAGAACTCTTTCCCTCCCCCCACAACAAAAGTCAGGCTTTGTGCATATTTTATTGGGGGAGGGTGGAGTAAGATCACGCTCTTAGAAAAAATTGAAACAAAAGTAATGTAAAAATACCCCTGTCATACACTCATTTTGTGTTATTTTGAGAAGGGTTTTGGTGCAAAATTCTGTATAAATATAATTTGAGACCATCCGACAACAGGAATAACAACAACAACAATTTGGATGTGTATGGTGCCCTCCACACTGCGAGGAGCGTCTCAGAGCGCTCCTCGCAGAAATAAAATACTAACAATTTTGAGGGGAGAGGGTTAGATATTGTTGAGTTGCCTATTGATCTATCCTTTTGTGCTGTTATTCGGATCTGCTGTTGGTTTTAATGCATTTAATTGGATTTTCTTGACGTATGTCAGTTCCCCTGCTTGTTTGCCTCAATAATAATCTTTTTCTCCCTTTATTAATAGCCTTAAAATCACCCTTTAGCCGTCGTATTAGGGATGCGGCTGAATTGTGAGCTGCTGTATGACCACTAGTAACCTCTGAGATATGACCGGCAGTAACCCCAGGAGCTCACTGCAGCAGAGAGAACCACAACATCACCAACTAGCAGATACACTACAATAGGCAGGGAGGCAGACAGGCAGGGAGACAGGGAGACAGACAGGCAGGGAGACAGGCAGGCAGGGAGACAGGGAGACAGGGAGACAGACAGGCAGGGAGACAAGCAGGCAGGCAGACAAGGAGACATGCAGACAAGCAGGCAGATCAAAGGCAGGCAGGCAGTAATACATTACTCTTGTATAGCGCCTTTCATATCAGGAGGATGTCCCAAGCGCTTGACAGTCATTGTGTCAGATCCAAGCTGAGGACGGGGGTGGGGGGGGGGGGGGAAGGAGGGGTGGGAAGGGGGGGATTATGAGTTGTTGATGGGACCATCGAAGGCAGGACTTGAAGGAGGCCAGGGAGGCGAGACGGAGGGACTGGGGATGGGAGTATCCTGAGGTTGGGGGCAGAGTGGCTAAAGGCTCAGCCGCCAATGGTGGAGCAGATTAGTCAGGGCACATGGAGCAGGCCAGAGCACACTGAGCCGGGGGTGGGAAGGTTAGTAGGGAGTTAGAAGGTCGCAGGTGTAGGATGGGGCGAGGCCGTGAAAGGCTTTGAAGGTGAGGACCAGGATCTTGAATTGAATCCTCTGGGTGATGGGAGCCAATAGAGTCGGGCGAGGATGGGGAGATGGGATCATGAAGCTTGGAACGGTAGAGGGCATGGGCCGCAGAGTTCTGGATTACCTGCAGCCTGTGGAGGGAGGAATTGGGAAGGCCAACCAGCAACAACCACAACAAAATAATATTTATAGAGCACCTTTCACATCGGGAGGACATCCTAAAGCGCTGAACAATCAGGTCGGGACCTGAGCGGGGGGGTAGAGGTTCGAGGTAAGGGGAATGGGAAGGAGAGTAGAAGAGGGGAAAGAGTTAGGAGGGGAGCAGACGGCACCCAGCAAAAATAGGGTGTTGGCGTAGTCAAACCAAGATGTGATGAAGGCATGGATGAGGGTTTCAGGGGGGCTGAGTGATGAGCTAGTGGCAGAATACAGGCAGGCAGGCAGATAGAAAATCATCCAACATTGGATGGCGATGATGTACATAGAATGCTGCAAAATATTTTATTACTGTATTCGAATTATAGTTCGAATGAAAAATTAATTAGCTCATTTAAAAAAAATCCCATTGGTTAGTCACTCAATTGGCCACTGTTTGTGGGCCACTGCTGAGCACAATTGGCTGCCCACATAATCCAGTTACTGCGTTCACCACCATCTTCTGTGAAGCACTTTGAGATGTCTCAAAGACGTGATTGAGGCATAACATGGAATGCAAGGATTATCATTACTATTGGTAATGCTCCTCAAAGAAATATCTACTGTATTTCCTTTGCTGTTGCTATTCATTCAGGGGGTTCGAAACCAATGCCTAGATTGTGCACTGATTCGCTGAGTCTGAGGGAGAGCCCAAGGAGATTCAGAAATTCAGAACCACAGGAGTGAAGACATTGATGAGACTCATGAAGTATGGCTTTATACACATGGAGTCCTGCAGCTCAGTGGTTAGAGCACTCACCTTACAAGCGAATGGCATGTGTTCAATTCCAGGCAGGGCGAAACCCTGGGCAAGTTTCCTTACTCCACACAAATAATAATAATCCCTCCCATCCCCCCCATAAAAATTGGTCATTTCAATTGACAACAGTTTGTGGGGACGCTGCTGTATGCAATTGGCTGCCGCATTTTGCCGGCAAATACACAGTCAATACACTATATACAATATATTCTGTTATTTGTATTGAGACGTCTAGAGTGAAAATGCATATCAAATGCAAGGATTATTATTATTATCATTCTGTGGTTCCCTGATTTTTGCAATGCCGCTACTGCCGAGTGATAATAATAATTAATAATAATAATCCTTGCATTTGATCCAATGCCTTATCACGTCTTTGAGACGTCTCACAACGCATTACAGAATATACTGTAAAATGAATTGACTGTATACTTTGTGGGGGCAATGGGAATGGATTGAGGGAGAGAGTTCCAGAGTTCTGAGGCATGGTGGCTGAAGACACAGCCACTGATGGTGGAGCGGGGGAGACGAGCGATAAATGGGAGGCCGGAACCAGCCGAGCGGAGGCAGTGGCTGGTGGAATTGGGGTGGGGGTGGAGGGGTGGGGATGGAGGGGAGGAGTAAGCACATCAGAGAGGGAGGGAGGGAGGGAGGGAGGGAGGTGCCATGGCAGGGAAGGATTTGAAACCGAGTGAGAGGATTTTTCTCAGAGGTAAGAGTTGACATGATACAAATGATCGATGTGGCATTACGATGAATGATAGTGATTAACGTGAAGTAAGCAGAGCCATTAGACACCGCATAACATCAATAAGAATATCTTCTGCTTGGAAACCTGGCTACTTGGCGTTTGAAGGACTCAGTTGCCAAAGCCCGTTAAGCCTTCCATGGCTGTTGGCCCCCACTGATTCCATCCAACACTCTCCATCCACACTCAATCAGACGGACAACAAACCGTGTTGCTTGGCGGCGGTTTCTGGGAGCTGTGCACAGTAATAATCACAATAATAATCCTTGTGTTTGTTTGTAGCTCACGGTCATGTTGTTTGAGACGCTTCAAAGCGCTTCACAGAATACACCGTGCATTTTGTGGGCGAAACACGGCAGCCAATTGCACACAGCAGTGTCCCACAAACAGACGTGATTGAGTGACCCAATTATTTTTATTATCATTATTTGAATTCTCTTTTGAAGGGATTATTACCCCAGAAAGACGATCTGCTAATCGACAGGGAACAGGGTTCCCACTTACCGTTTGGTGAGCAGAGGCTTGTGTTTAGCGTAAGGCGGAGAATTGAACCCGGGTCCACTCACTTGCGAGGTGAGTGTGTTAACCAGTACACTACGAGACTCCAAATTGGTTGCCGTGCTGGCTGTTACGGATGTGATTACTTGTGAAGCAGCGGTTAGAGCCCTTGCCTCGCAAGCAAGAAAAACCTGGGTTCGACAATAATCCCTCAAAAAAAAATCCAATTACTCACTAAATAAAATAACATAAGCATTTGGTCACTCTATCTGTGACTGTTTGTGGGGAAGCTGCTGTGCGCAATTGGCTGCCACGTTTTGCCCCTAAACAGTCAATTCACTTTATAATATATTTTGTGAAGAGGTTTGTGAAGTTTTGGATTTGTGTAAAGCGTTATATTAAATGCAAGGATTATTATTTTTTATTATATATTGTCCTGAAAGAGAGAGTCTTAATAATAGTAATAATTTGATACAGCATCGTACCATGTTGTTGAGACTTCTCACAGCGCTTCACAGTATATCTTGTAAAGTGAATTGACTATGTATTTGTGGGTCAAACAACAGAGATGTGAAAAGCACTATATCAAATCCAATGATTAATAACAGCGATAATAATATTGGCATTTGATATAATGCTTTCTCACGTCTTCTAGACGTCTCAAAGCGCCTCACAGAATATACTGTAAAGTAAATTGACTGTCTGTTTGTGGGTGACGCGCGGCAGCTGATTGTGCACAGCAGACGCCCCACAAACAGTCGTGGATTGAAACGACTAATTTTATTATTATTCCTTTTGAGGGATTATTTTTTGACGTGTGGAGTAAGGAAACTTACCCAAGATTTCGCCCTGACCTGCCTGGAATTGAACCCAGGTTTGCAAGGCGAATGCTCCAACCACTGAGCTACAGGACTCCACAATATCATTATTAAGCATTACAGGAATGTCTAATGGGACCTGGTGGGTCCCACCCGTACTTCTAAAAACGGCACCGTTTGCGAGAGGAGGGGGAGGCGGGAGATTCAGTGTTGAATTGGGTTGGGGAAGGGAAGATTTGTCAGAAAAATACATGAAATTGGAAATACTCAGAAATGGATCCAGCAATGCCTTTGAGTGCGTTTCCTTTTTAACTAAGTCAGCTCTTCCTCTGTTGTATGACATAACCTCTTGAGAGAGAGAGACACACATACCAGAGAACAGAGAGGGCTGGAGAGATGAGAACAGCGGCTTAACCTGCAGTACCGCACTCTAGTTACAAGCTGCCAAATTGAGACAGGAATATCATTTTTAAAGGGGCTGCAGAAGAAATTATGATCTGGCAATATTGGGGTGATTGTGGACTCGTGCCCTGGTAAGTACATTTTATTTTTCAGCAATTTAGCATTTTTTTGGGGGTATACAGGTATTTCAAAATAATAGTGTATATTCATTCATTTCTCACAGGTAAGAAATGTTGAGTTGCATTCCTACTCCCCCCCCCCCCCCCCCCCCCCCCCACCTCACACACCCTTTAAAACGTTCTTAGCACATTTTTAACCACAACAACAACTTCGATTTATGTAGCGCCCTCCACACCGGACGGCGCCTCAGAGCGCTTTCAATCCCATTTTAATTGGGATGTATAGGATATTCATAATTATTATTAATTATTATCACTGATTCTACAATCTTAACCGTGATCCCCAAACAGAATGGGATGGTTTAAACAGCTGGGTCTGACAATAAGCAGAGGCAATTTATTGGTGATGGCAAGGGGAGAGGAGATGGGAGGGGGGGGGGGGGGAGAGGAGAGGGGGGGGGGGGGGAGAGGAGAGGGGGGGGGGAGAGGGGGGGGGGAGAAGGGGGAAAGGGGAGAGAAGGAGGAAAGGGGGAAGAAGAGGAG
Organism: Hydrolagus colliei; assembly: GCA_035084275.1. Lineage (NCBI taxonomy): Eukaryota > Metazoa > Chordata > Chondrichthyes > Chimaeriformes > Chimaeridae > Hydrolagus > Hydrolagus colliei. The sequence goes on along the minus strand of CM068770.1, from coordinate 5,943,173 downwards.
AGAGAGAGGTGGGGGGGGTGGGGGGGGGGGGGGGAGAGGAAGAGAGAAAAAGCAGTACCAGTGATGTGAATGACCACATTTTCTCACTAATGATGTGAGATGAGAGAGAATAGATACATACACACATCCATCATCTTATCTATATATTTATCTGACTGTAGGAATTGGGGGACAGGGAGAGACAGACTGAGAAAGAGAGAGAGAGAGAGAGAGGTAGGCGAATGAATGAATGAATGTAACAGGAGTCTTGATCATAGCAGTCTTGGTGTGTGTGTGAGTGTGAGAGTATGTGTTTGTGTATATGAGTGTGTCTATGTATGTATGTATGTATGTATGTGTGTATGTGATTATATGTGTGTATGTTTGTGTATGTGAGTGTGCCTGTGTGTATATGTGATTGTATCTGTGTGTAGGGGTGTGTGTGAGTGTGCCTGTGTCTATGTTTGTGTATGTGAGTGTGTGTGAATCTATGTATGTAATTGTGTGAGTCTGTGTGATGTGTGTGTATGTGATTGGGTGAGTGTGTGGGTCTGTGTGTATGTGATTGTGTGTGTATATGAATGTGCCTGTGTGTATGTGAGTGTCTGTATGTGATTGTGTGAGTGTGTGTGCGATTGTGTAAATCTGTGTGTATGTGTGAGTGTGTGTGAGAGTCTGGGTATGCGTGGTGTGTGTGAGAACCTGCATATGTGTGTGTGTGAGAGCCTGTGTATGTGTGTGAGTGTGTGTGAGAGCCTGTGTGTGAGTGTGTGTGTGTGTTTGTACTTGATGCATCTTTGGGATGATGGTTGATTTCATGTCCAATGTCATGTTAACTCCACCCATTCCCCACCTCCCACCGCAACAGATTGAGATATATCTGTCTATCTCTCTCTGTCTCTCTAGCTATCTCCCCCTCTCTATCTCTCTGTCTATCTCTCTATCTATGTCTGTCTCTATCTCTCTATATCTGTTCCTGTTTCTATCTTTTATCCCTTTCTACTTCTCTCTTTCTGTATATATATATATATATACATACAGTATACACACACATATATCCCTCTCTCTTTTTATATACAGTATACACATATATATATCTCTATATCTCTCTATATACTGTACACAGTATACACACACATAATATATCTCTGTCTCTATCTCTCGCTCTTTCTACCTCTCTATTTCTCTTTCTATCTCTGTCTGTCTCTATTTTTGTCTCTCGTGAGCAAATTGAGGGGATAATTGGTGGTTGGATGGGTGGAGAATAACATCAATCTTTGCCATTTTTTCTGTCCCCCAAACCCTACATTCCCCCCAAATGTATATACTATTGGTCATTTCATTGCAATGGATCTAACCCCCCACCCCCATCCTCCCCTCACTCACACATTTTTCACACAAAAAAACCCCTTCATTACACTACCTCTGGACAGGTCAACAGAAATGGTGTATTGCAATGGTGGAGGCTATGTTTCTGTGTATTGTGTGTTCTGTGTGTGTGTGTCTCTGTACTTATACAAACGTAATTTTGTTGTTGTTATCCAGTTGTTTATCTAATGAATAAACCGATCCCCTGCCTCGGTCCTTTTGTGCACGTGCGCAAAATGTCATTTCAGTGAAAGGCTTTCACCATCAACCCTAATCCAATATTTTAATGCTTTCATTATACATAATCTATATGTCTCTATATGATATTTATATTGCTGTGCGCAATCAGCTGCCGCATTTCCCCCACAAAATACATAGTCAATTTACTTTATTCTGTCAAGCACTTTGAGACGTCTAAACAACAAAAACAAAATGACATATATAGCGCCTTTCACATCAGGAGGATGTCCCGAGGCGCTTTCTGGAAGGCGTGGAAAATGCTATATCAAATGCAAGGATTATTAATGCTATATATAATAAATCAAGCAACTATTTATACTTTACATATACTGTATATATAATTATTTATTTTAGGGATGTTGTAACGTGTGTCAGAATGTCTTTTTTAATGCAGTTTTTAATTTTTTGAATGCAGTTTTTTTTCCCCCTCTCACTTCCTCTCTCTCTCTGTGATGATGCAGAATAAAATTACTAATTCAGTAAAGCTGCATGAATCAGTACAGTTATGCATGATTCCATCACCTCCCCTCCCCTCCACACACACCATCCCATTGTCCTGTGTTGGTGCCTTATTGTAAAGAAAATTTTACCTATTCCCTCAACATGTTTGAGCCTTTGCTTTCTCGTGCAGGTTCACCCTCAAAACACACAGTCAATTCACTTTACAGCATAGGAAGCGCTTAGGAGACATTTCAATGACCCGATAAGGCGATTATTATTATTATTATCTCACCTGAGAGTAAATTTAGTCAACAGTAGAATCCACCCCAATAGAGTGACAAGTTATTCTTTCACCTCAAGTATTTTTTTTGATAAATGTTATTTTCCGAAGGCTTTGTCTGGTTCAGAAGCGTTTTCTTTCTATTATATAACTGTGGTTGGGATGAAATATGTATCTCCTCCCTCCCCCCAACAACTCCATCCCTATAAATTCACAGGCAGTGTATCCTGTGAAGCACTTTGAGATGTCCTTCCCAAGTGATGAGGAGCCAAATCTAGTGCAATGATTATTACTATTAATATATTATCTTAAACTGAGGTCCCTTCAGATAGATGGCAATATGGCCCCACCCCAAACTTTAATTTGGTGAAGTTTCTCTCATTGTCATAATAACAATCCTTGCATTTCGATACAGCGCTATTCAAATCTTCCAGACGTCTCAAAGCGTTTCACAGAATATACTGGATAGTTATGAACGAAACGTGGCAGCCAATTGCACACAGCAGCGTCCCTCAAATAGCCGTGGATTGAAATGATTATTTTTTATTGTCGTCTGGCCAACAAGTCGAAGGTTCACATTAGGGCTGTTTGCGTCACTTGGGTTTGGCTACAAAATACATAGTAAATCTTTTGAAATGTCCACCTGACGTGAAAGGTGCTGTACCCCAATTGGCCACAAAATGTTTGGATGAAGCGCTCTGGGACGCTATCCTACGTGAGGGGCGTTATACAAACACAAACTGTTATTGTTATTGTATTAAATACACATTATTTTTTATTTATTTATTCATGTTTGGGCAGCCAGCCCCCATCACCGTTGCTTAAGATTCACCAAATCAAACTGAGAATTCATTGCATCCCATCTATATATGGAAATGCCAGAGATGGAAGGTTGGAATGGTTGGAATATGCTCTCTCTCTCTCCCTGCTTACCTAATTCTGGAGAGTATTAGGCGCACCAAAAGGCTTTTGGTGACTCCAATATTTATAATTTTATTATTAAAATAAAAAAAGTATACTGTATTATTATAAATACTAATCTATATCTGGAGCAGGTTGGCTCTAATTGATCTGCAACACTGAGGTCAATAGAGATATCTGGATGTGGAAACATTTAGGACATTAACCATACTTGGTATATGTTGATTCCCATTGATTTATAACTCCTACCTCCAGCAAGTAAACGCATCAGATGCATTTTGCAATTGAAGTCCGTGCCTTAATGCAGTAATTAAGGGACATTAGAGTTGGCATTCTACAAGGACCAGATCAAATGGATGGAGGGTTTTCTTCATCCAAATATTTTGCGGCCAACTTGGGATAGGATAGCACTTTGATCTAATATTATAATATTTGTCGTTACATTTGCATTCACCTAATCAGGTCATCGAGGTAACTCAAAGCACTTCACAGCATATACCGTTCAAGTGGAATTGACTCTGTATCTAATTCAACTACGCTAACACCCTGTTTGTCGGCCTTCCCAACTCCCCACTCCATGGGCTATAGATCATCCAGAACTATGCAGCCAGTGTCATCTACCGCACCAGGCTGCGTGACCCCATCTCTCCCATTCTTGCCCGGCTCCCCATCATCCAGAGGATCCAATCAAAGATCCTGGTCCTCAATTCAAAGCTCTCCACAACCTCATCCCACGCTACATCCATGACTTCCTAACTCCCTACCAACCTGCCCGCTCCCTCCACTCAGTGGGCTGTGGCCTGCTCCATGTCGCCCAACCCACATCCCACCATTGGTGGCCGAGCCTTCAGCCACTCTGCTCCCAACCTCTGGAATTCCATCCTACAGCCCCTCCACCTCGCTCCCTCCCTAGTCTCCTCTTAAGTCCCGTCTCAAGACCCTCCTCTTCAACTGTGCCATCAGTTACTTGTCTTCCCCTTCCCACCCTCCACAATCCCAACTCAGGTCTGAAACACTTGTCTGTCCAGCGCTTTGGGACATCCTCCCGACTTGAAATGCACTGAACAAATGTAATTTTGCTGTTGTTGTAGTTTGTGGGCGAAGCGCAGGTAGGCAATTATGCACAGCAGTGTCCCGCAAACAATCGTAGATTGAGAAAACAAATTATTCTTATTTTTTTAAAAAAATTTAAAGGGATCTTAAAAGTGATTTTAAAAGTGAAAAGTGATCTTTGAAAAGTGATCCGCCAATCGACTAACAACCAGGTTCCTACTCACTGCCAGGTAAATGGAGGTGTGCGGAGTAAGCAAACAGGTCTAATGTAACGGAATGGGTGGATAATGGTAGCGCAGTTGATGTAGTTTACATGGACTTTCAAAAGGCATTTGACAAAGTGCCACATGAGAGACTTATTATGAAATTAAAGGCCCATGGCGTAAAAGGGACAGTGGCAGCGTGGATCCACAACTGGCTGCGAGACAGAAAGCAGAGAGTTGTAGTGAGCGGCTGTTTTTCAGACTGGAGGGAAGTGAGCAGTGGTGTAGGGAAGTGAGCAGTGGTGTGCCACAGGGATCGGTTTTGGGACCATTGCTGTTTGTAATCTACATCAATGATCTGGACTTGGGTGTACGGAGTACAGTTTCCAAGTTTGCAGATGACACTAAGTTAGGGAGAATAGTAAACAGTGAGGAGGATAGTAGCCATCTGCAAGAGGATATAGACAAATTGGTAAAGTGGGCAGACACATGGCAGATGAAGTTTAATGCAGAGAAGTGTGAGGTGATGCATTTTGGGAGAAGAAATGAAGGGAGGCAATATAGGCTAGATAGTACAATTTTAAATGGTGTAAAGGAACAGAGAGACCTGGGGATTTGTGTTAGTGACTCGTTGAAGGTGGCAGGACAGGTAGACAAGGCTGTTAAGAAGGCATATGGGATACTAGGCTTTATAAATAGGGGTATAGAGTACAAAGGTCAGGAAGTGCTGACTAACCTCTATAGGACTTTGGTGAGGCCTCAGCTGGAATACTGTGTTCAATTCTGGTCACCACACTACAGAAAGGATGTGAAGGCATTGGAAAGGGTACAACGAAGATTTACTAGGATGGTGCCAGGATTGAGGGACTTCAGCTATGAGGAGAGGCTAGATAGGCTAGGGTTTATTCTCTCTGGAGCAGAGAAGATTGAGGGGAGACCTAATAGAGGTTTATAAGATCATGAGGGGTTTCGACAGGGCAAATAGAGAAAAACTATTTCCACTCGTTGGTGAATCTGTGACTCGTGGTCACAGATTTAAAATAGTTTCAAGGCGCAGTAGAGGGGAGCTGAGGAGAAATTTTTTCACTCAGCGAGTTGTTCGAATCTGGAATGCATTGCCTGAAAAGGTGGTGGAGGCTGATTCGATAACAACTTTTAAAAGGGAATTAGATCTTTATTTAGGGAGAACGGGTCTATTAGGCTATGGGGAGCGGGCAGGGCAGTGGGATTGAATCGCTCTTTTCAAAGAGCCGGCACAGACTAGATGGGCCGAATGGCCTCCTTTTGTGCCGTAAAATTCTATGATTCTATGATTCTATGAATGTTTCTCCCTGACCCACCTGGGAATCGAACCCGGGGTACTCTCGCTTACGAGGCGAATGCTCTAACTAACCACTAACTGAGCTACAGGACTCCACACAGCCCAGGAGATGACATCGGTGGAGTATGATGTAGTTACAATCAGATTCCCGGCAAGTGATGATGTGATGATGTGACATACTCTGGTGATATCATGACCTGGGCTTTGTCAACACGCCGCCTTCAATGTCATTGAATATAATATAATAACTTTGTTTAGCGTCGTTCACATTTGGATTCTTTTTTACATAAGGAATAAATAATTGCCTCCAGGCTACAACACAAAGATGACTTTGAAGGGGAGAGAGGGAGGTGCGAGGAGGGGTGAGGGACAATCCCTAATCAATAAGCAAATGAGAGTTTTGTTTATCTCTCCCAGTGTCCTGACTGACAACACACCCTCTCTCCCCACACCCCCACCAAGCTGTTTCTGGGATAATTCTATGTAAAATAGCACCTTGTCTTAGAGACATCTCAAAGCGCTTCACAGAATATGCTGTAAAGTGTGTAGTGACTGTGTGTATATTGTGGGTGAAGGAGGAGAGAGGGCTAGGGATGTGAGGATTTCTGTTTATATTTTTGTCACTTACAGCATTAGTCTCACACAGATGCAAATTCCCACCTGTCCCCTCCCCCCACTTCACATCCTTTGTTAGAGCACATGCTTCGCAAGCTAGAGGATCCGGGTTCGATTCCTAGGCAGAGTGAAATCTTAGCCAAGTTTCCTTACTCCACACACACACCTCTGTTTACCCAGCAGTAAGTAGGAACATGGCTGTGAGTTGATTCGTGGATTGCTTTCCATGGGTAACAATCCCTTCAAAGAAATAAATGATAATTTGGTCACTCAATCCATGAATCTTTGTGGGAAACTGCTGTGCGCTGGTGGCTGCTACATTTCGCCCATCGAATATACAGTCAATTGACTTTCTAGTATTATATTCTGTGAAGCCCTTTGAAGGCGCTACATCAAATACAATAATTATTATTATTATAATCTTGACACTGAACCTTAAGAGGGTGAATCAGATCAGAAATCTCTTCACACAAAGAATGCCATAATGATAGAATTGGTCGAGATGTTTGAAAGGTGGATAAGATACCAAACCACCTTGATTCCTTCTCACTTGGGTTTCCAATCGCATGTTGAAGGACACCTGTAATTGCTCCTAACCTCTGGAACTCCCTCTACCCCCCTCCACCACCAGGCCAAACCTTTCATCTACCTTTAAATACAAAACATAATAATAATTTGGTTATTTAATCCACGGATGTTTGTGTGACACTACTGTGCATAATTGGCTGCCGCGTTTCACCCACAAAATACAGTATACAGTCAATTCACTTTATAGTGTATTCTGTGACATGCTTTGAGACGTCTCAACAATGCGATAAGGCGCTATATTAAATGCAAGGAATATTATTATTATTAAATCCCACCTGAAAACCTACTTCTTCATCTGCATCCATGGTGACCTCCCTCTCACCTTCTCCTTGATATCGAACTCCGCTATTGTGAAGCGCTCTGAGATATTCTTGTTTGTGAAGGGTGCTGTATAAACTCTTGCAGTTGTGATTTCTCTGTATCCTCGTGTTCGCTCACAGTTGCTCTCTGCCAACAAAACTCCCCCAAATAAAATTGGTCCTTCACTCCCTGGCTATTTGTGGGATATTGCCATGGCTGCCATGTTTCGCCCACAAAAATTTACAGTCAATCCACTCTACACCGTATCCTTTGAAATGTCTCAATGATAAAGCGCTATATCAAATGCAGCATTATTATTAATAAAATTAATATCTCTCTCTTTCTCATAGAGTATGGCTGAAAAGTCAATTGACCCTGGCTGCGTATCGATTGCGTTGGAAGACACTGTGTGCAATGGGGGAGCCCAGGAGACCCCACTCCTCACCACTCACCTCAAGAAAGTGGAGAACCACATCACAGAGGCACAGAGATTCACCCACCTGCCCAAACGTCCAGGTGTGGACATAGAGTTCAGTGACCTCTCCTACTCTATCAGTGAAGGATCCATCTGGAAGAAAAGAGGTAAGGAGATGTTGATTCTGATGTGCCTTCCATTTACACAGATACCTTCACCCTTTGGAAGTCATGTAGCATAGTGGTTAGCAAGCCCATTTCGCATGCAAAAGGACCCAGGTTCGATTCAATCCACGACTGTTTGTGGGGCACTTGTGCGCAATTAGCTGCCGTGTTTCACCCTCAAACTATACAGTCATCGCACTTTACCGTACATTCCGTGAAGTATTTGGAGATATCTAGAAGACGTGCTGTATCAGATGCAAGGATTATTTATGGGAGGTGAAGAATTGGAGTAACATGGAGAAACAATCCCTTATTATGTCCAATTTGCTTATCAAAGCAATATTTATCTCAATAACAACCACAAATGACATTTACACAGCAACTTTCACTTTGGAAGGCCGTCCCAAGGCAGTAAAGGGTTTGTACCCGAGCTAGGGGTTGGAATCGAGGGGTGGAGGGCAAGGTTAAGGGTTTGGGGGATGGTGCATGTGGCTGAATGCGCCTTCAAAGAGGAAGTTCTTGAGACGGGCCTTGAAAGAGGCAAGAGAGGAGACAAAGCAAAGAGACTGCGGGATGGAGTTTCAAAGGTTTGGTGCAGAGCGGCTAAAGGTCTGAATGCCTATGGTGGAGAGGCAGGTGGGGGACGTGGAGCAGGCCAGTGCCCGCTGAATGGATGGAGTAGAGAGGATGTTATGGTAAAGGTTAATTTAAGGCTAAGGTCATAAGAATTTTAGGACTTGGTGAGTCTGTTTTCTCGGGGGCTTTTGATTTACAGGATGCAAGGTTTTTTGGTTTGTCTCTCTCTCTTTCTCTCTCTTTCCTCCCTCTCCTCTCTCTGCAGTTTCTTGCTGCATAAAGGATGGAAGGTTATATAGATTCCCCGAGTAAAATAACGACTGTTACCACAGTGATGGGGGAAAGGGCATTCAAGGGGACATTGTCTGAAACTCCGATCCTTTAAAACTCTGAGCCATTTCAATGACCGAGATCAACATTTGCAATGACATGGGCAGTGATGGTGGGGATGGTGGTGGGAATTCATGCGCCAAGCGATGCAGAAACAAAATATTATAATAATAATCATTGCATTTGATATAGCGCTTTATCAACGTCTCAAAGCGCTTCACAGAATATACTATAAATTGGAGTGACTGCGTATTTTTGTGGGTGAAACGTGGCAGCCATTTTACTCACAGCAGTGTCCCACAAACAGCCATGGAGTGAGTGAACGATTTTATTTGGGGGCTTGTCAGCCAGGACACCAGGAGAGAGAGAAACTCCCTTTTATTTTTGAATAGCAATGCGGGATCTTTAATGTCCGCCTGAACAGGGCAGAAGGGTACCTCGGCTTCAACGTCAGCTTAGTCTATGTGACTCCAAGTTCTGATGTGGTGTTTGAACTTACAACCATCTGCCTCAGAGGCGAGAGTGCAGCCACTACACCAGCCTAGCACATCATTACTGTAGTGTCCGGCGATATATCGATATATCGCTAAAACCCGATATAATTTTCATATCGATACGCCAATGTAGACATTCCAAAAATATCGATATATCGAATAATCGATATATCGAGGTAAAAAATCGGAATGCCGCGCACTGAACTACAAGTCCCAGAATGCTCATCTCTATACACAATGCACAGACCGAGGTGCAAAGCCGCTATATTGTATACATAGTCCTCGAATACAATATACAGGTATGCAAGGGGTGGGGGGGGGAAAGAGAGACGGCTGGGGGGGTGGGGGGTGAGGGGGAGAGAGACGGCTGGGGGGGAGGAGAGGGGGAGAGAGACGGCTGGGGGTAGAGGGTGGGAGAGACGGCTGGGGGGAGGGGGAGAGAGATGGCTGGGGGGGGAGAGGGGCAGAGAGATGCCTGGGGGGGGGAGAGGGGGAGAGAGACGGCTGGGGGTAGGGGGAGAGAGACGGCTGGGTGGGGGGAGAAGGGGAGAGAGACGGTTGGGGTGAGGGGGAGAGCGACGGCTGGGGGGGGGAGAGAGACAGACGGCTGGGGGGGGAGGAGAGGGGGAGAGAAAAGGCTGGGGGGGGGGGGAGAGAGACGGCTGGAGGGAGGGGGAGAGAGATGGCTTGGGGGGGGGACAGAGACGGCTGGGGGGGAGGTGTGGGGGAGAGAGACGGCTGGGAGGAGGGGGAGAGAGACGGCTGGGGGGGAGGTATGGGGGAGAGAGACGGCTGGGAGGAGGGGGAGAGAGACGGCTGGGGGGAGGGGAGAGAGACGGCTGGGGGAGGGGGAGAGAGACGGCTGGGGGAAGGGGGAGAAAGACAGCTGGGGGGAGAAAGATGGCTGGGGGGGGGAGAGAGACGGCTGGAGGGGATAGGGAGAGAGAGACGCCGGGGGGGGAGGGAGAAAGAGAAGGCTGGGGGGGTGGTGGGGGAGAGAGACGACGGGGGTGGTGGGTGCGAGAGAGGGGGGGGGTGGAAGAGGGGGGTGGATGTGATAATATACAGATAGATAGAGATGGGGGGGATGTGAGAGAGGAGAGAGGGAGAGAGACACAGAGACAGACAGAAAAACACAGAGATGGAGAGAGTGAGAGACATAGAGAGAGAAAGATATTTAACTCCTGAGAAGATAACTCCCGGAACGCGTGCGTACTCCAAAAAACCCGAAAATATCGATATTTCGGTATATCTCGATATGAGCCCATCGATATATTTAATCGGAAAATTTCCATATCAACGGACCCTACATTACTGTATCAGAAACAGATGAAAAGACAGTAATATATTATAATCCAAGAGAAGGCCTGTACAGTATGGGACAGGATGCTGGGCAACCACATGATGCTACTTGGAAAAAGCCGCGGAGACTTTTCCTGCTGGCAGCGGGCGGTTTGATCGTTTTCGAAAGTGATAAAAGTTACATTCCATCAAGATGCGCGGGGAAACTGCCAGTGCGGATGTTACTGCTGCCGAACATTATCCAGATGAACTTAGAAAAATCATTTAGGAGGGAGGTTATACACCACAACAAAATTTCAAATTGGATGAAACAGGGCTTATTGGAAGTTACCTGAGAAGACCTACATCTGCATCAAATCAGCCCCTGGAAAGCTTACAACTGAAAAAATCAGGATTTAACGAAGGAACAGACACCTGAGGAGGAGCTGTGAGGAGCCTAAGATTCTTAGTTTGAACGTTTTGAAAGCTTTTCTTTCGAAAATGGATGAAGCAATTAATATTTGCAAAGACAACGATCCTGAAATGGATCCTAGCATTAAGGTTTGCCCGTGGCATCAAGCAAACTATTCGTTGCTAACAAGAATTGTATGAAGAAAAGAAGAAAAACTGTCAACAGTCTTCTATCGACAGCTTCTTTAAGCCGACATCGTCCAAAGAACCTGTACCAAGTATGTCCGCTGACTATACAGAACCTATTGCTTTCTCACCAGATTCTCCCGATTCTCCAGCCTCCTCCTCCTCCTCCTCCTCCCTCTCCTCCTCCAGTAACAGTTAAAACGTAGACCTCCTCCCTACTCCTCACCTCATCTTATTACGGGAAGTATGGGAACTTTCATTTCGTTACTGTATTGTGTTAAAAATTTACAAAAAAAATACTGTTCAGGTAAACAAAACCAACATTTTCATCTTGTATTCTTTCATCTTTTCATCTTGTAATTAAAGTATTGCAGCCTTCAATAGCAGTTCTACCTTATGCCTTCGCTGGTACACCGCAAATGTTAGCGCCAGGCACCACTGGGAACGAAACTGATTTTTTTTTCACATACGGAAACACAGTAGGGACTCCCACCCACTTAACGAAATTCTTGCTTTATGAGGAGTTTTGAAATCTCTAACCTTTGTTAAGTAGAATCTACCTGTATATATCTTATATCCTGCGATATTGTTTCCTTACAGAAATCTTATAGATACATTTCTATAAGGGAATAATGTCTGGGGATATAATGTATAGTTTGAGTGGGTCACGACATGTCAAGCAACTGCCAGGATGTTGGTCTTCTTCTGTCAGCAATTCTTGGGTTCTTAGGATCTTAAATCCTTTGGAATCCAATCCAATGACTTTAAAGGATCGGAATTTCAGACAATGTCCCCTTGTTACACTGCCTTGTTACACTCTCACTCTCTCTCCCTCCCCATCTCTAACTCTTCTCTGTATATTGATGACTGGAAGCTCTGGAGACCACAGAGGCTCCTCAATACCTTGAGCGATGGAGATGCCAAGCTTGGCAACCGGCCAGTAAGACATGAGGTTTGCTTTAATGTTCTGGGAGCGCTTTGTTGAGCATTAAACTCGGGAGTTTTAATGAGGACAAGAATAATAATCCTTGCATTTGATCCAACGCCTCATCACGTCATTGAGATGTCTCAAAGCACTTCATAGAATATATTGTAAATAGGATCGATTAGTGGATGAATTATGGCAGCCAATTATGCACAGCAGTGTCTCACAAACTGCTGTGAATTGAGTGTCCAAATTTTTTTTGGGGGGATGGATTAGTGGGACCTTTAATCATCCTAAACCACCTCAACAACAACCTAAGCGCCCTCCACGCCAGACAGTGACTCGGAGCTTCATCTGAAGGACAGCACTCCACGAGGAGGAAAGGGAGATGATTAATCTTTCGGAGATTAGACACGATTGGCCAAATGGCCTCCTTCTCTCTATGACTGTAAGGTCCCAACACGATCCAGTCTCAGTGATGGGACAGTCCAGTGCTCAATATGGTATTTACCCGAGATTGTCAGCAAGCAGTAATCAGATCTGTTATTTACAGCATCTGATTAGCTAGACTTGGAGTCTTGCCACCAGTCAGACAAGCACGGTTGGCTTTTTGCGTCAGCTTTGTATCCTCTGTGGGTTTTGCCTTGTTCCCAATGAGGCTCCAAGCCTGACCTATACCTACTTGGCTATCGATCTCCCACAGGGCAGAGTGGTTGCCTCTCGTGTCTCGAGCGTTCCACAGATAACCGCTATGTCCGTAACACGAGGTTCCATTGTGACCTTTGTGGTTCAGCCCATGTGATAAAGGGACAGCGTCTTAAAGAGACATTGTCTTCTCAGTGGCTGCCATGCAGTGATGTTGTGGAGGTTCATATCAACCAATGCCACGAGTTTGTCCCGAGCCAGTTCGACAACTGTGTTTGCCATGAGTTGCCGTGTTATAAGGAAAGGGTCTAACTGTTAAATCCAATACAAGGCAGTGGCTCTCTGTAGCTTAGTGGTTAGAGCGCTCGCCTCACAAGCAAGAGGCCTCGCGGGCAGGGCAAAACCTAAGGAAAGTTTCCTTACTCCACACACACGCCTGGTTGTAGGAACCTGGTTGTTAGTCAGTTGGTGGATTGTTTTCTCTGGGTGGTAATCGCTCTAATAAATTTGGTCATTTCAATCCATGACTGTTTGTGGAACACTGCTGTGCGCAATCGGCTGCCGTGTTTCACCCACAAAATATAGTCAATTCGCTTTAGAGTGTATTCAGCGAAGCACTTTGAGATGTCTAGAAGACATGATGAGGCGCTATATCAATTTATTATTAATACTAATTATTATTATGAATACTAATAAAATGGATGAAAGTCAAATGAATCTGGCAGAGAAGCGGTTAAGACCAAGTTACCTCAACTGCACTTTCGGTAAAGTAAGGGGAAATCAAATCCTACCTAGGCAGCTTAATGATTTCGAGGGAGATTTTATTTTAATTGAAGGCTTGATCTTGCGCTTAACTTGATTAGAAGGAACACTGAGGGAGAAGAGAGATGAATGGGCCCAATCCATTAGCTAGATTATTCAATGCAATTGAACGTTATCCAAACTTTCTATTCCACTACCTGGAAATCTGTATGGATTTCGTGCGTGTGTGTTTGTGTGTGTTTGTGTGTTTGTGTGTGTTTGTGTGTTTGTGTGTGTTTGTATGTTTGTGTGCGTGTGCATTTGTGTGTGTTTGTGTGTTTGTGTGTTTGACTTCTTGTGAAATCCGATAGCTTCACTTTGTGCACTGGTTTCAGGAAATGGAGCCTTGTGCTGAATCGAGGCTGGTGTATGCGGTTTGTGTAGCTGAGCAAGACTTGTAAAGGCCTGGTTGTCAACTTGTGGTCTGTGGGGCTGTCAAGAAGTACTGTACAATCCCCTGTTCTCCCCACCACCACCCCAATCCCCACCCCAGGTTGGGCCATACCCTAGGCAAGTTTCTTTATTCCAAAAAGACACATGAATACCATGTACCTGTACTGTGTTTGATCAGCACAGTAGTGTGTCAGAAGCTTTTGTTTCTTGAATTAATATATGGCATAAATCCCGAAATATTCAATCAAGAAAATGATTTTTTGTCATCCGACCATAAAAGTTGGGATAGTGGAAGTGAAGCCAAATTGTGGTGGGTGGGGTGGGGACGTGGGGAGCGAATGTGTTACCAGGACGGGTGATTGCAGCGAAGTCACTGGACCTATTTGAGGACTACATATCTCGAAGCTGCAATAGTAGGGGACATGGAAAATTAGATCTTCAGCTAAAATTGGATTTGTGAGAAATTTTGGGTGAAGAGACGAGGGGAAGTGTCCCGTGTGATATTCTCACCAACGATGATCATCACTTCAACCGAAATGAGGATGCTGGACTCATTTTGAGTTCTTGCTGCTGACGTGTCAGGGAGACAGTTTCGGGGAAGAGGGGAACAGAGACCGGAAGGAAACCTTTCACCGATTCAGCACAAGGCCTCGTTTCTTGGAAATCGGCCAGTTTCTGACGAGGGGCCTTGGACCTGAAACATCACTTTCCTCTCTCCATAGATGCTGCCTGACCTGCTAAGAGTTCCCAGCCATTTCTGTTGTTTGTGTCAGATTTTCAGCATCCGCAGCGTTTCGTTTTTTGAGTCCTTCCTCTGTTGTTAATCTGCGAGGCTGTCTACACAACAAGGTTCTCACAGGATTCTCCCATCTGGAAAACTTCACAAGCTGCAGATTATTCGGAACTCTGCAGCTCGTGTACTCTCGCGCATTAGGCTCTACGACCACATCACTCCCCCCCTCGCCCGTCTCCACTGGCTCCCCATCCCCCAGAGGATCAAATTCAAGAGCCTCGACCTCACTTTCAAAGCCATTCATAGCCTTGCCCTCCGCCTATCTCTCCAACCCTCTGTCTCCCTATCAGCCTGCCCGTCCCCTCCATTCAGCGGGCTCTGGCCTGCTCCATGTCCCCCGCTTGAACTTTCCTACCATCGGTGGCCGGGCTTTCAGCCTCTTTGCCCCCACAAGCTGGAACTCCATCCCGCAATCCCATTGCCTTGCTTCCTCCCATTCCTCCTTCAAGGCCGGTCTCAAGACCTTCCTCTTCGACCGTGCCTTCTGCTCCCCTCCTAACTCTCCCTCCTCTCCAACTCTCCTCACTCCTACTCCAACCCTCCCTGCCCGGGTCCTGACCTAACTGTTCAGCCGCTTAGGACGTCCTCCCGACGTGAAAGATGTAATTTTGTTGTTGTTGTGTGTCAGACTGTGTCCACAGTCCTCTCGTCTCCGTGTCGGAAGGTTGTGGGTTCGAGCCCCACGATGCGCTCTGTTTCTCTCTCTCTCTCTCTCTCTCCTGGTGAACTCGTCGATGGGTAAAAGTGGTCATCTGTATCACTCCCGTTCGGGGGACATCGCCGTTTGCGACTGGACTGGACTATAAATCCGGTCACTCCACTTCTCGATAGAGAAAAAAAATCCAGCGAAGCGCTTTGTGATGTCTTTCCCCCCCAGAGCGGCCGGCGCTGGCTGTGCCAAATAATAACAAGGATTATGATTCTTTTTTTTTTTATAAATGTAAGCGCGTTGCAAATTTGTGGTGTAAAAATCCCGCGTATCACATGACCCCCTTCCCACCCTGCTGAACAGAGTTGCACATGATGTCCAGCCTGCGCAGCTGTAACTGTTGCACACACACAGACGTAGCGCTGAATCAGAATTTTTGGTTATCAATGTTCCTTCAGGAGTGTTAGCTTTCCTGTTAAGACGGTTGAAAGCTGTAAACAAGTCAAGGCCCCATTTACCGTTAAAGCAACTGTGCAGTCCTTCTTGCCGACTAAACACACACTACAGTCATTCCATTTAATGCCACAGTCCCCTCGAGTCTCCCTTGGGATGTGAAGCCTCCTCCCGAGGAGCAATATCAAACGCTAGGATTATTATGAACAAAGGCCTCGCCATATCGTGGTCGCCTAGTTGGCCTGTGGGTACAGGGAAAGGGGTAGACTTTTGGATTGAGTTGCCTGGCTCCCTCTAGTCACACAATCATAGAGTTATACAGCACAGAAGGAGGCCATTCGGCTCATTGTAGCCGTGTCGGCTTTTGAAAGAGCTGTCCAAATGAATTCCTACTCACCCGCTCTCTCTCTCCCCATAGCCCTGCAAATTTCTCCTCCCAAAATATCTATCCACTTCTTCATTTAAAACTGTTATGGAATCGGCTTTCCCCTCCCTTTCAGGCGACGCATTCCAGATCCGAGTAACTCACTGCGTGGAAACCTTTCTCCTGCCCTCCGGTTACCGACCGACCCACTAGCCAGTGGAGAGCATTTACTCCTTATTTACTCTGTCAAATCCTCTCATAATGTTTTGAACTCTTCTATTAAACCTCCCCTTAATCTTTTCTGTTCCAACTGGTGACCTGTTTATCCCAGAGGCTAGGCAGTGGACCTGTTAAAACACAGCGTTTACATTATGAACGTAAAACACTGGGTTAGAATGGGTGGAGGGGTGTTGGTGTGGCGGGGGGAGAGAGGGTGGAAAGTTGCCTTACACAATGGAGGCCAACTTGCACTGTTCCTTCATCATATTTCTGGATCAAATGTGCACACTGTGGACCTGGCAAGTGGAACTGGACAGTTATACGGGTGAAGTCCCAGTCCTTTTCCCCTCCCCTCCTTTAAGCACTTCACAGAATATACTGTAAAGTGAATTGACTGTATATTTGTGGGCGAAACGTGGCATCCAATTGCGCACAGCAGCGTCCCCCACAAACAGTCGTGGATTGAAATGACCAATTCATAGAATAGAATCATAGAATTTTACGGCACAAAAGGAGGCCATTCGGCCCATCTAGTCTGTGCCGACTCTTTGAAAAGAGCCGGCACAGACTAGATGGGCCGAATGAAAATTGAATTCAATTTTTTGAATTCAATTGAAGGAGATTATTATCAGTCGTATGGATTGTTATGAATGACAAGCTATGCAGTGTCAGCCGAGCACACTCCCCCTGAAGCCTTGGCTCTAGCCAACCTGCACCTAATACTTTCCGGAATTAGGTAAACAAGAAGCGTCCCTCCAGAGAGAGAGAGAGAGAGAGAGAGAGAGAGAGCGCATTCCATTCTAACAATCTATCTCTGGGATTTCCGTGTGTAGGTGGGAGTGATGGAAATTCTCAGTTTGGATCTGAGACTCTTGAGCGATGGCGATGGAGATCGCAGGATGGTTACCCGGCAAAGTCGCATGTGACAGAGGATGGGGATGTTTAACAAGGCAATTTCACCCCATTTCTGCTCCAATGTAGTGTATGGGACGTGGGACAACAACAACAACAACTTCGATTTATATAGCGCCCTCCATGCCGGACGGCGTCTCAGAGCGCTTCAGAGCGGGACGCTGGGGGAGAGGTGGGGACGGTGGGGGAGAGGTGGGGACGGTGGGGGAGAGGTGGGGACGGTGGGGGAGAGGTGGGGACGGTGGGGGAGAGGTGGGGACGGTGGGGGAGAGGTGGGGACGGTGGGGGAGAGGTGGGGACGGTGGGGGAGAGGTGGGGACGGTGGGGGAGAGGTGGGGACGGTGGGGGAGAGGTGGGGACGGTGGGGGAGAGGTGGGGACGGTGGGGGAGAGGTGGGGACGGTGGGGGAGAGGTGGGGACGGTGGGGGAGAGGTGGGGACGGTGGGGGAGAGGTGGGGACGGTGGGGGAGAGGTGGGGACGGTGGGGGAGAGGTGGGGGAGAGGTGGGGACGGTGGGGGAGAGGTGGGGACGGTGGGGGAGAGGTGGGGGAGAGGTGGGGACGGTGGGGGAGAGGTGGGGACGGTGGGGGAGAGGTGGGGACGGTGGGGGAGAGGTGGGGACGGGCCATCGTCTGGACTATTCATGTGAGGAAAGAGGTAGAGTGTTGGCCCAGAGGCTCTCAGCTCATTGCAGCTCACACAACATGAGGGGAAGTTATGTTGGGAGCTGCGGATGTTGTCGTGTGGTCGGTTAGTAACTGAGCCATCGCTGTGGTGTAGACTGTTGGTGTTTGCTGACTGAGTGATGGGCTAACAAGCCTGAGCTCTGCAACCAGCCCACAGCTATACTTATCTAGACAATGAACTGCAGTAACTCCGCTCAGGGTATGTGTGTGTGTGTGTGAGTGTGTGCATATAATCTACAGACAAATAATCTGGTCACCTGCATCGAGCAGAGCCCTACAACGCAACAACAAACAACAGCTGCATTGAAACAATTCCCCCTCAGGCTCTGTTTCCCAGAGTAGGGTTGGTGGCTGAGTGAGGGGGAGGTGACCATGGAGATGTGGTCAAAGAGACTATTAATAATAATAATAGTAATAATAATATTCCTTGCGTTTGATATAGAGCTTTTCACGGCTCCCAAAGCGTCTCAAAGCGCTTCACAGGATATACCGTAAAGTGAATTGACTGTGTATTTGTGGGTGAAACGCAGCAGCCAATTGCGCACAGCAGCATCCCCGCAAACAGCCGTGGATTGAGTGACCAAAGTACTGTATTATCGTTTTGTTTTATTATCCAATCTCTAACAACCGGTTTCCTACTGACTACCAGGTAAACCGAGGCGTGGGGAGTAAGGAAACTTGGCCAACATTTCACCCTGCCCGGAATAGAACCCGGGTTTCTAATAATAATAAGAATAATAATGGTGATAATGAGCCTTACGTTTGATATAGCCAGACAAATAAAATTGGTCACTCAATTTGGGCGCCATTGGCTGCCATGTTTCGCCCACAAAATACACCTGTGACGCGCTCTGAATCGATGTTGTTGTTGTTGTTGTGTGTGGATTTGGGTTAGCTCTGTGTGGTGGAGCTTTCCTGGAGCTTAGTTAGGGATCAGCGAGAGAGAGAGAGCGAGAGAGAGAGAGAGAGAGAGCGAGAGAGCGCAGGAGAGAGCGAGGCTGGGTTACTAACAGCCGTCGAACTGTAGTAACCCCTCTCTCATTTGCCTGCACCGCAAGATATGGCAGCGGTGAGACAGACACTGAGCTGTCACACGCACACAAGCTGCCCGGGGGAGAGAGAGAGACGCACACGCACACACACACATAGGTGAATTGACTGATGCTCAACAAGGCTAACTGAGGTCCTGCAATGAAGGATCATAGTGCATTGGTCGAGGGATGTGTGTGTGTGGGGGGGGGTGTCAGGAGTGGGGGTGGGGGGAGCAGTTTGGTTGCAGACAATGTAAAATCCATAGAATAAATGACCTATTTTTCTTCATGCAAAATACACAAATACACGTACGTTTGTGTGTTTGGTGCCGGTGTGCTTTTTCAACTGCCAAAAATACAAAGTCAAACGCTTTGTATTTTTTCTCTCTCTCCCTCGTGTCTCTCTCTTTCTCTTTTCCTCTCTCTCTCCTTCCCTTTTTGTTCTCTCTCTCTCTACCCTTCCGTTTCTCTCTCTCTCTCTCTCTCTCTCTCTCTCTTTCTCTCGCTCTGTCTCCTTCCCTTTTTTTCTCTCTCTCTCTCTCCTTCCCTTTCTTTCTCTCTCTCTCTCTCTCTCTCTCTCTATCTCCCTGGCCACTGGTTCCTTTTTGAATCTCCGTGTGGTTTTACTTACACAAATTTGGCAGCCATTGGAGGTGGTTATTTTGTCCTGTCTAGACTTTGCCAATCCTGCCATTATTACCATGATTATTATTATTATTTCGCACTTTCCAGCCTTCATCTAAATCGATCTTGTGATCTCTCCTTTTCTCTTTTGTGTGTGAAACGCAGTAGCCAATTGTGTACAGCACTGTCCTACAAACAGTGGATTGAGTGACCACATTTATTCAGGAGGGATTATTATTTATAATCATCATAATAATCCTTTCGTTTGATATGAGGCATCTCAAAGCGATTCACAGAATATATTGTAAAGTGGAGTGAAAATATTATCCCCCGGAAAGCATTCCACCAATCGACTAACCACCGAGCTTCTACTTACTGATCGTTTCGCCCACAAAATATATGGCCTATTCACTTTACAGTAGATTTCTGTGAAGCTCTTTGAGAGGTCTAGAAGACGTGAAAAGCGCTATATCAAATGCGAGGATTATTATTTATTAAACAGAGGCGTGTGTGTATAAGAAGGAAACTTGCCTAAGCTTTTGCCTTGACCCGCCCTGGTATCAAACCTGGATCCTCTCGCTTGCGAGGCAAGTGCTCTAACTAATATGTTACAGGACTCCAAATATTTAATATTTCATCACCTGCGAGTTTCCGAGCGCTCACAGAGGTATATTTGGCAGCTGTGCTTGTGGTTTTCTTCATTTCATTATTAATGACTACAGCTCTCCGTTGAACCTTTCCTTACTCAGACTCAATGGATCCTGTTTTTCTCATATTATAAGTTATTCTTGATGACCCTACAGCCGCTCGCTTTCAAGACCATTTTAATAATAATATTAATAATAATAATCATATTAATAATAATAATCCTTGCATTTGATACAGAGCCTTATCACATCACCCAGATGTCTCAAAGTGCATCATAGAATATAGCGTAAAGAGGAGGGACTGTGTATTTTGTACACGGCAGCCGATTGCACACAGCAGCGTCCCCACAAACAGCGGTGGGTTGAATGAGTGGGGAATTGCTGGTCAGGACAGCAGGGGAGAGAAACTCCCTTCAATTGGCTGCCGCGTTTCGCCCACAAATATACAGTCAATTCACTTTACAGTGTATTCTGTGAAGGGCTTTGAGACGTCGATAAGATGTGAAAAGCGCTATATCAAATGCCTGGATTATTATTATGTTATTATTTTTCTTTCGAATAGCGTCTCAGGATATTTAATAATCAGCTGAGCAGGCTGGCGGGGACCTCGGTTTTTCACGTCTCATCTGAAGGACGGCACCTCCGACACTGCAACACCTCCCAGTGCTGCGCTGGAGCCTCAGTTTAGACTGCGATTCAAATCCCCCTAGTTGAGGCGTTGAACCCAACAATCGTCTGACTCCGATGAGAGAGAGAGAAAGAGAGAGAGAGAGAGAGAGCGCTATCAACTGAGCCAGGCTGACACACAAGGGTTTCTGTTCTTAATGGGATTACCATTCCGGGGATCAAATTTAAGTGAGAAACCCTGTTTTACCAGCAGCTTGCAGTTTGAGTGAGATTGTAGCCAGTGTTTTCGGTGACATTGACGTCCCAGTCATCTCCACTGAAGGGTCAGTAATTGTGATGTAAACACTTCACTGTATTGAGTGGTAAACTGGTGTTAATTACTATCATAATAATCCTTGCCTTAAGAGGCTTCCTCTGAGGACCAGCGCAGACTCCATGGGCTGAATGGCCTCATCTGCCACTCTGTGTCACCTCAGCCTGGAAAAGGCTCTCAGTGTAGTGACTGTGTAGCTCAGTGGTTAGAGCACTTGCCTTACAGGCTTGAGACCTGTGTTTGGATCCTTGGGCGAAAACTCGGGCAAGTTTCCTTACTCCACTCACACTCCTAACAATAATCCGTCAAAAAAAAAGCACAATAATAAAAATTGGTCATTTCAATCCATGACTGTGAGGAGATGCTGCTGTGCGCAATTGGCTGCCGCGTTTCGTCCACAAATTGTACAGTCAATTCACTTTACAGTCTATTCTGTGAAGCACTTTGAGATGTCGATAAAATGTCGATAAAAAGCGCGATATCAAATGCAAGGTTTATTATTATTATTTGCCTTTGTTCCCCTGACAATTGTGTCTGGAGGACTGTTGGTCAGGCCTCTGGGAGGACTCGACCTCTCATACTGAAGTAGATCCTGTTTTTCTCATATCATAAGTTATTCTTGATGACCCTACAGCCGCTCGCTTTCAAGACCATTTTAATAATAATATTAATAATAATAATCCTTGCATTTGATACAGAGCCTTATCACATCACCCAGATGTCTCAAAGTGCATCATAGAATATAGCGTAAAGAGGAGGGACTGTGTATTTTGTACACGGCAGCCGATTGCACACAGCAGCGTCCCCACAAACAGCGGTGGGTTGAATGAGTGGGGAATTGCTGGTCAGGACAGCAGGGGAGAGAAACTCCCTTCAATTGGCTGCCGCGTTTCGTCCACAAATATACAGTCAATTCACTTTACAGTGTATTCTGTGAAGGGCTTTGAGACGTCTAGCACTACAAGCACTACATCAAATGCAAATATTATTATAATTATTATTCTTTCAAATAGTGTCACAGGATATTTAATAGAGGTAGAGCTTTAATAAAGCACTATATCATGTCGTGGAGATGTCTCAAAGCGCTTCACTTATATACTGTTAATTGAATTGAGTATGTAGCTTGTGGGAAAAACGCGGCAGCCAATTGCCCACAGCAATGTTCCGCAAACAGTCGTCGGTTGAGTGACCAAATTAAAAAATATACACAGGTATATTGGAAGGATTATTACTTCCTGAAAGCGACCTGTCAACAGACTAACAACCAGGTTCCTACTTACTGCTCGGTAAACAGTGAAGTATGGAGTAAGGAAACTTGTCTAATGTATCACCCCTCCATCTGGGAATCAAACCCAGATCTTCTGGCTTGCGAGGTGAGCGCTCCAACCAGTGAGTTATGGGATTCCACATGCCGAGTGCATTAAAATGATAGTCTGAAAGGCTATTTTCCTGTCCTGTGTAAGGTTGTTCTACGATTTCTCTGGGATTGTGAAGTCAACGGAAATCAAGGCGGACTGTGTTGCTGCAGTGAGATTTGCATTGTAGCATTCCTCTCAGCGGGTCTGACTCTGTGCAATAATCTTTCACTAATATTAAGACCATTTGCTTTAAAAGCCCTGTGGTCTCATTGAGCTCTCCAATTCCTTAATGGAAACTCTGCTGTCTGTCCAAAGCTCCTGTGTCTATTTCCGCCCAGGATAAATCTCCATCGAGGACCCAACCTATTCCTTCTTCGCTTTTCAAAGACCCTGAGGGGTTGGTTGATGGAGTTGCGTGTTTTGTTAGAGGAAATGTAATTTGTTGTTGTTGTTGTTGTTGTACAGTGTAATTAATGCAACTCAGACAAAGAGAGTGCCTAAATCCAGAGTCGTTGAGACATCTCAAAGCACTTCACAGAATATACTGAATATTGAATTGACTGTGAATTTTGTGGGTGACCCAAGGCAGCCAATTGTGGATTGGCTTGATTGACCAAATTATTATAATTTGGGGGGGAGTGATTGTGACCCCCATCTCCGCCATCCTCACCCGATTCCATTGGCTTCCCATCATCCAGTGGATCCAATTCAAGATCCTGATCCTCATATTTAAAGCCCTCCACAACCTCACCCTACCCTACATCTGTGACCCTCTATCCCCTTCTAACCTATCTGACCCCACCGCTCAGCAGGCTCTGGCCTGCT
This sequence comes from Hydrolagus colliei, assembly GCA_035084275.1. Classification (NCBI taxonomy): domain Eukaryota; kingdom Metazoa; phylum Chordata; class Chondrichthyes; order Chimaeriformes; family Chimaeridae; genus Hydrolagus; species Hydrolagus colliei. Next base: position 5,919,742 of record CM068770.1, on the reverse strand, counting down.
CCACGTCCCCCGTCCTCATACAGGACCTAACCATGTCCATCCACCCCACCATTGGCGGGTAAGTCTTTAGCCACTCTGCCCCCAACCTCTGGAGCTCCATCCCACAGACCCTGCCTTGCCACCTCTCTGGCCTCCTTCAAGTCCGCCTATAAACTCTCCTCTTCGATGGTCCCACTGGCAACTAATCCCCCCTTCCCTTCTCCCGTGTCCCCAGCTCAACCAATCAATCAATCAAAACTTACATTTATATAGTGCCTTTCACGTCGAGAGGACATCCCAAGGCGCTGTACAGTCAGATAGGGACAAGAGCAGAGGGGGAGAGGTCGGGACATTTGTATATTTGTGGGCAAAACACGGCAGCCAAATTGCGCACAGCCTTGTCCCACAAACATTCATGGAAGTGGGATTCGGGGAGAAAGGGGGGAAAGATGGAAGGGGAGGGGTCGGGGTAGGGGAAAGAAAGCAGGAAAGCCGACTGTATACTTGTGGGTGAAACGCGGCAGCCAAATTGCGCACAGCAGTGTCCCAAACAGTCACAGAAATGGGGCCATGGGAGAAAGGGGGAAAAGAGGGTAAGGTGGGAGCAGGACGGAAAGGTGGGGTGAGTTTAGCTCAGGTCTGAAACTGACTGTCCAGCATTTGGGAACGTCCTCCTGACGTGAAACGCGTTATACAAGTGTCATTTTGTATTTTGTTGTTGTTGACGTATGTTTGTGCATGTGTGCTTTTCCCTTGATTTTGTTTTTCGGTTGGGAGTGGGGTAAGGAGGGATGGGGTGGTGGGGTGGGGGGAGGGGGGTGAGAAGGGTGATGACATACGTGTGTCATCACCTCATTTCAGCCTCGCTGCTTCTCTCAGGTTAGTTGACGCTGCAGCTCTAAATTCCACCAGTCGGTTAATTGTTCCATACAGGCAGCGCCGATTCCTGGAAGAAAAGTAAGGATGACGTCAGATGATGAGAGTAACGCAGTCATTTGTGGCTGATCTAATCTAATAATAGTTGTATTACCTGAAGTAAAAATGCATTAGCCACTACTTCCAGCTCTTTTAAGGCCTAGTGCTTGTCCCCAGTCTGAGAGAACTCTTATCTCTTGCCAACTGGCTCCCATTATTGGTAATCTGATGGCTTCATTTGGGAAAAGTTGGTTCAGCAGAAAGGCTTAAAAGGGGGAGGCTTACTGTCAGACACCTTGTGCTGTCACACACAGAAATTTAGGATTATCAGAATCCCGGCGTTTGATATTCCGCCTTATCAGGTCGTTGAGACGTCTCAGTGCACTTCACTGTAAAGTGGCGTGACTGTGGGTTTTGTGGGTGAAAGGTGGCAGCCAACCGCGCACCTAAACATATAAATATATCTAAAAGAAATATGTATAATATTGATGAACATCAACACCTAATTTTCTTTCCCCCTCACTTTGTCTCTCGCTTACTTGCTCTTTGTCTCTCATTCTTTCTCTCGCTCCCATTCTCTTTACTCCCTTTCTCTCTCGCTCTCGGGCCTTCGATAAACAAACTTGCAACTTGCATCTATATAGCACCCAGAACACTTAGCAGTGACGGAGCCTGACAGCAAGTTGGGCGGTGGGGGTGGGGGCTGGGGCGGGGTGGGTGGGGGGGAAGAGGGCAAGGGCAGATGGAGCAGCTGGGAGAGAGAGAACCCCTGAAATCCTTAATTCTCTAAAAACAACAACAAAATGAGATTAATGCCTTTCATGTCGGGAGGACGTACCGAGGTGCTGAAAAGTCAGGTCGGGACCTTAGCAAGGGAGAGGGGCATGGGGGAGGGGCGGGAGAGAGGTGGAAGGGTGGCAAAAGGCACAATTGAAGAGGAGGGTCTTGAGACCAGCTTTGAAGGAGGTAAGGGAGGGATAGAGCCAAAGGGACTGTGGGAAGGAGTTCCAGAGTGTGGTGGGCAGAGAGGCTGAAAGCCTGTCCGTCGATGGTAGGACGGGTCAGGTGAGCGACTAGGAGCAGGCTGGAGCCTACTGAATGGAAGGGATGGGCGGGTTCATAGGGGGAAGGTGGGGGGGCAAGGCCTTGAATGGCTGTGAAGATGAGGATCCAATATAACCCTTGACATTGGTAGAGAAGAGAGAAGGACGTGTGCTGGTTAATTCCTGCTTGTGAGCGCAATTGGTGACCAAGTTTCGTCCACACAAAACAACAGTCACCCCACTTTACAGTGTAATCTGTGAAGCGCTTTAAGATGCTTCAATTAGGTGATAAGGTACTGGATTATTATTCTTATTATCCAAGTGACCTACATTCACATCCAGTCTCCCCCCAACTCTCCTCACCCCACGGAGGATAGATCAGTGCTCTAAGCCAGCATCTTGCCCTTCTTACAGTGAATCGGCAGCCCTCCCAGGCACTCATATCAATAGTTTATACCAATAACTCCATCCGTTATTTAATCCGCGCTCGTGTTACCATGACAACAGCTGCAGATAGCTCCAAGAGAATTATGGACTACCTCACTTATCCTCTCTGCGTCAAAGAGAAAATTGGCGACGGCGAGAGTGAAGGAGCTGGGTTATAATGATCATAATTAATAATTAATAATCCTTCCATTTGATGTGGTGCTTTATCGAGTCATCAGACTGTATCTGAAGGCTTCATACAATATTTTCCTCTCTTGTGTGGTCCCCTCAGGGATAAGTATTGGGACCACTGCTCTTTTTAATATATATAAATGATCTGGATTTGGGTATAGGGAGTACCATTTCCAAGTTTGCACATAATACAAAGTTAGGAAAAGTAATAAATAGTGAGGAGGATAGTAGCAGACAGCAAGAGGTCATAGATTGAATGGTAAAATGGGCAGACACATGGCAAATGAAGTTTAATGTGGAGAAATGCGAAATGATGGATTTTGGGAGGAAATGAGGAGAGACGATGTACAACAACACCATCAACAACAATATAGGCTAGATATAGGCTTAAGGGGGGGTGAAGGAACAGAGAGACCTGGGATTTCATGTAAGTAAATCTTAAAGGTGCCAGGACAGTTAGATAAGGCTGCTAAAAAAGCATATGAGAACTAGGCTTTGTAAGTAGGGGCATAAGAGTACAAAAGTCAGGAAGTTATGATTAATTTGTATAAAACGTTGGTTAGACCTCAGCTACAGTACTGTTTTCAGCTCTGGTCACCACACATTAGGAAAGATATTAAGGCATTGGAAGGGGTGTAGAGGAGGTTTACCAGGATGGTACCAGGAATGAGGGATTTCAGTTATGAGGAAAGGCTAGAGAGGCGAGGTTTATTCTCATTGGAGCAGAGAAGGTTACAAGGAGACCTAATAGAGGTTTTCAAAATCATGAGGGATTCGACAGAGTAAACAGGGAAAAACTGTTTCCACTGGTGGGTGTGTCAGTGACTCGAGGTCACAGATTTCAAACAGTTTCTAAAAGAAGCAGAGGGGAGATGAGGAGAAATGCTTTCACTCAGCGAGTTGTTGGAATCTGGAATGCATTGCCTGAAAGGGTGGTGAGGCCGATTCGATAACAACTTTTAAAAGAGAGGTGGATGGTTATTTGAAGAAGACAGGTTTACGGGGTTATGAGGAGAGAGAGAGAGAGCTGGGGGATTGGGATTGACTTTGAATAGCTCTTTTCAAAGAGCCAGCACAGACTCAATGGCCTCCTTTTGTGCTGTAAAATTCTATAATTCTATGACTGTATGTTTAATAATAATAATAATCCTTGCATTTGAAATTGCCCCTCATCACCTCATTGAGACATCTCAAAGTGCTTTGCAGAATATAAAGTGAATTGACTGTATATTTTATGGAAAAACGCGACAGCCAATTACGACAGTAGTGTCCCCCAAACAGACGTGGATTGAGTGACTGAATTACTGTATTATTATTTTTTTTGGAAGGATTATTACCCCCAGAAAACGATCTGCCAATCGACTAACATCCGGGTTCCTGCTGAGTAAACGAGGCGTGTGGAGTAAGGAAAGTTGCCTAAGGTTTCGTCTTGCCTGGTAATTGAACCCAGGTCCCCTCTGTTGTGATAACCACTGCGTTACATGGGTTCTGTGAGCACCAGCCTTCCAACAGCCTGTGAACTCAGGACCATCCCTCTTCCTTTCCTGTCTCCCATCATCGCCTTGTCCAAGATCCTCCCTTTTTGGTATTTTGTCCTCTCCACAAATACCAACCAGCTTTATTTTTCTTTCTCTCTTTCAGGCTACAAGACCCTCCTGAAATGTCTGTCTGGGAAATTCTGCAGCCGAGAGTTAATTGGTATCATGGGTCCCTCAGGGGCCGGCAAGTCAACCTTCATGAACATTCTGGCTGGTTATAGGTGAGCCTCAGTAACAATCAGGTCCAAATCTCTTCCTCTACCAGCAGTTGAGCTTCTCCGAGATGCTACACCATGTGAAGAGCCAATACCATATAAACATAAGGCTCATCCAGATTGTCCACTTGATCTTAAAGGCACTCTACAAATGTAATTCTGTTGTTGTATATTCCCAGTCACCAGATAAAATGCTCATTCTCATCACAACAACAAATGGCATTTACACAGTGTCTCATATTGGGAGGACCTCCCAAGGCCCTGGGATCCGCCCTGGGATCCGCCCTGGGATCCGCACCCGAGCTGGGGGTTGGGATCAGGAGGGATGGGGAAGGTGGGGGTAGGAAGATGACCTAAGGCACAATCACAGAGGAGGGTCTTGAGACAAGCCTTGAAGGAGGCAAGAGAGGGCGCGCGGTGGAAGAACTGTGGAATGGAGTTTCAGAGGGTGGGGGGCAGAGAGGCTGAAGGGCCAATGATGGGGCGGGCAAGGTGGGAGATGTGAAGCAGACCAGAGCCTGCTGAGTGGAGGGAGAGAGCAGGTTGGTATATGGTTAGGAGGTGACTGAGGTAAGGAGGAGCGAGCCTATCCCGTCAAGGCAGCTCCACATTAATTCACAAGCCACGTAATCCAGTCACTACACCCGACAGCAATACACCGGGAGTGCAGTTGATTGGGGACAAATCAAAATAGTTTCGGGAGGAATGAGAAGGGAGAGGAAGTTGTGCTGGATGGAGGTTGTGGGAGTAGAGGGTGAGGGGGAAATGGAAAAATAAACATTTGCATTTTCTTCCCTTGATTTCCAGGAAAACTGGGATGAAGGGTCAGATCCAGGTGAATGGGCAGCCTCGCGACCTGCGGACCTTCAGGAAGATGTCCTGTTACATCATGCAGGACGACATGCTTCTACCGCATCTCTCTGTCCTGGAAGCCATGATGGTACAGTCATAGCCCTTCACAGTCAATACGTCGCAGCCTTCAATCCTCCACAGTTTGTGGCGACGCCGGTGCGCGCAATTGGGCTGCCGTGTTTCGTCTACAAAATACACACGTCAACTCACTTTACAGTTTGTTCTGTGAAGCGCTTTTGAGATGTCTCGACGGCGTGATAAGGCATGGTGTCAAATGCAATGATTATTGTTATTATCGCCCACAAATATACCGTCACTTCACTTTACAGGACATTCTGTGAAGCGCTTTAAGACATTGATAAGCGCTATATCAAATATAAGGATTATTATTATCATCAGTATTATTAGTTTTGATTATCATCACAATATGGGTGCTCAGACCCTGCCAGGTGTTGAAATGTCCTACTCGATTTTTACAGGTTTCAGCCAACCTGAAACTCAATGAGAAAATGGAAGTCAAGAAGGAACTGGTGAGTAAATGTCTTTTGCCTCCATCAGCAACTTGCACTTATGCGAGAAGCAAAGGGAGTTCTCCCGGTATCCGGGCTGACTTCCCTCTCTCCCCCTCTATCTCTCTACCCCTCTCCCCCGCTCATCCTCTATCCTTCTCTCCCCTCTCTCCCTTTCCCACTCCCAGCTCTACCCCCTCTCTCCCTTACCCTGCTCCCCGTCTCCCTCTACCCCCTCCCACCTCTCTCCCTATGCCTCTCCTCACCCAATAAAATTAGTTGTACGCTTCATGGCTGTTGGCCGGACGTCCCTGTCCATAAATTGGCTGCCACATTGGCCTACGTAAGGTACCGTCTCCACCCTGTACCACAGCATGTGTCATCCTGGCTCAGTCAGTAGATCTCTCACCTCTTGAGTGAGAAGGTTGTGGGGTCAAGGCCCCGCACCCCAAGTCAGGGACATGGACTAACGCAGTCTAAATGACACTCCAATACAGTGCTTGGGGGTGCGGGTGTTGCATTGTCGGAGGTGCCGTCCTTCGGGTGAGACCAAAAGTTAAACCAAGGTCCCATCTGTGCCTGTGGTTATTAACTATCCCGCTGCGATATTCAAAAAGAGAAGGGAGTTGTTCATGCACTCTACGATTGTGGGACATTGCTGTGTGCAAACTGGCTGCTACTATTTCACCCACAAATGACACACTCACTCCACTTTACCGTCTGTCCCGTGAAGCGCTTTGAGACGTACGAACGTTGTGATAAGGAGCCGCCTCGAATGCAAGGATTATTGCTATTATTATTTAACACAACGGAATTGGGAATGTACAGTGCGTCACTCTGTGGAGAGAGAACGCGAGGGAGAGAGAAGGGGAGAGAGAGAGAGAGAGGAAGAGAGTGAGGGAGGTGGGAGAGAGGGAGCGTGCATTCATTTCCAGAGACGGGGTGAAATTTCCATTCATAATAAGATAGCGTACACATGGGGAACTATCAGTCTGGTTTGGAGATGTGAAGCGCGGTGATGGAGTTTCAGACCAAAATAATACTGATTAATAATAATAATAATAGATGGACCGTTGTGTTTTCTGCTTCAAGGTGAAAGAGATACTGACTGCTTTAGGCCTCTTGGAGTGTGAAAACACACGCACTCTCTCGCTATCCGGAGGTCAGCGTAAGAGACTGGCTATCGCCTTGGAGTTGGTCAACAATCCCCCCGTCATGTTTTTTGATGAACCAACAAGGTACGGGGTCACCTCACCACCACCAACAACAACAACGTGGCATTATATTTACCTAGCGCCTTTCACGTTGAGACGTCCAAAGTGACTGGCAGTCAGGGATTGGACCTGCGCTGGTGGGGGCTGGTGGGGTACTGAGATCAGGAGGGATGGAGGGCAGAGAGGGTGAGGGGGTAGGAGGGTGACTGAAGGCGATGTTGAAGAGACGGGCCTTGAGAAGGCGCCAGGAAAGGGGTAGGAACGAGGCAGGGGAGGGGGGGGGCGAGGCAGAGGAATTGTGGTGGGGAGAGGGGAAGTGAGGCTGTCGAAATTCTTTATGGGGGGATGTGGGTGGAGGGGGAGGGGTGGCGGGGGGAAGAGTTGAAGACAGTGTGTGTTTATAGTTTATGACAGAGATTTGTACAGAGAGTGGAGATGTGGTCAGCTTAAAGTCTGCGAAGGGACAAGACTTTTGGGAGGGATCATACCGGGTGTGAGAGAATAATTCTGTATCTCCTGTGGGTGTCTCCACGTTGTGGCATGACTAAGAACCTGGGTGTTGAGTTGAGATAAGACATGTGTTGTTAATCGAGCCTCCAGCCAGTTCCAATATGTTTTACCGAGTTCCCCGACTCTCTGTTCAAGTGGATGTTAAACATCTTGTTGCTCTATTTGAAAAGAGATGGGAGTTTGTCTCTCTTTTCCGGTGTCCTGGCCAACAATCCCCCAAATAAAATCACTCGCTCCACGAGACACTGCTGTGTGCAAACTGACTGCTGCATTTCTTCCACAAAATGCGCAGTCACTCCACTTTGTAGTGCATCCTGTCGAGCGTTTTGAGATCCCTTCAGTTTGATAAGGCGCTATATCAAAACAACAATGATTATTATCAGTTTTTATTATTGTTATCTCTTTCTGACCCATTTTCTGTCTGTGGGTTCCCTCTTTCTACTCTCTCTCACCTTCTCTCTGTCTCTCCTTTCATCTTTCTTTCTCTCGGTCTCTTTCTTTGTCACCTTCTCTCTCTCTTTATCTCACTCTTTCCATCTTCTGACTTTCCCTTTTGTGTCCTTTTTCTCCTCTCTCTCCTTCTCTCTCACCTCTCCCTTTCCCCCTCTCTCTCTCTCTCTCCCTCTCTCTCTGTCCCCTGCCTTTGTTTATCTCGCTCTCTAAGTCTCCTTGTGTCCCCTCTTCTCACCTTCTATCTCTCTCGCTCTCTCCCTCTCTCTGACCCCCTCTCTCTCTGTCTCTCCCTCAGTGGGCTGGACAGTGCCTCCTGTTTCCAGGTGGTGTCCTTGATGAAGTCTTTGGCCGCGGGTGGGAGGACAATCATCTGCACCATCCACCAGCCCAGTGCCAAACTCTTTGAGATGTTCGACAAGGTAAGAGTTCAAAGTATTCAAAGAGAGGAGCGGGTCCCTCTCTCCCTCTCTTGCTCTCTCTCTCTCTCGCCCAGTGTCCTGGCTGACAATACCCTCCTACCCCTACCGCACAAATCAAATCAGCCTCTCACCCTATAGCAGTTTGGGGACATTGCTGTATGCAAAATGGCTGCCATGTTTTGCCCACAAATCCTCCGAGATGTTTCTCACAATCACCTGGCTTTCAACGTATCAACGGGACACCCAACAGTTGGGTCATAGGTTAACCTTGAAGCCGCCAATCAAATTTAAACTCCCACCAGTTTGGGGTTAAAAAAAATGAACCCCCTTCTTTCCTCCCTCCCTAAAGATGGCTGCACCATCTGGGCCAAATTCAGTTGCGTTTACGTGTAATTTACCCCGTTGCTAAAGTAACACAACCCTTCCAATTTGGAGCAAATCCTCGTAGGATTGGAATGTCTCCCAAGTGCCTCACATTTAGCAGGAAAGTGACTGGCATTGAGTTACAATACCAACAACAACAAATTGTATTTATACAGAGCATTCCCGCCCCACACCCCACAAGGCAGGGCAACATCTCAGAACACTTGTCTCAGTGGGGCAACTGAACTGTGTTAATGTTTCTTCATCCCACCCTCCCGACAGACTCTCGCACAGTTCCATACAGTTGAGTTCCATATACACTTGTCCGCTCAGCAGGCAAAGCTCCGAGTCTCCTGCCCGCTCTGCCCCACCTTCGGCCTCTCTGTTCACACCCTATGAAACTCCATCCCGCAGTTCCTTTGTCTCGCCCCCTCCATTGCCTCCTTCAGGGACCATCTCAAGACCTTTCTCTTTGAATATGCCTTCGCTCACCCTCCTACCCCTACCCTCCAATACCCACCCCCACCAATCCCCAACCCACAGCTCAGGTCCAAATCCCTGACTGTAGAGAACTTTGGGAGATCGTCCTGACGTGAAAGGTGCCGTGTAAATGTCACTTGTTTTTGTTGTTGATTGACCAGTTAATCTGTGTTTTGGTGACGAGAGGTGAGATGGAATATTAATCTGGGAGACAATGCTGGCAGCCTCGCGCTGGCCCAGTGAGCTCAGGGCCTGACGTGCGGCTGCTCTATATTCTCACTGCCTAAAGCTCCAGGTCAGAGGAATCTTTCCTTGTCCTCTATCAACGTCAAGGAAACTGGGGCGGGGGGCCACCTGAAACCCACAGCGTTGGTGTTCGCTGCCCTCTAGTGGCATGTGATAGGACAGCGAGTCAATGAGAACGAGATTCATAGAATCATAGAACCTTATGGCACAAAAGGAGGCCATTTGGGCCATCAAGACTGTGCTGGCTCTTTGAAAAGAGCAATTTAATCCCACTCCCCAGCTCTCTCCCCGTAAACCCGTCCTCCCCAAATAAATGTCTACCTTTCTTTTAAAATTGGTTGGATTAGTTATGTGTCTTGTCTTTCCCGCTGTCAATGTATTCTGTGAGATGTCTAGAAGACGTGAAAAGCGCCATATCAAATTCAGGGATTATTATTAATGTGTTCAAACCTACATTTTATTAATGCAAGTATGGATCTTGGTTGGGTAGCACTATAGGTCGGGGCAAGAGTCTAGGCTTGTGCTCATGGGTGGGCGCTGGCTAGAGTGTTGGAGGCAATGTCCTTTGAGTAAGATGTTAAACTGAGATCATGTCAAAGGTCCAAGGGTGTTATTCTAAAAGAGAATGTAACTTCATCCAATAATCCTCCCGCAAACAGCCATGACGTCAGCCAATTTTATTGGGGGTATTGTTGACCAAGACGACGGGGGTGATGGAGAGAAACTCCCTTCCCTTTTCTAATAGTGTCACAGGACTGTTAATGTTCAACTGAATTAGGAGACCTTGGCTTAATGTCTACTCCGAAGCTTGGCACCTCGCGAATGATGCGCCGGAGTGTTAGTATAGACTGTGTGCTCTGAGCCCCAATAGAGGGGCTTGAACTCCCAACCTCCTGAGACAGAAGCCAGAGTTCTACCAACAACAACAACAACAACTTAAACTTATAAAGCGCCTTTCACGTCGGGAGGACGTCCCAAGGCGCTGCACAGGAGGCGTGTGACCCGAGGTGGGAGGGGAGTGTACGGGAAGGGGTGAAACAAGTAGGGGAGGTCGAAAAGTTCGGGGGGGAAAGTCTTCAAACTGGCCTTGAAAGAGGAAAGGGAAGAAACAAGACGGAGAGATTGGGGGATGGAATTCCACAGGGTGGGAGCGGAAAAGCTGAAAGACCGGCCTCCGATGGTGGGGAGGTTCGGGCGGGGGGCTTGGAGCAGGCCAAGTCCTGCTGAACGGAGGGTCCGGGTGGGCGTGTTGGGGGAGAGTAAATCGGTTAAGTAGGGCGGGGCAAGGCCGTGTAAGGCCTTGAAGGTGAGGACGAGGATCTTGAACTCGATCCTCTGGAGGATGGGGAGCCAGTGGAGACGGGCGAGGGTGGGGGTTATGTGGTTGCGGAGGCGGGTGCGGGATAGTACACGGGCTGCAGAGTTTGGGATGGCCTGCAGCCTGTGAATGGAGGAACTGGGGAGGCCGACGAGGAGAGAGTTTCCATAGTCCAGCCGTGAGGTGATGTATGCGTGCACGAGTGTTTCGGCAGCGCGGGGGGTGAGATAGTTGCGGAGCCTGGCAATGTTGCGCAGGTGGAAATAAGCGGTGCCGGTCAAGGCACGGATGTGGGGGAGGAAGGAGAGTTTATGGTCGAACGTCATGCCGAGGTTCCTGACTGGCTTTGTGAGGTGGAGAGTACAGCCTTGGATGTTGAGGCTGGCAGCGTCCGATGTGCAGAGGCGCTGGCTTGAGCCGATCAGGAGGGCCTCGGTCTTGCTCACGTTCAATTGGAGGAAGTTGTCCCTCGTCCAGGACTCAATGTCGGACAGACATGCTGTCAGAACATCGATGGTCTGGGGGTTGAGGGATGAGGCGGAAAGGTACAGCTGGGTGTCGTCTGCATACATGTGGAAATTTACCCCGTGTTTGCGGATGACTTCACCCAGAGGGAGCGTGTAAATGGTGAAAAGCAGCGCGATAATGAGTGAGTTTATCTGTGGAGTCCCGTAGCACAGTGGTTAGAGTATTCGCCTTGCAAGCGAGGGGACTGTGGTTCGATTCCCGGCTGGGGCAGGGGCAGAATCTTACCCAAGTTTCTTTACTCCACCTGCCTCTGTTTACCTAGCAGTGAATAGGAACCCGGTTGGCAGTCAATTGGTGGATTTTCCAGGGATAATAATCCCTTCAATAATAATTACATAATAATAATTTAGTGACTGAATCCATGACACTCTTTGTGGGACACTGCTGTGGCCGATTGGCTGCCGCGTTTCGCCCACCACGTACACTTGATAGTATATCCTGTGAAGCGCTTTGAGACGTCTCAATGATGTGATAAGATGTTATATCAAATGCAAAAGTTATGGCTCTGATTATATTATGATGTATTCTACGGTGGGTTTCCTTTCTCCCTCTTGCAGCTCTTCATTCTGAGCCAAGGGCAGTGCATATACAAGGGGAGCGTTCCCAGTCTCATCCCCTTCCTCAAAGGAGTGGGTCTATACTGTCCAACCTACCACAACCCGGCTGACTTCAGTACGTAACTACATTTAAGTACTTTGTTTTCATACCTTCCATCCCCACCTCCCCAACACCAAACCCTCTGCCTTCACTGCTGCAGAAATTCTCCGTTTGCTTTCTGTAATTCTCTTCTGCAGTTCCTCTCTCCTCCCTCCCTCCCTCCCTCCCTCCCTATCAACATTATTATTATCAGTGGTCGGGCCTTCAGCCTCTCCCCCACCCCATCCCGCATTCACTTTCTCCTTGCCCCCTTCCTTGCCTCCTTAACGGCCCATCTCAAGACCCTCTTCTTGAGGGGTGGAGGCCAAGGAGAGTGAGGGTAGGAGGTTGACCAGAGGTGTAGAGTCCTGGAGCTCAGTGGTTGGGGAACTCACTTTGCAAGGGAGAGACCTGGGTTCGATTCCGGGTCAGGGTGAAACCTTGGGCAGGTTTCCTTACTCCACAAGCCTGATGATAATCCCTCAAGAAAAAGAAAAATAATAATTTGAAATAATCGTTTCAATCCATGGCTGTTTGTGGGACACTGCTGTGCGTTGCCGCGTCTCGCCCACAAATAAACAGTCAACTCACTTTACAGCACATTTTTTGTAGTGCATTGTGACGTCTAGAAGACGTAAAAAGCGCTATATCAAATGCAAGGATTATTATTATTAGTAACGTCTTGAGACGGCCCTTGGAGGAGGCAAAAGGAGAGGGCATCGAGAGGGAGGGATGCCACGGGGGAGTTCCAAAGGGTAGGGCCAGAGAGGCTGATAACCCGACCACTACTACTAGCAATAATAATAATATTAATAAGGATGTAATGTGTTGTTATCCTCTCTCCTGGACAGTTATTGAAGTGGCCTCGGGGGAGTACGGAGACCTGAACCCGATGCTCTTCAAAGCCGTGCAGGACGGGATGTGCAGTATGGCAGAGAAGAAGAACGCATCCAACAGCAGTGGTCTGTCGACCTGGAAGTCACAGAGCTTGACGGTGAGGACACAGCGCGTCACAACAACAACAAAATTACATTTTATAGCGCCCGGGGCTGGGGGATTGCGACTCAAAGCTCTTTGCTCCTTTATCAGATAATAATAATAGTACAGTAATAATAATCCTTACATTTATATAGAGCTTTCCACATCTTATTGACGTCTCAAAGCGCTTCACAGAGTACAACAACATCCCAGGGTAGAGCAATCGGGGAGGGCAGGGAGAAGAAAAGGGGGGTAAAGGGGTAGGGACCCAGAGCAAGTGGGTAGGTATCGTAGTAGGGGGGAGGAGAGTAGGAAAATTGACTATATCTGTGGGCGAAATGCGGCAGCCACAATAGTGTCCCATAAACAGTCGCGGAAATGGGGTTAAGGGGGAAAAGAGGGTAAGGGGAGGGGTCGGGGTAGGGGGAAGGAGAACAGGAAAACCGACTGTATATTTCAAAGCTTCCTCTTCGTGCTTACGGCGTACGCCTGAATTTCACGCCCCCGCAGGCTGCACAGTTTACATTTTATCTTTCATGTCGGGAGGACGTCTCGGAGTGCCTTAAACACACAAAATCACGTGTTAGAAAGGTGCTCTGTGTAAATGATGGTTGTATTTTGACATGTTGCCTTAATCCAGTGGCTTCCAAACTCAGCTCCACACACTCGGGTCCTCGGCTCTGCCTTGGCACCACAAGCACTTGGGGGCTCGAGACATAAAGCTCTGCGCCCCCCCCCCCCAGCTAACGGGAGACGTGCCCCACAGCTAACGGGAACCACTGATTTAATCTGTCTCGGAGCGCTTCACAGAGAATAATCATCATCATCATAATAATGATGGCGTTGGTTTACATAGCGCTTTATCAGCGTTGCGTGACTCTGCTTCTCTCCCTGTTTAGGACACCGGCCCCGTTGAGAAACACACGTTTGCCACAAGCTCCTTCAATCAGTTTTGTATTCTCTTCAAGAGAACATTTATCTCCATATTGAGAGACACGGTAAGAGACTGGTCATTGCGCCCAATATCACCTACGTAGAACATAAGAATTAGGAGCATGAGTAGGCCATTCAGCCCCTCGAGCCTGCTCCGCCATTCAATAAGATCATGGCTGATCTTGTATACTAACTCCACCTGCCCGCCTTATCCCCATATCCCTTAATCCCTTTATATATAAGAAATCTATCAATTTCAGTCTTTAATATGTTCAAGGACTGAGCATTCACATCTTTTTAGGGTAGAGAATTGCATACATTTACTACCGTCTGAGTGAAGAAGTGTTTCCTCAACTCTGTGTGAAAAGCTGACCCCAAATCTTAAGACTGTGACCCCCTAGCTTTAGATTCTCTAACCAGGGGAAACAGTCTCCCACTGTCTATTCTGTAGTCGTGCCCCTTAATAATCGTACAGGTTTCTATAAAATCACCTCTAATTCTTCTATATTCTAGAGAATATAGGCCTAGATTGCTCAACCTATCCTCATAGCTCATCCCCCTCATCCCAGGAATCTACGCTGTACCCCCTCCAAGGCTTTTTTGAATAGGGTGAGTGGGTTCAGGGGAGAATTCCTCACAGCTGAACTCCTTGGAGGAGGGCGGGGAAATAATTTTGGGGAAGTGTAATTTTGTGTTGCCATCGCTATTGATTGCTGTCTCTACCCTCGCCCAGGTTTTGACTCACCTGCGCTTCATGTCCCACATCTGTATTGGGGTACTGATTGGCCTCCTGTACCTCAACATCGGCAATGAGGCAGAGAAAGTCTTCAACAACACTGGGTTCCTCTTCTTCTCCATGCTGTTCCTGATGTTTGCTGCCCTCATGCCAACTGTCCTGACCTGTAAGGGAGACCGAATCTTTAACTTAACGCAAAAGCTAATAAACCTTTCCGTTTTTTGCTTCCATTGTTTAAAACAAAATCCCAATTCTTTATCGTGAGGATAAGAATGATGATATTAATAAATATGAATTACAGTTGCAGTGAAACTACCATTGATAATAATATCCTTGTGCCTCGTTGAGACGTCTCAAAGCGCCTCACTGAATGTACTATAAAGTGGAGTGAGTGTGTAGTTTGTGGACGAAGCGTTGCAGGCAATTGCGCACAGCAATGACGCACAAACAGTTGTGGAATTGAGTGATCAAATTTGTATTTTTTCAAGGGATGATTAAACCCACCTGCATACTGGTACACACAGACGCAAGATTAATAAATTCCTTTTATTATTATTATTTTAGCGTCATAAAGTCTTACAAATCTCTCTCTCCTCTCTCTCTCCCTCTCTCTCTTTGTCTCTCATCTCAGTTCCTCTGGAGATGGCAGTTTTTCTGAGAGAACACTTGAACTACTGGTACAGCCTCAAGGCCTATTACCTAGCGAAGACCATGGCCGATGTGCCCTTCCAGGTAAAACACTGTGTAAATAGCCACTGTGCCTCTGCCCTGACCTCAGCCGTGTCTCAGTCACTCGGTCGCTCTCCCCTCCAAGTCAGAAGGTTGTGGGTACAAGCCTTTCTTTGGAGACTTTGCACTGACACAGTCTATACACCTTCGGGTGGGAACAACCTCACGCCTGACACAAGCGGAAACCCATTAGTATGTCATTAGTATGGGATGTCCTCCCGATGTGAAAGGCGCTCAATAAATGTCATTTTTTTTATTGTTGTAAGAATCTCCAAATCAAACTGGGAACTCCAGGCATCCCTCATACACATGGAAAACCCAGAGATAGATTGTTGGAATGGAATGCGCTCTGTGTGTGTCTCTCTCTCTCTCTCTCCCTGGAGGGACACACCCTGCTTACCTAATTCTGGAGAGCATTAGGCGCAGGTTGGCAAGAGCTAATGCTTGAGGGGAGCCCAGAGTGTGTCTGTGTGTGTGTGTGTGTGTGGAGTCTAACCAGCTAAAACCAAATAATTTGCACAGTCTGTGCTGGCCTCTGGTACTCCATCCCGCTGTCCGTCCTGCGTCCCTCACCTCCTCCAAGACTCCTCTTCCACCGCGTTTAAAATGAACCTCCTTCGCCCCCTCACTGCCCTCCACCTCCCCAACTGCTATCCATACTAAGGTCTAAAATACTGCCTGTCCAGCACCTTGGGACATCTTCCCGACATGAAAGGCACTGTACACATGTGATTTTCTTGTTGTTGTTGTAGTATTTAAGGATACAGTGTATAGTTTGGGACACAGCTTGTCAAGCGATTGCCAGGATGGAGGAAGGTGAACTGGATGGACTTTGGTCTTCTGTTGCCCAGCGAATCCTCACGTTCCTCTGTGATTGTCGCCCTGTAGGTGGTGTGTCCTATGGTGTACTGCAGTATTGTGTACTGGATGACAGCACAGCCCCCGGAGGCAGTCCGCTTCCTCTTGTTTGCCACACTTGCCACAGCCACGGCTTTGGTGGCTCAATCTCTGGGGCTCCTGATAGGAGCGGCCTCCACATCTTTACAGGTAACAACCAAAACAGCAGCATCTCGCATGCAAACTGCGTCCGTCTTCAGGCGAGCGTGTACACGAGACCGAGCGGCGGGAGGGGAGAGGTGACCGGAGTCTCCGGCTGCTGTTTGAAGGCGGGATCGGGGCAGAGAGTTTGGGTTTTGGGGTGGGATGGTTGAACGCACCAATGGTGGAGCGGAGGGGCTGAGAGACACGAGGAATCTTCCATATCAAACACAAACTGTTTTAATAATAATAATCCTTGCGTTTGATATAGCATCTGATCACATCTTTAAGACGTCTCAAAGACCTTCACAGAAAGTGAAGTGAATTGACTGTATTTTTTTTCGCGTGGGCGGAACGAGGCAGCCAATTGGGCGGAGCAGTGTCCGGGGGGGTGGGGGGGCTGCCATTGTGGGTTGAGGGGTGTGGGGTGGGGTGGGGTGGGTAGGTGCGTGGGCAGAGCGTTGTCTGGTGGAATTCTCAATACGGTGAGACAATCTGTGACATGGACCTGATTGTGTAACTAAATTATTATTATAACGATTATTTACTTGTAATGGTCTCCCCCCCCCCCACCCCCATCCCCCCCCCCCCCCCCCACCACCGCAGGTTGCGACGTTCGTGGGGCCGGTCACTGCCATCCCAGTGCTCCTATTTTCCGGATTCTTTGTCAGTTTTAACACGATTCCCACCTACCTGCAGTGGAGCTCCTACCTCTCGTATGTCCGGTGGGTGTTTACTCTCTCCATGTTAGGGAAAGGATGGGGGTGGAGGTGTTTGGGTGGGGGGGGCTGGCATTGCGGTGAGGTGGGGGGTGGTGGGGAGGGATGGAGGGGTGGCGTTGGCTGAGCGTTTGTGGTGGAATTCTTAATACGGTGAGATAGCTCAATACCGGGGACATTGGAAATTATTCCGGAAATAATTGCCAAAAATTGTGGTGGAATTTGACAGATTTTGGCGTAAAATCGCAGGGGAAGTTAGCAAATTTATGTGGGATATAACTGGTGTTTTTGAGAAGCACATTTTAAGGTGGAGGATGGGGGGGGATTGGGGTAGTGGGGAATAAATTCAGAATGAGGCCTAGTTTTCTGCGGAAACACTACTCCCAAGTGAGTAGTAACCATGTGGATACAGGCTCCCGAGGGAGATGGATGGCAGAATCTGGACGTTTTGATTCTCACATGAACAAACAAGATAGAATTTCTGTTAGAAAATAATATCTGAGGGATACAATATACAGTACATACCGAGCGATGCCAGCGTAGGAGAAAGCAAACTGGGTGGACCTTGGTCTTATTTTGCCTAGAAAATTCTTATGCTTTGAGGCGTGTCGACATTGCGATAAGGCGCTGTATCAAATGCAATGATTATTATTATAATAATTATTATATTATATAATTATTACATTATAAATATTATTATGTTCTAAAGTAGCTCCTCCTAAATTCTCGCTTGGACCCCACTATCTTATTCTCGGACTCCCAACAAGTGGGAACAACCAAACTTATAGTAACCTTCTGAAGACCGTTACTTAAAACTTAGTTTATTTAGTTTCTTTCCTTTTCTTCATCCAAACAGTTACGGCTTTGAGGGAGTTATCATATCTATATACGGTCTGGACAGAGAAAACCTGACCTGCAAAGACAATTGCCCCTTCCAGGACCCGAAGAATGTTCTAGAGCAGCTGGACGTGGTGAATGCGAAGCTGTACTTGGATTTCATCGTCCTGGGAGTGTTTTTCATTGTCCTCCGTCTCTTGGCGTACTTGGTGCTTCGCTATAAAGTCAAGGCCGAAAGATAAAAAGGGAGAGAAGTAGAGTTTGGTGTTGGCCGGGCAGCCGAATAAATTCATCTCTGTAATGTTCTGTCTCCACGTCTACAGAAAGGATTGGTTCTAGTCTTCGCCAAGACTGGGCTTGAGTACTTTATCCATTAGGCCTCAAAGCCTGAACTCTGGTTTGAAAGAAACTTGGAACTCCGCGATGGTTTGAGTTGGACGTCCATCCATCTTTTTTTTGTTGCGTGTGCGTTGATTTCTGCCGCCCCCGAGCTCATTTCTTCTTTTTAAAATAGATTTTTCCATCGATCTGGAAGACACTTTATACCATCGGGAGAGTCAGGTCTCTCACACTTCAAGGGTTGGAAAGCGCTTAAAGGGTTGCCATCATTAGGGTCGGAACCTCTCCCCGAACCGTTGATCGCACCTCTCGTGGAAATATGTCTGTTTGACAATTACCCCCCCCCTCCCAACCCATTCCCCCCACCCACTCACACCCACCCACAACCCTCCCCTACTGATCTCTCTAACAAACAAACCAAAAGAACAAGAGGGA
Source organism: Hydrolagus colliei (assembly GCA_035084275.1). Lineage (NCBI taxonomy): Eukaryota > Metazoa > Chordata > Chondrichthyes > Chimaeriformes > Chimaeridae > Hydrolagus > Hydrolagus colliei. The sequence goes on along the minus strand of CM068770.1, from coordinate 5,901,162 downwards.
GAGAGAGAGAGGAAAGGAAATAAAGGTATAATTTAATTCCGGAACAGGTTCGGGGATTTAAAAAAACATATAAAAGCACACTTTTGTAAAGTTTACATACTCTGTTCACTCCAAGCGCATGACAGCACGGTGCATTATTTTAACATGCGCACAGACACAACATACATGCACACATACACACACTGACACACACACATAGACACATGCACACAGACATGCACACAAAAGAGGCAATATATCCATAGCTTTACATCAATATCCAATGTTACATCAATGGCAAGAAATGGAAAAAAAAGAATATATATGTACATAATGTTTTTTGTGGTTTGAAATTTCCAAACTATATTTAATGCAATGAAACAAAAGTTCCTCGGAAGTGTTAAAAATACTATTCAGCAATTTGTACAGAATTTTTGTATTAGCAATTTTGTTGTGTGGGTGATGCAGATTTTGCTCAGCAGTTATCAAAGAGTAAAACTCACCGAGGTCTGATCTGTATGAATCATATAATCGCCTCAGTTGTACATTCGCCTCAAATCCGTTGAATTTCCAATTATTTATAAGTTTGCTTCATAACTCCTACTTTGCCTAATTCGTATTCAATGTAGGGATATCCCAATGGATATACTATATACTTATCTGAGGTTTAATGTATTATTGCACAAATTAGCCTGTTCTCTCCACCAAATCACAGTAATGTCAATGAGCTCAGTATTCTGCCCATTCCTCCTTTAATGTTCATTCAGAGTGAAGATGATAATAATAATCTGCGCAATTGTTTCCTTACTCCACACACCTGATACCAATAAACTGGTCATCTCAACCCACGGCTGTTTGTGGGGACGCTGCTGTGTGCAATTGGCTGCCGCGTTTCGCCCACAAAATGTACGGTCAATTCATTTTACCGCATATTTTGTGAAGCGCTTTGAGACGTCTTGAAGACGTGATAGGCGCTATACCAAATGCAAGGATTATATTTTATATATAATTATTATATTATATTATTCATGTAGGGCCTAATCACGTCATCGAGACGTCTCAACGCACTTCACAGGATTTACCTTAAAGTGGATTTACTATGTATTTTGTGGGCGAAACGCGGCAGCCATTTGCGCACAAACAAGCGAGGATTGAAATGACCAATTTGTTTGGGGGTGAAGTGGAGAAGCAATTATTACTCCTGGAAAGGGATCCAACAACAGGTATTTGCTTCCCTGCCCAGGTGCTACTTTTGGTTCTTTTTGTTTAAAACGCACTGTTTTATTTCAATAGCTAAGAAAAATAATCTAGTTATAGAAGAGAAGGGAGAAATAGAGAGGGTGGGAGGTGGGCGAGGGAATAGAGAGGGTGGGAGGTGGGCGAGGATGAAGTGGGAGTGGGGAAAAGAGGGGGAAAGAAGAGACTTGCATTGTTGAAACATGCGCCATTTCATAACGGACTTGATGTGCTAATAGCATGTGCTAATAGCATGCCGGTGTGTGTGAGTGTACAAGGGTGGGGTGGAGAGCAGTAGGAAAGTTCTAGATGTGAGACGCGGATTCTAGATTTGCTCTGTTTGTGTAGGGATTCAGCACAGACAGAATTTGGTGCTTTCTTGTTGATGGCTTTGGTTCGGAAGCCCCTTTATTGAACCCTCCAGAGTTTTAGCCGCTACGAATGTTAATGATTTTGAGCTCTGATGTGGGAAATCATTTGCTTGTGCAGTTTTTGTTAGATTGGATTGTCGCAAGCCAGGTTATTCTCTGTCTTTGTGTGTGCACTTTGGCACTTGTGCACACGCCTGTACGTGTGTGTGTGTGTGTAGCACGCACGTGTGTAGTGTGCATGCAATGTGTGTGCATATGTTTGTCTAGCGTGTCCGTGTAGCGATTGTGTGCGAATGTGCTGTGTGTGTGTGTGAAATGTGTGTGAATGTAACAAGTGTGGGTAGGATATGTGCAGTAGGCGTGTGTGTAATATGCGTATGTAGTGTGTGCGCGCATGCACGAAGTGTGTGCATCTTTGTGTGATTATGGCTGTGTAGGAGTGTATGTTTCTGTCTGTCTGAGTGTGTCATTTGGTTATACACAGCGTTACCTTTGAAGTGTGATTTATTTTGTTGTCTCCTCCCCCCCACCACATGTTCTAGGTTAGTTTTGTAAAGCTACGCAGAAGGTGACTCTTTCTCGAGAGAGAATATGACCTTCGTAAATCTTTCCTCTCCTCTGATCCACTTTAGAAAATGTGAGCATTGCCAAGAATCTCTGTATATAGCTGGCCCCGACCAATGAAACAGGCCATTGTAAAATAGACTGGCATTTTGAGGCTAACTGTCCCTCTCTCTGCCTGGAGTAATTGTACAAATCTTTCTGAACGCGCAGAGTTTGATTGAAATATTAATTATGATCAATATTAATTATTTATGGTTGAAATATGAATGATTCCTTTTCACCCACAAGATACACAGTCAACCCACTTTATTGTATATTCTGTGAGGAGTTTTGAGGCGTGTGAATGACGTGATGGGTCACATGCAACAATCGTCAATTGTAGTGAATCAAATATTAATGACTAATAATAATTCATATTAAAAGCTGCATGTAATCCCAATGTTATCGCCTTTTACCCAAAGTTATATCAAGGCCAAACCTCCCGCCTGACTCTCTAACTCCTTCAAAATTTGTCCCCTCCCCATCTTTACGTTTCCACCCTCTCGATACCTTGTAATAATAATCCTTGCATTTGATATGCTGCCTTATCACATTGTTGAGTGTTTTTAAAGCACTTTATAAAATATATCTAACGTGTATTGACTGCATTTTGTGGTGGATTCAGTGATCACATGATTTTATTTGGAGGTATTATTACCCCCACAATCGACTAACAACCGGGTTCCTACTTACTGCTGGGTAAACAGAGTCCGTGTGGAATAAGGAAACTTGCTTCAGATTTTGCCCTGACTGGGAATTGAACCCAGGTCTGTTGAGATCTCATCAATGTTTGTTTGTTTGTTTGTTTGTACACCTCGGCTCTGACCCCACAAGCCCTGAATTGATGTATCATTTCTTTGTATAATTTTTATATAATATGCATATATATATATACTGTATTAAATTTAGGATAATGTAATGTGCTGTAAAATACTGTGTGACTGTACTGTTGGTCAGAAACGGAGAGAATTGATTCCCCCCGCTCCATGTGGTCTCCAAACCAGATCGCAAGACAAAATTTGTGTTTTTTATCTTGATTTGAACCAAAATCAATAGAATTCTTTCCCAAGGAATCCGAGCCAGGAATTCTGTCCGCCTCCCGAACGAGAGGTTTCCTACATTGGGGAATTTCGAACGGGATTTCTTAAGGAGCGCGATAATAATGATAATAATACTTGCATTTGATGCAACGCATTATCACGTCTTTGAGATGTCTCGAGGCGCTTCACGGAACATATGATAAAGTGGAATTGACACAAAAAAGTGTATTTTGTGGGCGAAATGCGGCAGCCAATTAGGCACAGCGACGTCCCACAAACAGCCGTGGATAGAGTGACCAAATTATTTTCCTTTTTTTTTCGAGGGGCTGTTACCCTGTAGAAAATGGTGCGAATTAGACACCCCGTTCTCTCTCTTTCTCTCTGTCTTTCTCTCTCTCTCTCTCTCGCTCTCTCTTTCTCTCACTCACTCATTAAGAACTGCAGTATCAATGCAAACCAAAGGATCTAAATGGCAATATGAATTTCTGAAATGTACTGTAAGCATGTTCTGAAGGAGTTAGCACGTTGGCAAAGATACAATAAGCTGCAAATGTATTGTTTACTCAAGAATGTATAATAATAATAATATTAATAATACGTGCATTTGATGTAGCGCCTTATCACGTCTTTGAGACGTCTCAAAGCGCTTCACAGAATACACCGTAAAAAGCATGAATTGTGTATATAGCGGGCGAAACGCGCAAGCCAACTGCGCACAGCAGCGTCCCACAGTTGTGGATTGAGTGACTTTAAGGTATTATTACCCAAGGAAAGCCAATCAACCAACAACCAGGTACTCGCTAAACAGTGGTGGAGAGAGGAAATGATTCACACTACGAGGGGAATCGAACCCGGGTCCTCTCGCTTGCGAGGCGAGTGCTCTAACCGTTATGCTGCATGTTCATTCCTGCTGTCTGGGAACAATCTTTTATGTAATCTGAAGATTTGCAGATTTTAATAACAATAATAGTACAGGAACCTCCTAATAACTTGCCACCTCCAGGGAAAACAGTCCAGAGAATTGTATTAAGTACATTGTGTTAAGTACAGTGAGATATACTGACAACACGGTGACCTCAGTGGTAGTGACAAGGTCAGCCAGGGTGGTCTCAGCAAGAGTGCCATCACACCATCACATCACACCATCACACCAGCCCTTACCCGGCTCCACTGGCTCCCCATCACCAAATAGATTGATTACAACATCCTCTCGCTCTCATTTTTCGAATTCCTTCATTCCCTTGCACCCACCTCCCTCCCTCCCCCCTCCCTCCATCCCTCCATCCCTTCCCCCTCCCTCCCTCCCTCCCTCCCTGACCTGCTTACCCCCCACTTTCCTCCCTGTTACCCCTGCTCCGCTGGCTCTGACCTCCTGTTTCTCCCTTGTCCCCTCCGCTCCACCATTGGTGGCCTCACCTTCAGCCACTGTGCCCTGAAACTCTGCAACTCCCTCACTCCTTCACTCAATCCATTCCACCTCCCTCTCTCCTACAGAGGCAGCACAATTATGAGCGTGTTTGTTTGTGTGTTGGTGTTTGTGTGTGTTGGTATTTGTGTGTATATGTGTGTGTATGTATGTGTTTGTTTGTGTGTGTATTGATGTATGTGTTTGTTTGTGTGTGTTGGTGTGTGTGTTTGGGGTAGGAGGTGAATCCATCGGTGTATATTCACATGTGGGACTCTAGTTTGGGACACTCTAGTTTGGGACACTCTAGTTTGGGACACTCTAGTTTGGGACACTCTAGTTTGGGACACTCTAGTTTGGGACACTCTAGTTTGGGACACTCTAGTTTGGGACACTCTAGTTTGGGACACTCTAGTTTGGGACACTCTAGTTTGGGACACTAGTTTGGGACACTCTAGTTTGGGACACTCTAGTTTGGGACACTAGTTTGGGACACACTAGTTTGGGACACACTAGTTTGGGACACACTAGTTTGGGACACTCTAGTTTGGGACACTCTAGTTTGGGACACTAGTTTGGGACACACTAGTTTGGGACACTCTAGTTTGGGACACTCTAGTTTGGGACACACTAGTTTGGGACACTAGTTTGGGACACTAGTTTGAGACACTCTAGTTTGAGACACTCTAGTTTGGGACACTCTAGTTTGGGACACTCTGGTTTGGGACACTCTGGTTTGGGATACTCTGGTTTGGGATACTCTAGTTTGGGACACTCTAGTTTGGGACACTCTAGTTTGGGACACTCTAGTTTGGGACACTCTAGTTTGGGACACTCTAGTTTGGGACACTCTAGTTTGGGACACTCTAGTTTGGGACACTCTAGTTTGGGACACTCTAGTTTGGGACACTCTAGTTTGGGACACTAGTTTGGGACACACTAGTTTGGGACACACTAGTTTGGGACACACTAGTTTGGGACACACTAGTTTGGGACACTCTAGTTTGGGACACTCTAGTTTGGGACACTCTAGTTTGGGACACTCTAGTTTGGGACACTAGTTTGGGACACTAGTTTGGGACACTCTAGTTTGAGACACTCTGGTTTGGGACACTCTGGTTTGGGATACTCTAGTTTGGACACTCTTAAGCCCAGTTGATGGGGATTTACACCAGGAGTAAAGCAATTTGAGTATAATTTACATCTATACAGCGCCTTTCATGTCTGGAGGACGTATGGCTGGAAGTGGGCGAGGAAAGGAAAGGGAAGGAGGGGGGATTGGATGAAAGGAAAGGGGTGGGAACTTTTGTTCATGATCCTTAACCGGGATCATGAACTAAGTGTAGTCAATGAGGTAAACACTGAGGGAGACTTTTGAACGTTAGAGCGAGTGGGACGACATGTTCCCCATATTCAGACTCACAAAGAATTGTGTAGAAAATGCCATCAGGGACCCTGCTGCCCTCATCGTTTGATTATCATTGTCTGGACCTGTAGCGAAGGGGCTAGAGCGCTCACCTTGCAATCGAGAGGACCCGGGTTCGATTCCTGGATGCGGGCAATACCTTAGGCAGGTTTCCTCATTCCACCCTCCTCTAGTAAGTAAGAATCCAATTATTAGTCGATTGGCGGTTCGCTTTCCAAGAGTCACTTCAATCCACGGCTGTTTGTGCGTGTGTATGTGTGTGTGGGTGGGGGGTGGTGGGGGGTGGGACACGCTGCTGTGAGCAATTGGTTACCACATTTCGCCCACAAAATATATACAGTCACTTCACTTTATAATATATTCCGTGAACCTTCCCCTCACGAAACCTTGTCTGTGGGAGGCCATTAACCAAATCCGCAAAGGCAGGCCCAGAGAGAGGCCCAGAGAGAGAGGCCCAGAGAGAGAGGCTCAGAGAGAGAGGCTCAGAGAGAGAGAGCGAGGCTCAGAGAGAGGCTCAGAGAGAGAGGCCCAGAGAGAGAGGCTCAGAGAGAGAGGCTCAGAGAGAGAGAGCGAGGCTCAGAGAGAGGCTCAGAGAGAGAGAGAGGCTCAGAGAGAGAGAGAGGCTCAGAGAGAGAGGCTCAGGTCAGGGGGTTTTAAATCCGAGCAAGTGGCGGGGTGGGGAGGAGGGTGGGGTGATGAGAGGGAAGACTATTTATAAAAGTATCTCACCACAGCCTGACTGGTTTGGTCTGAGCTGTGGCAGTTTGGAGCTGGGTGGCAGAGAGTGCGGGTGACTGACTGGGAATTCTCTGGGAGATTTGCTGTGTCTCTGGGAGGTTTTGTAAACTCAGACCCGGTTTCCCCGTCACAGAACACAGCCATTTCCAGACCCTCTCATATTTGCGTTTACAAATCCCTTCACACACTGAGCCCCTCCCTGCCCCCCCTCCCTGCCCCCCTCCCTGCCCCCCCTCCCTGCCCCCCTCCCTGCCCCCTCCCTGCCCCCCTCCCTGCCCTCCTCTCTGCCCCCCTCCCTGCCCCCCTCCCTGCCCTCCTCCCTGCCCCCTCCCTGCCCTCCTCCCTGCCCTCCTTCCTGCCCCCTCCCTGCCCTCCTTCCTGCCCGCCTCCCTGCCCTCCTCTCTGCCCCCTCCCTTCCCCCCTCCCTGCCCTCCTCTCTGCCCTCCTCTCTGCCCCCCCCCTGCCCCCCCTCCCTGCCCCCTCCCTGCCCCCCTCCCTGCCCTCCTCTCTGCCCCCTCCCTGCCCTCCTCTCTGCCCCCTCCCTGCCCCCCTCCCTGCCCCCCCTCCCTGCCCCCCCTCCCTGCCCTCCTCCCTGCCCCCCTCCCTGCCCCCCTCCCTGCCCCCCTCCCTGCCCTCCTCCCTGCCCTCTTCCCTGCCCCCCTCCCTGCCCTCCTCCCTGCTCCCCTCCCTGCCCCCCTCCCTGCCCTCCTCCCTGCCCCCCTCCCTGCCCTCCTCCCTGCCCCCCTCCCTGCCCTCCTCCCTGCCCCCCTCCCTGCCCTCCTCCCTGCCCCCCTCCCTGCCCCACTCCCTGCCCCCCCTCCCTGCCCCCCTCCCTGCCCCACTCCCTGCCCTCCTCTCTGCCCCCCTCCCTGCTCCCCTCCCTGCCCTCCTCCCTGCCCTCCTCCCTGCCCCCCCTCCCTGCCCCCCTCCCTGCTCCCCTCCCTGCCCTCCTCCCTGCCCCTCTGACCTGCTTTCTCTCCCTTCACTAACCCGCTCCCTCCTCTCGGCTCTGGCCTCGTTTGCCCCTCGTCACCATCGGCGGCCACACTTTTACCCACTGTGCCCGGAGAGTTACTCCCCCGAACCCTCCCTCCGTGTTGCCTGCGCTGCCCGTCCCCTCGCTCAGATCCCCACTGAATTCTTTCCACTTGAGTAAAAGTACGGTCACTTTGCCCAGTCGAGCCAGGATGTAAGGAAGGCATGAATGAGGGTTTCAGCAGCTTTGAGTGAGGTAGTGTCGCAGTCAGGGAATATTGCAGAGACAAGGAAAGGCAGAGCGAGTCATTGATTGGATGGGGGGAAGAAAGACAGTTGAGGGTTGAACAAGACACCCAGGTTCCTGACTGGCTTGGTGAGGTCGAGTGAGCAACCATGGAGGTTGATGCTGCCAGCGCCTGATGTATGAAGGCAATGGCACGAGCCAATCAGTAGGGCTTCTGTCTTGTTGACATTCAATTATAGGAAGTTTACTCTCATCCAGGGCTTGATGTCTGACAGACAATCTGTGGTAGTCCTGGAGTCGAGGGTAGAGGCAGAGAGATAGAAGATTATTATTCTTATTATTCCTATTACAAACACACTGACCGCAAACTGATATTTATGCCAATGCAGCTCGGGTTCGTTTCTGTAAATGTTCCTGCTCGCATTCATTACAAGTAAAACAAGTAATTTCTATCCTGGTTCATTACACGTCTCTCCACTGACCCACACAGTTGGGGGGGGGGTTGGCGGGGGAGGGAGGGGAGGGAGGGGAGGGGGGTTCACAATGTGATAGACTATTCGAGGGAGAGAGGGAAGGCGAGCGGAGGGACCGAAAGGTGAGGTGGAGGTGGGGAGGGAAGTGGGGAGGAGTGAGGAGTGAGTGTAAGTGTTAGTGTCAGTGAGTGACACCATGTGTCAGGGTGTGAGGGGTTACACTGTGAGTGAGATACACTGTAAAGTGTAGTGACTGTATATACATTTGTGGGCGAATCGCAGCAGCCAATTGCGCACAGCAGCGTTCCCCCCCCACACATACATACATACAGTTGTGGGTTGAAATGACCAATTTATTATTGTGGGTTTTTGGAGGGATTATTATTAGAAGTCTGTGTGTGTGTGTGTGTCTGTGTCTGTCTGTCTGTGTGTGTGTGTGCCTGTGTGTGTCTCTGTGTGTGTCTGTCTGTGTGTGTGTGTGTGCCTGTGTGTGTCTGTGTGTGTGTCTGTATGTGTGTGTGTGCCTGTGTGTGTCTGTGTGTGTGTCTGTGTGTGTCTGTCTGTGTGTGTGTGTGCCTGTGTGTGTCTGTGTGTGTCTGTCTGTGTGTGTGCCTGTGTGTGTCCGTCTGTGTGTGTGTGTGCCTGTGTGTGTCTGTGTGTGTGTGTGCCTGTGTGTGTGTGCCTGTGTGTGTCTGTGTGTGTGTGCCTGTGTGTGTCTGTGTGTGTGTGCCTGTGTGTGTGTGTGCCTGTGTGTGTGTGTGTGTGCCTGTGTGTGTGTGCCTGTGTGTGTGTGTGTGTGGGTGGAGTAAGGAAACTTGCCCAAGGTTTGTCCCTGACCTGCCTGGATATGAACACGTCTCCACGCGTGTAACGCGAGCGCTCTAACCCCTGAGCCACAGGAGCGGGAACGTGTCAGTGTTAGTGTTACACAGGTACAGGCTCTCCCAGGTTACTGAGTGTCAGTGTCAGTGTGTCTGTGACTGTCAGTGTGTCTGTCAGTGTTACAGTGTGTCTGTCAGTGTTACAGTGTCAGTGTCAGTGTGTCTCAGTGTCAGTGTTACAGTGTGTCTCAGTGTCAGTGTGTCTCAGTGTCAGTGTTACAGTGTGTCTCAGTGTCAGTGTGTCTCAGTGTCAGTGTTACAGTGTGTCTCAGTGTCAGTGTGTCTCTGTCAGTGTTACAGTGTGCCGCAGTGTCACTGTTAGTGTGTGTGTCTCAGTATCAGTGTGTTCTGTGTGTCAGTGTTACAGTGTGTGTCAGTGTGTCTGTGTGTGTCTCAGTGTCAGTGTGTGTCTCAGTGTTTGTGTGTGTGTGTCAGTGTGTGTGTGTGTCTCAGTGTGTCTCAGTGTCAGTGTGTGTGTGTCAGTGTGTGTGTCAGTGTTAGTGTGTGTGTCTCAGTGTCAGTGTGTGTGTCAGTGTCAGTGTGTGTCAGTGTTAGTGTGTGTGTCAGTGTGTGTGTGTGTCTCAGTGTCAGTGTGTGTGTTAGTGTGTGTGTCTCAGTGTCAGTGTGTGTGTCAGTGTGTGTGTCAGTGTTAGTGTGTGTGTCAGTGTGTGTGTCTCAGTGTCAGTGTGTGTGTTAGTGTGTGTGTCTCAGTGTCAGTGTGTGTGTCAGTGTCAGTGTGTGTGTCTGTGTGTGTGTGTCTCAGTGTCAGTGTGTGTCTTAGTGTGTGTCAGTGTTAGTGTGTGTCAGTGTCAGTGTGTGTGTGTGTCAGTGTGTGTGTGTCAGTGAGTGTGTGTCATTGTTACAGTGTGTGTGTCAGTGTGTGTGTGTCAGTGTGTGTGTCTGTGTCTCTGTGTGTGTGTCAGTGTTAGTGTTAGTCTCAGTGTGTGTGTCAGTGTGTGTGTCTGTGTCTCTGTGTGTGTGTCAGTGTGTGTCTGTGTCTCAGTGTGTGTGTCTCAGTGTATGTGTGTCAGTGTGTGTGTGTGTCAGTGTGTGTGTGTCAGTGTGTATGTGTGTCTCAGTGTGTGTGTCAGTGTGTGTCTGTGTCTCAGTGTGTGTGTCTCTCTCAGTGTCAGTGTGTGTGTGTCAGTGAGTGTGTGTCAGTGTTACAGTGTGTGTGTCAGTGTGTGTGTCAGTGTGTGTGTCAGTGTCAGTGTGTGTGTCTGTGTCTCAGTGTGTGTGTCTGTGTCTCTGTGTGTGTGTCAGTGTGTGTCTGTGTCTCAGTGTGTGTGTCTCAGTGTATGTGTGTCAGTGTGTGTGTGTGTCAGTGTGTGTGTGTGTCAGTGTGTATGTGTCTCAGTGTGTGTGTCAGTATGTGTCTGTGTCTCAGTGTGTGTGTCTCTCTCAGTGTCAGTGTGTGTGTGTCAGTGAGTGTGTGTCAGTGTTACAGTGTGTGTGTCAGTGTGTGTGTCTGTGTCTCTGTGTGTGTGTCAGTGTGTGTGTCAGTATGTCTCAGTGTGTGTGTCAGTGTCAGTGTGTGTGTCTGTGTCTCTGTGTGTGTGTCAGTGTTAGTGTGTGTGTCAGTGTGTCTCAGTGTGTGTGTGTCAGTGTGTGTCTGTGTCTCTGTGTGTGTGTCAGTGTTAGTGTCAGTGTGTGTCAGTGTGTCTCAGTGTGTATGTCAGTGTGTGTGTCAGTGTCAGTGTGTGTGTCTGTGTCAGTGTGTGTGTGTCAGTGTGTGTGTCTCAGCGTCAGTGTGTGTGTGTCAGTGTGTGTGTCAGTGTGTGTGTCAGTGTGTATGTGTGTCTCATTGTGTGTGTGTCAGTGTGTGTCCGCCTCATTGTGTGTGTGTCAGTGTGTGTCTGTGTCTCAGTGTGTGTCTCTCTCAGTCTGTGTCTCAGTGTGTGTGTCAGTGTGTGTGTGTCAGTGTGTGTGTGTCAGTGTGTGTCTCTCAGTGTGTCAGTGTGTGTCTGTGTCTCAGTGTGTGTGTGTCAGTGTGTCTCTCTCAGTCTGTCTCAGTGTGTGTCAGTGTGTGTGTGTGTCAGTGTGTGTCTCTCTGTGTGTGTCTCTCTCAGTCTGTGTCTCAGTGTGTGTCTGTGTCTCAGTGTGTGTCAGTGTGTCTCTCTCAGTGTGTGTGTCTGTGTCTCAGTGTGTGTGTGTCAGTGTGTGTCTCTCTCAGTCTGTCTCAGTGTGTGTGTCAGTGTGTGTGTGTCATTGTGTGTGTGTCTCTCTGTGTGTGTGTGTCTCAGTGTGTGTCAGTATGTGTGTGTGTCAGTGTGTGTGTGTCAGTGTCTCAGTGTGTGTGTGTCTGTGTGTGTCAGTGTGTGTGTGTGTCAGTGTCTCAGTGTGTCTGTGTGTCAGTGTGTGTCTCTCTCAGTCTGTGTCTCAGTGTGTGTGTCAGTGTGTGTGTCTCAGCGTCAGTGTGCGTGTGTCAGTGTGTGTGTGTGTGTCAGTGTGTGTGTCAGTGTGTATGTGTGTCTCATTGTGTGTGTGTCAGTGTGTGTCTGTCTCATTGTGTGTGTCTCAGTGTGTGTGTGTGTCAGTGTCTCAGTGTGTGTGTGTGTCTGTGTGTCAGTGTGTGTCTGTGTCTCAGTGTGTGTGTCTGTGTGTGTGTGTCAGTGTGTGTGTGTCTGTGTCTCAGTGTGTGTGTGTGTGTCAGTGTGTGTGTCAGTGTGTGTGTGTCAGTGTGTGTGTCTGTGTCTCAGTGTGTGTGTCAGTGTCTCAGTGTGTGTGTCAGTGTGTGTGTGTGTGTCAGTGTGTGTCTCTCTCAGTCTGTGTCTCAGTGTGTGTGTGTGTGTCAGTGTGTGTCTCTCTCAGTCTGTGTGTCAGTGTGTCTCAGTGTGTCAGTGTGTGTCCTCTCAGTCTGTGTCTCAGTGTGTGTGTCAGTGTGTGTGTGTCTCTCAGTGTGTGTGTCAGTGTGTGTGTGTCTCTCAGTGTGTGTGTCAGTGTGTGTGTGTGTCTGTGTCTCAGTGTGTGTGTGTCTGTGTCTCAGTGTGTGTGTGTCAGTGTGTGTGTGTGTCAGTGTGTGTCTCTCTCAGTGTGTGTCAGTGTGTGTCTCTCTCAGTCTGTCTCAGTGTGTGTGTCAGTGTGTGTGTGTGTCAGTGTGTGTCTCTCTGTGTGTCTCTCTCAGTCTGTGTCTCAGTGTGTGTCTGTGTCTCAGTTGTGTGTCAGTGTGTCTCTCTCAGTGTGTCTCAGTGTGTGTGTCAGTGTGTGTGTGTCATTGTGTGTGTGTCTCTGTGTGTGTGTGTGTCTCAGTGTGTGTCAGTGTGTGTGTGTCTCTCTCAGTGTGTGTGTGTCTCTGTGTGTGTGTGTGTCTCAGTGTGTGTCAGTATGTGTGTGTGTCAGTGTGTGTGTGTCAGTGTCTCAGTGTGTGTGTCAGTGTGTGTCTCTCTCAGTCCTGTCTCAGTGTGTGTGTCAGTGTGTGTGTGTGTCAGTGTCTCAGTGTGTGTGTCAGTGTGTATGTGTCAGTGTGTGTCTCCTCTCAGTGTGTGTGTGTGTGTCAGTGTGTGTCTCTCTCAGTGTGTGTCAGTGTCTCAGTGTGTGTGTGTGTCAGTGTGTGTGTCTCTGTGCCCTGTGCTGCTATTGGCTGGTGTCTGTGACGTCCAGACATCAACCAATGAGATCCCTTGTTACAACCTGGTGACTGTGATTGAGGGGAGAGGGGGGAGTGTTGTGAGAGAGAGAAAGTATGTGGTAGAGTGGGGGGGGGCAATGAGTGTGTGAGAGAGAGGCAGAGTGTTGTAGAGAGAGTCTGAGAGCAGGAAAGAGAGGCGAGGAGGAGAGGGGGGGAGAGAGTGGGGGGAGAGGAGGAGGGAGAGGGGGAAAGAGGACGAGGGAGTAAGGGGAAGAGGGGGAGGGAGAGAGGGAGGGAGGGGGAGGGGGAGGGAGGGGGAGAGAGGGAGAGAGGGAGTAAGGGGAAGAGGGGGA
>CM068770.1:5206168-5228086 GCA_035084275.1 Hydrolagus colliei | reverse complement strand
TACACACACATCTAATAATAATCCGTCCCTCACAAAAATCATAATAATAAATAAATATTGGTCATTTCAATTCACAACTGTGTGGGGGACGCTGCTGTGCACAATTGGCTGCCACATTTCTCCCACAAATATATACAGTCAATTCACTTTACAGTATATTCTGTGAAGCGCTTTGAGACACAGTCTAGAAGACGTGATGAAGTGCTGTATCAAATGCAAGGATTATTATTATCATTATTATTAAATCCCCCATTGTTCTGTGTTGTTCTAATCGGGAGGGTTGAGTCTCTCTCTCGGCGGCTGGTGTGTTTCAGGAGGTCCCAGATTTTTCCGATCTCTCTCTTAACTTTGTTCCCAACAGGAGGCCTGGCACCTCTTCCGCCCAACTTCACTCCCTACGTGAGCTGCAGAGAGCGAGGCCAGTGGAAGTGGCTTGGTGAGTGTCAGTGTTGGGTGGTGGGGATGGGTGGGGGTGGTGGGGAAGGTTAGCTGTCGACTATTAAGTTCCTTCTCAATTAATTTCCCCCCGAAGTCAAAAATTGTGGTGCAATTTCTGCAAGGAATCTCTTAAGCCCCAGAAACCGACAGAATAAAGCTATAGTGTCATACACCTCCTCCCTCCCTGGTCACGTTCATCCGTCCGAGTTTTAAAAAAAGATAAGTTTTGAAAAATAGCAACTTGCGAAACGAGTTGATTTGGGGAGAACACATCAGGAATAATGGGGATTATTTGGCTGAGATTGATCTGAGTAATTATTACTAATAATAGCTCAGTGGTTAGAGCCACTCACTCGCCTTCCCAGCCTGTGTTCAAATCCAGGCAGGTCAGGGCGAAACCTTGGGCAAGTTTCCTTACTCCACACACACACACAACACACACATCTAATAATAATAATAATCCCTCAAAAAAAAAACCCACAAGAATAAAAATTGTACGTTTCAATCCATGGCTGTTTTGTCTCTCTCCAGGTTGCGGCCGTGACTCCGAGCCGGACATGGTGTCACTTTGTCTACTGTGGCTGGAGAACAAGCAGCAGATCTACCCCAAGGTCGAGAGCGAGGAGCTCGCGGATGTGACCCCACCGACCCCCAGAGTGTAAGTGTTTGGTTGATAGCCGAGCAGGAGGAGTGGTGGGGTGGGGGGTGTGTGGGGGTGGGGTGGGTGTGTGTGCGGGTGGGGGGGGGGTGGGGGGGTGTGTGGGGGTGGGATGGGGGGGGGGGGGGTGTATTTCCTGGATGGGGGTTAGACTCCTGTTCACATTCTCTACCAATAATACAACAACAAAAACAACAAGATTATACTTGTATAGACTGAGCCTCTCACGTCAGGAGGACATCCCAAGGCGCTGGACAGTCATTGCTTTAGATCCGAGCTGGGGTCGGGGCACGGGGAGGGTGGAGGTGGGGGGAAAGGGGGGGATTTGTCACCACCAGCTGCCCTCTCACATGTCAGGGCGTGTGTGACTGTGTGGCTCCTCAGGTTGGCTGTTGTATGTGACATGTGATGTGTGCTCACCCTCAGGAGGACGGATTACGTGGTTAGACCGAGCACAGGGGACGAGAAGCGTGTTTTCCAGGAGCAGGTGAGACACAGAGAGAGAGAGAGAGAGAGAGAGAGAGAGAGAGAGAGAGAGTCCATCAGGGGGTTGGTGTGGGGAGGATAGCGCTGTGTGTCCAGTGCTGGGTGTCGCTCTGTATCCTCAGCAGTAGCTGGTGAGATGTCGGACCCATTGAGTTAGGTGGTTGTGGCTTCAGTGGTGGGAGGAGACGGGTCCACGGAAGGATACAACAACAACTGAATTACAGTCTTAGAGGATGTCCAAGGTGCTAAAAGAAGCTGGGATAGAGGCCTGAGGGAGAGGGGGGGATGTACAGTACGTGGATTCCTGTAGCACATGTAGTAATAATAATAGTAATTCTTGCATTTGATACAGCGGCTTTTCACGTCTTCTAGACGACTGTGTCTCAAAGCACTTCACGGAATATACTGTGAAGTGAATTGACTGTATGTATATTTGTGGGTGAAACACGGCAGCGTCCCCCACACACAGTCGTGGATTCAAATGACCAATTTTATTATAAAAGCGCTCCCATCAACTGCGAAGATCGTTTATTATTATAATGATTATAGAGTATTTTTCTTTCCTGTTTCCTCTGCTGTGTGCATGTGTGTGCGCGTGTGTGTTTGCACGTGTGTATGCGTGTGTTTGCAGGAACGCCAGAGGTACAGCCAGCCTCACAAAGCCTTCACCTTCCGCATGCACGGGTTCGAGTCGGTGGTCGGGGCCGGTCAAGGGGGTGTTCGACAAGGACCCGTCTCTGAACAAGGCGCGCGAGCATTCTCTGCTGAGATCCGACAGGCCCGCCTACGTCACCATCCTCTCCCTGGGTAAGTCAGAGCCCTTCCACAACTCTCGATCGATCGACTGGATTAGCGGCCGTTTGTTGTTTGTTTGTCCCCCGCCCGCCTGGTGGGTTATTTCGATACTGCTCATTACGGCATCTCTCCCCTGCCTCCCCCACGCGCACAGAGAGGAAAGTGAGTCAACATGACTTTTCTAACACTGAAGACTGTACCACTGTAGTTCTGTGGTTAGAGCACTGGCTCACTCACTTGCCTTACAGGCATGAGAGAGATCTGTGTTTCGAATCCAGGCAGGTCAGGTCAGGGTGAAACCTTGGGCAAGTTTCTTTACTACACACACGCATGCACGCGTGCGATAATAATCCCTCCCAAAAAAACACAATCATAAAATTGGTCATTTTCAACCCACAACTGTTTGTGTGGGGGACGCTGCTGTGCGCAATTGGCTGCCGCGTTATGCCCACAAATATATACAGTCAATTCAGTTTACAGTATATTCTGTGAAGCGCTTTGAAATGTCAATAAGATGTGAAAAGCCGCGATATCAAATGCAAGGATGATTATTATTATTATCGATCTGAAGTGTCTCGATAGAGGCCACCTGAGCTGCTGAGTGTTCTCAAGCTTAACAAGCTGTTAGTCTTGTGTTCCTGCCTCCCTTCCCCCCCTCCCCACCCTCCCGCCGACGAACACACTGGTATTAACCTCCCTGGCGTGTGTTTCTCTCCCGCAGTGCGTGACGCCGCAGCCCGCCTCCCGAACGGCGAGGGGACCCGGGCGGAGATCTGCGAGCTGCTGAAGGACTCCAGTTCCTGGCACCGGAGGTCACCAGTGCTCAGGTCAGTGACTGAACTTGGCTGGGCAACTGAGAGAGAGACCGAGGGGAGGGGGGGAGGGGAGGGGAGTGGGGGGGCTGTAATTGAACAGTGGGTGGGAAGGGAGACCCTTCCAGAAAATAAATCACTCAACCCACGACTGTTTGTGGGGGACGCTGTTGGGTGCGCAATTGAATGCCCGGTTTTGCCCATAAAATATGCTAGTGTCATAATAATAATCCTTGCATTTGATATAGCGCTTTTCACGTCTGCTAGACTGTGTCTCAAAGCGCTTCACAGAATAAAGTGTAAAGTGAATTGACTGTATATATATTCGTGGGTGAAAGGCAGCAGCCAATTGCGCACAGCAGCGTCCCCCACACACACAAACAGTCGTGGATTCAAATGACCCAATTTTATTATTGTCTTTTTTTTTGAGGGATTATTTATTTATATATACGATCTGCCCTCTCTCTCTCTCGCACAGATTAACACAGTTGTCAGTGGTGCTCTAGACCGGCTACACTATGAGAAAGATCCATGTGTTAAATATGACATCGGCCGGAAGCTGTGGATTTACTTGCACAGGAACCGAAGTGAGGAGGAGTTTGGTGAGTAAACCTCTGGAACTCCATCCCGCAGTCCCTATGCCTCGCTCGCTCGTTCCCTCCCCTTCCTGGCCTCTTTCAAGTCCCCCCTCAAGACTCTCCTCTTCAATGGTCCCATCGGCAACTGCTAATCCCACCCCCTTCCCTCTCCCCCACACCCCACCCTGTCCTCAGCTCAGGTCTGAAGCAGTGACCCCTAAAGTCCCTCCCACCGCCTCTACCCTCCTCCCTCGCCTTCCCTCGCTTCACCTCCTCCTTCAAGGCCCACCATCCAAAACCCTTGTGTGAAACGCGGTGTGTGTGTGTGTGTGTTTTTTTTACCGCAGAGCGGATCCACCAGGCGCAGGCTGTCGCTGCTAAAGCCAAGAAGGCTCTGCAGCAGAAACCCAAACTCACCACCAAGATTGTAAGTATTGATCTGCAGGGTTAGATCGCCTGGTTTCCTCAGTCACCTGTGGCCGTGTTATTCCCAGGAGTTTCCCCGAGCGCAGCGGTTATTAGAGCGCTCGCTTGACCTGACCTGGCCAGTGAGAGGCCTGGGTTATATTCCCAGGACGGGATGAAACCTTTCCTAACTCCACACACCTCCCTGTTTACTACCCAGCAGTGAATAGGAACCCAGTTGTTAGTCGATTGACAGATCCCTTTCCGGGGGGGTTAATGACAATCCCTCGCTCCTGTCTTCCCCCCCCCCAACCCCACCCCCCCCCAACAAAATCACTTAAACTATAACGCTGCTGTGTGGGATTGGCTGCCGCGTTTCATCCACAAATTATAGTCAATCCACTTTACAATATATCCCGTGAATCGCTTTGAGGCATCTCCACCACGTGATTAGGCTCTGTATCAAATACCAGGACGGTTATTATTGTTATTATTTTATATTATTTCAGTTGTCTCGCGGTTGTGTTCGGGATGTATTTTAATGGTGTGTTTCCACCCAGAAGCCCTCCGGTAAGGAAAGTGGTGGGAAAGCTTCCTCCGGTGAGCAGCTCCCGTCAGACCCGAGCCTGCCCCCGACCCCACTGACCCCCGGAGCCCCAGCCACCCCCACCACTCCCGTCACCCCCACGTTACCGGTCACGCCCACCTCACCTCCACCATCCACCGAGGTCAGCAAAAACCCCACCAGCAACGCACCAGAACTTCCCAAGTCTAACCAAAGGTTTGTGGGCTCTCTGTGTGCGCGCGTGTGTGTGTGTGTCTCTCTCTGGTCTACTCTTAGTTCACACATCTTCCCTCTCCCTTTGTTTTTCCAGTCGTTGTTGTTGTTGTTGTCCTCTGTAGTCTTTGTGGAGCTCCTGTAGCTCTCAGTGGTTAGAGTCACCCACTCAGTCGCCTTACAAGCGTGAGAGACCTGTGTTTCGAATCCAGGCAGGTCAGGGCGAAACCTTGGGCAAGTTTTCTTAATTCACACACACACACACACACACACATACACACACACACCACACACACACACACATGCAACTTATAATAATCTGTCCCCAAAAAATCAACAATAATAAAATTGGTCATTTCAATCCACGGGTGTTTGTGGGGGTGGGGGAGACACTGCTGAACGCAATTGGCTGCCGCGTTTCGCTCTCCCACAAAATATATATACAGTCAATTCACTTTACAATGTATTCTGTGAAGCGCTTTGAGACACACCGTGAATACGTGAAAAGCTGCTATATCAAATTGCAAAAATTATTATTATTATGTGAGCTGTGTGTGTGTGTGTGTGCGTGTGTGCAATGTGTGTGCGTGTGTTTTTTGCAAGGATTATAATTATTATCAATAACAGTGAGAGATCGGCCGAGAGGAGGAGGAGGCGAGTGCAGAGGAGTGTGATGTGACCGGGGGGTTGTTTTTTTGTGGCTGTTTGCAGTGTCCTCCTGGTATCCTCGCCCGCCATGCCTCAGCTCAGTACTCTGCTGTCGGCAGCTCAGCCGGGACACCGGGTCGGAGGGCAGCCCCAGCAGGCCAGGCTGGTGTCTCACTCCCTGGCGGGTTCTCTGCCTCAGGTCCGTGTGCTCAGCTCCCAAAAAGGCCTTCCCTCCAGCGCTCAGCAGGCCTCGGTTGTCCAGCAAGTCCAACAGCAGATCAGACTCCCCACTGCCGTCAGTGCCGCTGCTCACACCAAAGTCCTGCCTCAGGTAAGCAAACAAGCAAACTCGCCTTCCCCTTCTCCGCTAAAAAAAAGAACTCTCTCTCTCTCGCGTTCAACCGCCCGCCCGGCCAGCCCCTTCTCTTCACTTTCCTGTCCTCGTCGTGGAGCGTAAAATATAATGGACGCGAAAGGACGAGTTATTATCGCCTTGCAAGAGTGAGAGAGACCTGTGTTTTGAATCCAGGCAGGTCAGGTTAGGGCGAAACCTTGAGCTAAGTTTCCTTACTCCATACGCACACACACACACTCACACCTACCTAATAATAGTCCCCCCAAAAAGCAAAATAATAAAACAAAATTGGTCATTTCAATCCACGACTGTTTGTGGGGGACGCTGCTGTGCGCAATTGGCTGCTGTGTTTCGCCCACAAATATACAGTCAATTCACTTTACAGTATATTGTGTGAAGCGCTTTAGACACAGTTTAGAAGATATGAAAAGCTCTATATCAAATGCAAGGATTATTATTATTAGAGTCAATGGGGAAGGTGTTGGATCGAGTGGAATCCTGTGCAGTTGGGAGTGAGCTCCACATTGGGGAGGCCATTGGGAGTGTATATATATATATATATATATATTTTTTTTTTACTCTCCCCCCGATTCTCTCCGCAGTCAGTGATGACGGTGCCGGTGAAAGCCCAGACGGCCGCCGGGCCGGTGCAGATCCAGCAGAGCCTCGGGAAGACCATCACTGTCACCGGGATCGGAGCCACGGCCAAAACCACCTCCAACTCCATCAGCAGCACAGCCTCAACCTCGGCCACCACCATCATCCAGAGCATGTCCGGCCAGAGCATAGTACGGCAGGTAGGGTCCCGGCTCGGCTCGCGGCCGAACACTTTCCTCCCCAACTGCGCCTGTAACATCAACAAGTCCTATAGCTCTCAGTGGTTAGAGCCACTCACTCACTCACTTGCGAATGAATGAACGAGTGAATGAACGAATGATCGAGGTTTCGACCTGACCTGCCTGGATTCGAAACACAGGTCTCACCTTACAAAGCAATGAAAGACCTGTGTTTCGATTCCAGGCAGGTCAGGTCAGGTCGAAACCTTGGGTAAGTTTCTGTACTCCACACACACACACACACACACACACACACACACACATACACGTAATATTAATCCCTCCACAAAAAACCCCCCACAAATAATAAAAATGGGGTCATTTTCAATCCACGACTGTGTGTGTGAGGGACACTGCTGTGTGCAATTGGCTGCCGCGTTTCGTCCACAAATATATATATGGTCAATTCACTTTACAGTATATTCTGTGAAGCGCTTTGAGACACAGTCTAGAAGATGTGAAAAGCCGCTATATTAAGTGAAAGGATTATTATTACTAAGTAGTAGTTGTTGTTGTTGTGAATCCTCCCTGTAGGTGGCCATCTCCGGGCCGCTGAGCATGAAGGGAGTGTCCGCGGCCGGGATCCCACTGACCGCCACCAACATCCGCATCCAGGGCAAGGACGTGCTGAGGCTGGCCCCGTCCTCCATCACCACCGACTGCAAGGGCCAGACTGTGCTGCGGATCACACAGGACATGATGGCGACGCTGACCAAAGCCCCCGTCACCACCGTCAAGCTGACCCCGGACATGCTGGGGGGGGCCAAGGGCATCTCGGCCACTCTGCACGTCAGCTCCAAGGATTCCTTGGCCAAAGCCTTCACCAAGACCACCTCCTCTTCTTCCGTCATCTCCTCCGTCTCCTCCTCCTCCTCTTCCTCCTCCACGCTGATGAAAGTGAAACCGGACCTGAAAGCCGCCGAGGCGAGCGCCAACAGCACCGCGTCCATCCGGCTGATGCCGGCGCTGGCCGTGACGGTGGCCGACCAGAAAGCCAAAGCCGGCTCCGCCCCGTGTGCGGCGGAGGCCAAGCCGGGGGTGGGGGGGGCCACCATCAGGATCATGCCGGGGTTGGGGGTCATCCCCCAGAAGGCGGGACACACCGTCTCGGTGACGGCCGGCAAACAGCCGGGCTCGGCCAAGCAGCCGGCGGCGGCGGCGGCCATGTCGACGGCCTCGTCGGTGACCCTGGCCAAGGTCGGCAACACGGGAGCCACCGCGGTCACCGTGGCCACGGCGGGAGTCGGCAGGTCCATCTCCATCGGCAAAGGCACCGCCACCGTCAGGCAGGTCCCCGTCACCGCCACCGTCGTCTCCACCTCGCAGGCGGTAAGGAAGCCGAAAATATCTTAGCTCTCTCTCTCTCTCTCTGTCTCACACTGTCCGTGCTGTGAGCTGGTGGTTTTTTTAAAGTCCCTATAGCTCTCAGTGGTTAGAGCACTCACTCACTCACTCACTCACTCACTCACTCACTCACTCACTCGCTCGCTCGCTCGCCTTAACAAGCATGAGAGACCTGTGTTTCGAATCAAGGCAGGTCAGGGCAAAACTTTGGGCAAATTTCCTTACTACACACACACACACACAGACACACACACACTCCTAATAATAATCGCTCCAAAAAAAACACACACAATAATAAAATTGGTAATTTCAATCCACGACTGTTTGTGTGTGTGGGGGACGCTGCTGTGCGCAATTGGCTGCCGCGTTTCACCCACAAATATATTTCAGTGGATGTTTGGTCCATTTAGATTGCCTTGGATGTGGAGGTAAAACTTATTGATCGACCGAGATAAGCGATACCTCTATATAGTGAGCAGCTCACCTGCCTATATCTACAATCGATGTTAACCTTGTGGATGTCTCTCTCTCTCTCTCTTCAGACTAAACTGCCAGCGACAATCACGGTGCCTCTGTCAGTGCTAAACCAACCGCTCAAAGGCAAAGGCTTGATGGCTGGTCCGATCATCAAGGGAAATCTCGGGGCCAAGTGAGTGATAACTGCCTGGGTCGGTGTGAGGGGGTGGGGTGAGGGGGTGAGGAGGTGGGGGGGGTGAGGAGGTGGGGGGGTGAGGAGGTGGGGGGGTGAGGAGGAGAGTGGGGGCTGGAGGAATAGGAGAGTGAGCGTCACATCCGGGGAATTATATCACAGAAACTCTCGAGTCTGGTGATTGGTTTCCAATTGTGTCAGACAACACACGCCCGACCAAAAAAATTCTCTCTCTTGCATTCTCTTTCTCACACATTCTTTCTCTCTGAGATTAATAGATTTCTTGTGGATTAAGGGATTAAGGGATATGGGGATAAGGTGGGGCAGGCTCGAGGGGCTGAATGGCCTACTCCTCCTAATTCTTATGTTCTTGTGTTCTCTCTTTGTCTCTCGAATTCTCTCTCTGGTATTCTCTCTCTCTCATATTCTCTCTTGCACGTTCTCCCTTATTTATATTCTCTCTCTCTCTACCTCTCTCCCTCTCTATGCCTCTCTTCTCTGCCTCTCTCTCTCCTTCTCTCTGCCTCTCTCTACCTCTCCCTCTCTCTCTCCCCCTGCCTCTCTCTCTTCTTCTCTCTGCCTCTCCACCTCTCTCTACCTCTCCCTCTCTCCCTCTCTCTCTCTCCCCCTGCCTCTCTCTCTTCTTCTCTCTCCCTCTCTCCCTCTCTCTCTCTCTCTCCCTGCCTCTCCCTCTCTAGTATCAGTGGACTTGGCAGGAACATTATTCTGACCACCATGCCGCCCGGGACCAAGTTACTGGCGGGAAACAAACCCGTCAGCTTTGTGACAGCCCAGCAACTACAGCAACTCCAACAGCAAGGCCAGGCCACCCAGGTAAGGGGGAGTCACAGACACAGGACAGCCCTCAGCCCCCAGCCCCCTCCTTAACCCCCTCCTCATTCCCCAGCCCCCTCCTCAGCCCCCAGCACAACCCAACAGGACTCATGGAGTCCTGTAGCTCAGTGGTTAGAGCCGCTCACTCACTCGCCTTACAAACGTGAGAGACCTCTGTTTTTCGAATCCAGGCAGGTCAGGTCAGGGCGAAACCTTGGGCAAGTTTCCTTTCTCCACACACACACACACACACACACACACACACAACACGCCTAATAATAATCCCTCCAAAAAAAACAACCTACAATAAATCATTCATTTCAATCCACGAGTTTATGTGCAATTGGCTGCTGTGTTTCACCCACAATTGTACAGTCAATTCACTTTACAGTATATTCTGTGAAGCGCTTTGAGACGTCGATAAGACGTGAGAAAGCTGCTCTATCAAAATGCGAGGATTATGATTATTATTATTAAGTCGTCGCTTCGAACGCAAGGGTTGCTCTTGGGATTATTACTGTGTGGTGGAGAGAGAGAGAGACTGGAACATTTATATGTACAGAACCACAGGCACACCCTACCCCTCTCACCGGCCATTTACTCTGATTTGGTTTTGTTAGGTGAGGATCCAGCACGTTTCGGCACAACAGCTTCACGCGGGCACAGCCGGCAAATCCAGCTCCACCAAAGCCGGCTCGACCATGGTAGTGACCACCACCACCCCCTCCGTCAAACAGACACCGGATCAGTGAGGGCTGTTCCCAGTTGCCTCGGGGAGTGTGCGAGTGCAAGACATTCATTATTTATTGCCCACGTCTCCACCACTCTCTTGCCCCGACACCCGAGGTGAAGCGTCACCTCGTCCTGGCTTCCGTGTTGGGAGAGATTCCGGTAGCTCAGCGGCTAGAGCGCTGGCCTCGCAAAGCGAGAGAGAGGACTCGGGTTCGATCCCCTGGTGGGTTCAGGGCGAAACCGCAGGCACGTTTCCTTACTGCACACACACACGCATGCACGCACGCGCACACCTACACGCACACCTCTGTTTACCCAGCAGTAAGTAGGAATCTGGTTGGAGTTAGTGGATTGGCGGACCGGGGGTAATAATCCATCCACCCCAAAAAATAAATAAAGTTAATAATGATTTAGTCATTTCAATCCACGGCTGTTTGTGGGGACGCTGCTGCGCGCATTTGGCTGCCACGGTTCACCCACAATAAATATATATATATATATATATATATGTAGTCAGTTCACTTTTACAGTATGTTCTGTGAAGCGCTTTGAGAAGGTCTCATGGGCATGTTAAGGCGCTATATCGAATGCAAGAATTATTATTATATCTCGTCAGACTGTACAGAAAGTGTAATAAAGTGATTTGTGTATGATCTGTGTGCTGAGCAGCTCTCATTAGCAGCCTCTAGACAGGGGATTATTGGAGCTCCTGTAGCTCAGTGCTTAGAGCCACTCACTCGCCTTACAAGCGTGAGAGACCTGTGTTCGAATCCAGGCAGGTTAGGGCGAAACCTTGGGTTTCCTTACTCCACTCACCCACACGTACACACACACACACACACATACAAAACACACGCACACACACATGCCTAATAATAATCCGTCTCAAAATAACACAATAATAAAAAATTGTCATTTCAATCCACGACTGTAGGGGGTGGGGGAGGGGGACGCTGCTGTGCGCAATTGGCTGCTGTGTTTCGCCCACAAAATATATATACAGTAAATTCACTTGACAGTATATTCTGTGAAGCACTTTGAGCCACTATATCAAATGCAAGGATTATTAGTATTATTATTACTGTGATGATGATCGAAGGTAGAATGTTGAAAGAAAGAAAGAAAAATAACTTTTGTTGTGTTGTGTGGATTTGTTTTCACTATAATTGTCCCCACTGGTGGGAGCTGTGGAGACAAGTCACACGTGATGAGGCCCTGATGGCAACTTAACCTCTAGGTTTTAGCTTTAAAGTCCTTCCTCTTATCAGATCAACTTCTTCGCTTCACTCCCAGACATTCCCCCTTTGCCACATCCTCACCTGTCCCACACCCCCCCCGCCCCCCCCTTCCGCCCCGTATCTTTACAGTCACCAATTGCGAGGCTTTTTAGACTTTCTCCGCCTTGCTCAGTGGTTCCCATTCTGAACGGCTTCGAGACACGAGCCAACGCGAAAGGCGCTCGATAAGTCATTCTTTCTGCCCTGACTCTCTCTCTGGAGCTCCACCCTGGTCGGTCGGCCGGCCGGCCTGCCTCCCCCTCTCACGGAGTTTGAAATCCATCTGAAGAGACTTGACCCTCTGGCCGTGCTTTCGGTCGGCCCGCTGTGTCCACCTGCCCCTCACTTTATCCCCCTATCCCTTAATCCCTTTATGACTATATACACTACACTATATACCAGGGTACTAGAGGAGCCAGGGCTGTCTAAGGATTGTTATCGAGCTGACCTTTCACTCGAATGCAAATGTTGTAACTAGTATTTGAATGAAGTACCTGAGATTATCAATAGAAGTTGGATTAACACTGGCTATGTGATAGCCTGGCTCAGTGTGTGATAGCCTGGCTCACTCAGTGGCTGTTTCTGGGACGTTGCTGCGCTCAAATTGACTGCTGTGTTCGCTCACAGAAGTGTGCAGTCACTACACTGTGGTCCCCAAGCCTTGGCTCTTGCCAACCTGCGCTGGGTCCCAACCCCTGAGTGTTCAGCGCCTTGGGATGTCTCTCCCGACGCGAAAGGCGCTCTGTCCTGGTGTCTGTGGGTGGCAGAGGGAGAGAGAGAGAGGGAGAGACTGACTGCTCGCTGGGTGATTGTTACACGGACTGGCTCGGCGGGTTCCAAGCCTTTGTAGCCAAGCTCTGCCCTCAGGCTCCTCAGCCTGGGATGGAATGTGCGAGCGACACACACAGACAGACACACACACACATACACAGAGACACAGACACACACACAGAGACACAGACAGACACACACACACACATACACAGAGACACAGACACACACACAGACAAATATACACACAGACAAATATACACACAGACAAACAGACTCACACACACACACACACACACACACACACACTGCCTCACCGGGACAACTCAGGGCGGCCTGTCACCATGGCAGCTGATTGGGGGGGGGAGCAGGTGAACGGGCAAACGGTTGGGGACAAGCCAAGGAGGAGGAGGGGATGGGATGGGGAGAGGGCTAGTGGGTGGGGGTGAGGTGTGTGGGGGTCTCTCTTCCACCTTCTCCCCCCTTCACGGTGACAAAGAGGCCCGAGCCGCGACCAGACGTTTAAAAAGAATTCCAGAAACTTTCAAACGAAAGGTTTTTAGCTTAATTTAATTTAGACGCAGAAAGATGGCCGCAAATAAAACAGGGGAGGGGAGCAGCTGAGCGATGGCTGGGGGTGTGTGTGTGGGTGGGAGGGTGGGGGGAGACAGGTTATATATCATCATCTTCATCATCCTCATCATCAACTACGTGCAGTTACTTCGCTCCTCCACACCGGGCAGAGGGTGTTGTAAAAAAAAAAGGGCCAGAGAGATCAGGGCTGGTGATCGATCATGACGGAGAGATGTGGTCCAATGATTGGGAGAGGCCGGGCGAGGGTTGGAATTCCGGGCTGGAAGAAGCCACTTTCACTCATCGTCGGAACCGTTCAGCAGGGAACGCTGGGAAGTCTCCAGCGGAGACTTGAGTTTGCCCAGCTCCAAACCTCCCTCCTTCTTGGCCTTCATGTGCAGGCAACTGGGAAGTGAGTAGACAGCAAAGGTAAGTCAGGGCTGTGTCGTGTCACTAACTGTGTGTGCGTCTGTGTCTGTGTGTACGTGTGAGTGTGAATGTGCATGGTCTGTGAGGGTGTGTGGGACGTCCTCCCGACGTGAAAGGCGCTTTATAAATGTGATTTTGTTGTTGTATGAGCGTGAGTCTGTGTGTGTCTGGCAGCTATGCTGGGTTGGTCAGTCAGTCAGTCACAAGTGTGTAGGCTGTCTGTGTGGTGTGTGCTGTGTTGGTGGGTGTATTGGTGTGTGTTGGTGTGTATTGGTGTGTGTTGGTGTGTGTTGGTGTATGTTGGTGTGTGTTGGTGGGTGTATTGGTGTGTGTTGTGTTGGTGTTGGTGGGTGTATTGGTGTGTGTTGGTGTGTATTGGTGTGTGTTGGTGTGTGTTGGTGTATGTTGGTGTGTGTTGGTGGGTGTATTGGTGTGTGTTGTGTTGGTGTTGCTGTGTTGGTGTCGGTTTGAAGTGCTCTGAGACGCCGCCCGGCGTGAAGGGCGCTACATAAATTGAAGTTGCTGTTGTTGTGGTGTGTTGGTGTATTGTGTTGGTGTGGGCTGTGTACTCACCAGTAAACCAGTGTGTAGTTGAACCCGATGATGAGGAGGGATACAGCGTAATGCCAGCAGAAACACATGGTGATGAAGGTGATATTTCCGTGGTCGTCGCCCGCCCAGACTGGGCCCCCACGAGGCGGGAATAGGACAAACCCGATCTAAAACCACAGCAAATTTCAGCCCCATAAAATCCATAGTCAGCCAGCCAGCCAGCCAGCCAGCCAGCCAGTCACAATACTTTTTACAGTATATGTCGTCTCGCAAGAAAAAACCCTTAAGTGCTCTGGGATGCTGCCCCATTACGAAGGACAAACGCAAGTTGTTGTTGTTGTGGCATAATAATAATAATTGTTGATAATAATAATCCTGGCGTTTGATACAACGGATTTTCACGCATGTCTTCAAGACTGTCTCAAAGCGCTTCACAGAATAGACTGTAAAGTCAATTGACTGTATATTTATTTGTGGGAGAGTAAAACGCGGCAGCCAATTGTGCACAGCAGCATCCCCCCCCCCCCCCCCCCCCCCCCAACCTCCCCCCACCTCACACACAAACAGTCATGGATTGAAAATGACCAATTTTTATTATTGTGCATTTTTGGGGGGGGACGGATTATTATTGGGCGTGTGTGTGTGCGTGTGTGTGTGTGCGCCCGCATGCGTGCGAAGTAAGGAAATTTGCCCAAGGTTTCACCTGACCTGATCTGACTGGCCTGGATTCGAACTCGAAATACAGGTGTTCTAACCACCGAGCTAACAGAGCTTTCGAGACGTCTCGTCTTGTCTCAACAGAGGGCGCAGAGCTTTACTGTGAGCGAGAAGACGGTTGGAGGGGGGAGGTGGGGTGGCTTAGGTTTTGTCAAATGGACGGGCAGACAAGCGAGAGCGAGAGTGAAGTATATCCAGAGAGTGGGTGGGAGGGTGGGTGGGTGGGTGGGTGCGAGGGTGGGTCGTTGGGAGGGTGGGAGGGTGTCTGACCTGCCAGAACCAGGTCCCCTGCAGGATGGCGAGGCTGGCGCGGAACATTTCCAGGACGATGTGGTCTCTCAGGAAGACCTCCAGGGCGATGGTGAAGGCTCCTCCGAACACGGCCGTCAGCAGCAGAGAGTGAATGTGGACGTCCAGGGGGGGGCGGTTGTGGAGGTGGAAGTAAAAGAGGAAACCTGCGGACCAAACGAGAGAGTGAGTAAGAGAGAGAGAGAGGCGGTCAGTGTAACCGCCAGCGAGAGCGTATGTGTGAGTATGTGTGTGAGAGTGTTTGTGTGTGTGTGTGCCAGTGGCTTGTGGCATGTCAGAATGTTGGGTGTCCTGTTGGCGTACAGATGTGTTGGCGTGTGAGAGATTGGCGTGTGAGGGGTTGGTGTTGCTGTGTGAGGGGTTGGCGTGTGAGGGGTTGGCGTGTGAGGGGTTGGCGTGTGAGGGGTTGGCATGTGAGGGGTTGGCGTGTGACATATTGGCGTGTGAGGTATTGGTGTTGACGTGTGACATGTTGACGTGTGAGTTATTGGTGTTGACGTGTGACATGTTGGCATGTGAGGTGCTGGTGTTGGCGTGTGACATGTTGGCATGTGAGGTGCTGGTGTTGACGTGTGACATGTTGGCATGTGAGGTGCTGGTGTTGGCGTGTGAGAGGTTGGCGTGTGAGTTGTTGGTGTTGGCGTGTGATTTGGCGTTGGCGTGCGTGACGTGTTGGCGTGTGGGAGTGCGAGGTCTTTCCGGGTGAGCCCTGGGGAAGAGAGCCGCTGACCTTCTATGAAGACGGCCAGGGAGAGAGCCAGTCTGTCCAGCCCCAGGGGCAGCCTCGGGCCGGCCTGACTCAGGATGTCCACGAGGCCGGACACACCGAAGAACAGGTACATGGTGCTGTGCTGCCAGTTCATCAGCTTCACCCATGAGTGGCTCTCCCCAGACACCAGCCACAGGTGTGGTCCATCAGGAACAAACTGCTCAGCCAGGATTCCTGCAGCTCAGAGAGGGAGGGGGAGAGTGGGAGAGTGGGGCAGAGAGGGAGACAGAGAGGAGAGGAAAGGGAGGAGGGGGAGATGGAGGAGGTGGAGGAAGAGAAGGAGAGAAGGGTTGGGGAGAGGGTGGGGGAGAGGGGTGGGGAGGAGGTGGGGGAAATGGAGGGAGAGAAGGGGTGGGAAGGGAGGGAGGGAGAGTGGGAGGGAGGAAGAGAGAGAAGGGAGAGAAGGGATGGGTAGGGAAAGAGATAGAGAAGAAGGTGGTGGGGGAGGGCAAGAGAGAGGAAGGGAGGAGAGGAGGAAAGTCATTCAATCCTGCTCAGTGTGGTTCTCTCTCGAATAGTTCCACCCTTCATACTGGCCTCCCCTCCCACTCACTCTCTCCTTTTCTCACCTCCTTCAACTGTTCTCCAGCCAGAACAGGTGGAACAGGTTTTGATGACAGAAATCGCCCAATAATAATGATAATCCTGGCCTCATTGGTGAGGTCTCAAAGCGCTTCACAGAATTCACACCGTAAAGTGGATTGTCTGGGTATTTTAATGGGCGAAACAGGGCAGCTAATGGCGCGCGCCAGTGACCCACAAACAGTCATGGATTGAGTGAGCGAGTTATTATTAACTTTTATGTTTTGGGGGGAGAGCGACTGAACCTGTGGAGCTCCTGCAGCTCAGTGGTTAGAGCGAGTGCTCGCTCGCCTTACAAGCGTGAGAGATCACTGTTCAGGGCAGGTCCAGATGAAACCTTGGGCAAGTTTTCTTTACTCCACACACACACACACTCACACAAACACACACACACACAAACACACACTCACTCACACGAACACACACACACAAACACACACTCGCTCACCCAAACACACATTCGCTCGCACAAACACACACACACGCCTGTTAATAATCCATCAAAACAAGAAGAATAATAAATTGGTCATTTCAACCCACGGCTGTGTGTGTGTGTGTGTGTGTGGGGGGGGGGGGGGGGGGGGTGGGGGGGAGACGCTGCTGTGCGCAATTGGCTGCCGTATTTCACCCACAAATACAAATACTGAATACAATCAATTGATTTACAGTATATTCTGTGAAGCGCTTTGAGACACAGTCTAGAAGACGTGTAAAGCCGCGATATCAAAACGCCAGGATTATTATTAATATTAGTAGTGTTGTTATCGTTCCCCCCAATGAATCGACGACAATTTACCGCTGCAGTAAACAGAGAAACTCGCCTGAGGTTTAGTTTCCCCCAGACAGACAGGGAATCGAACCCAGTTTCCTCCGGCTCGAGAGGTGAGCGCTCTAACCCGCCCGAGCCACAGGTCCGTGCTGTCGTACTCACCCACCACGGAGAAGAACACTTTGAGGGCGCCCTCGACCAGGTCGATCCGGCTAAAACATGGCTTTGAGGTCGCACAGCATCCCTTCCTTGTCACTTTCCTCCCCAGGTATTTGAGCGGAAACTTGATCGACCACCAGAGGCCGAACAGCAGGAAAAAACTTCCCGGCAAAGCGTGGCCCTTAAAGTTAGCCATAGTGGAGGTGGGGGGGGTGGGGGGGAGGTGGTGGTGGGCAGGGACCTGGGCAGAGAGAGGAGGGAGGGAGTGGTGGGGGAGAGAGAGAGAAACAGGGAGGGAGGGGGGGGAGAAAGGGAGAGAGTCGAGATTAGTTATTTAATGGTATACGATCATTCGGATTATTGTTAGGATTGTTCTGATCATATCAAATCTTATCATATCAAATAAACCATTGATTAAGATCACTCTCCCCTCTCCCCCCACCTCCCCACACAACTGGAAGGACTTCTCAAAGCGCTTTGCGAGTGTATCTCTCTCTCTCTCCAAATGTCCTGGCTGATAGTCCCTACCCACCCCACCCACACCCCACTCCCCATACACCCCCCCTCTCCCCATACATCCCCCTCCAACACACTCACACACCCACTCATATACACACACACACAACCCGCCCCCAGATAACATGGCTTGTTCACTTGACTTCATGGCTGTTGCTATGTGCAAATTGGCTACTCTGTTCATCGAGCAAAAACAGACACAGACACACACACACACACAGTCACTACACTCTCGAGGCTGCAATCCTGCAAAAGCGCTTTGCGACGCCCTCCGGAGGTGTGTGTTGGAGTGGATGTGAGGATGATTTATTGCTGCGGCTGCCAGAGTCACTGCAGATGACTCATGGTTTACACGGCTGGTTAAGCCGGTTAATCATTAATAGCCGATTGGTGAGTAACCAGGAAATAAATCATCTCTCGCAGCTCAGCTCGACTAGACTGACACCCAACAACAACAACATTACACTTTTATATATATAAGTATAGAGAGAGAGAGAGAGAGAGAGCACATCAGGAGGATGTCCCAAGGCGCTGGGAAACATGATAACCAGAGCCAATACAACCCACATCCAAACCAGCCTCACTCAGCAACTCCATCCCACACACAGTCACTTACCCTCCCTCCCTCCCTCACCTCCCCCAAAGCCTGCGTCAAGTCCTTCCTCTTCGACAACACCTTTGGTCACCCTCCTACCCCCACCCTCCCTGCTAATTCTGGTAGATAATTCCTCCCCTGTTCTCCCCCTCCACCCTCCGCCCCTCCTCCCCGTACAATTGCTTGTTCGCTTCGGGACTGTGTGTTTTGTGGGTTTGTTTGTGTTGTGGGCACAGCAAAGGGGACTGTTGTGTTTGGCGTTACTCTGACCTCCGAGGCAGTCAGTGGCAGGCTGCAAGGTCAGGGGCTGAGAGACTCTGTGCTCATTACTCAGCTAACTAACCGTGACCGTTGGCTGCCATGTTAATTGAGCTGCAAATTAGCGGCTTTCCATCCCTGCGCCGTGACTGAACATAGAGGCATGTAAAACCTCGGTGTGTGTGTGTGTATACGTGTGTGTGTATAAGTATGTAACACACCAACCAACAATAACTCGCACTTATATAGCACCCTCCACACAGGATAGCGTCTCAGAGCACATACACACACATACCACACGTACACACACACCACACGTACACACACACACACCTAGGTACGTGCGTTTACATGTCTGCATCACGCAGACACATTCCTGATTTCCACACTCCGATCTCTCTGTATGTGTGTGTGTGTGTGTGTGTCACTCGTTTACTCGGCATATGAACAGTCACAGATCACGCTGACCCCGTTCTGTGTTACCGATCACAATTAAGTCTCGTGACTTCTCGAGTCCTCCTCAGTAGGGAGGTTCCCTCCACTCTTGAGACAGAAAGATTTGTGGCTTCAAGTCCCAAAGTCTAGACTGTGTGAACGCCCCTGGTTTATAAGATGACAGACAGACACCCCAGTGAGGTTCTGTGGGAATCACACATTGATGGAGGTCCCGTCTTTCAGGTTAAATTGTAGCTCAGTGGGTTAGAGCACTCATTTACACGCGTGAGACCTGTGTTTCGAATCCAGGCAGGTCAAGTAAGGGCGAAACCTTGGGCAAGTTTCCTTACTCCACACACACACACACACATCCAATAATAATCACTCCAAAAAAAACCACACAATAATAAAATTGGTCATTTCAACCCACGACTGTTTGTGGGGGGGACACGTTTCACCCACAAATATATGTACAGTCAATATATATAAAGTACTGTATACTTTACTGTATATTCTGTGAAGCGCTTTGAGACACAGTCTAGAAGATGTGAAAAGCAGCTGTATCAAAACGCCAGGATTATTATTGAAGGCCCACCCTTCTGCTTGTTCAGGTGGACTTTGGATCCAATTAGGGGAGGAAATTTCTCTCTCTCTCTCTCCTGATAATTTGAATGAAATAATTTTCACCGCTCGCTTCAGGACTGTTTGCGAGACATCACTGTGCGCCATTTGGCTGCTGCGTTTGCTCACAAAACGCACAGTGAACGCGCTAAATCCCATCGAAACTGTTTGACATTTACTTCCTCTACGCGCACGACAAGGCACTGTATCAAACGTACAAATTATGTGTTAGTGTCACAGTGAAGAAAAATCTGCCTTTTCTTTCAGCGAAACACATTTAAGATTTAAACTGAAGTAAAGCTCAGGTTATTAACATGACATTCTCCGTTCTAGGAACAATAAGGTTTGTTTCTATTAACTTTAGTTCCTTGTTCTGGGCAGTTCAACAACCTCTGTCCCAGATTAAACACCCCGTCACTCACACACACACACGTATACACACACACGTATACACATGCACACACCTGTATCTATACACACTCACACACATCTCTTACACACACGCGCATTCCTTGTACACATGCATACACAGTTACTCACACATGTATACACACACAGTCACACATGCACACACACGAAAACCCAGTCACACGCACACACACATGCACACAGTCGCACACATACACACACGCAGACACACGACATGCACACACAAGTCACACGCACGGACACACAAACCTCCCAAAAAGTCACCTTCACAGCAAACACTCACCTGTGGGATTTAAGTTTGTTGAATTCTCTCTCGTTCTCGCTCTCGCTGTCTTTCTCTTCCTCTGCCTCTCAACTCAGCCCCAGAGGAAAGGACGTCCTCCTGGCTCGTCTCTGTCTCTGCCTCTGGTTTCTCCTGCGGAGTTTCACCACGAGCCAGGTGAAGGTGTGAATAGCACCTGTCTGTGTGTGTGTGTGTGTGTGTGTGTGTGTGTGTGTGCCCAGGTTCCCCTCTGCTAACCGCACCCTGCCTTACGCCCCAGCGCTGCTCTCAGCAGCAACACCTTGTGGCTTCACATCCCAAACGCACCTGTCCTTCCTGCCAGAGGCTCATTCATAAAATAAAACACACACAACCCGGTAGCTCAGTGGTTAGAGGGCTGGCTCGCTCGCTAAGGTTCGATTCCCGGGGAGTCCGGGAGAAATGTTGTTCAGGTTTCCTTCACAACACAACACCCCTGCGTTTAACCAGCGGTAAGTAGGAACCCGGTTGATTGGGGGATCGCTTTGCGGGACTGTTTGTGGGATTCCTGTAGCTCAGTGGGTTAGAGTCACTAGCTCGCCTTACAAACGTGAGAGACCCGTGTTTCGTATTCAGGCAGATCAGGTCAGAGCGAAACCTTGGGCAAGTTTCTTTACTCCACACACACACACACACACACACATACACACACACACACACACACACACACACACACACACACACACACACACACACACACACACACACACACATACGCTTAATAATAATAATCTCTCAAAAAAACACAATAATAAAAATTGGTCATTTCAATCCTCGACTGTGTGTGTGGGGGACACTGCTGTGCGCAATTGGCTGCCACGTTTCTCTCTCCCACAAATATATATCCAGTCAATTTACTTTACAGTGTATTCTGTGAAGCGCTTTGAGACGTAGATAAGATGTGAAAAGCCGCGATATCAAATGCCAGGATTATTATTGTTACAATGTTGGGAGTTTAGAAGATTGAGGACATTTAAAAGGGATTTAGGTAAAATTGGAGCGGGCTTGGGGCGCACACACACACATACTTACACACACACACACACACACATATACACACATGAACACATATGCACACACACAATAATAATAATCCTTGCATTTGTGGGTATAGCGCTTTTTTTTCAACGTCTCAAAGCGCTTCACAGAATGTACTGTAAAGTGAATGAACTGTATGTATATATATATATATTTGTGGGTGAAACGCGGCAGCCAATTGCGCACAGCAGTGTCCCCCCCCAACCCCACACACACACAAACAGTCGCGGGTTGAAATGACCAATTTTTATTATTGTGGTTTTTTTGGGGGACGGATTATATATAGATATATATATACACACAGTATATATGCACAGTAACCAAGGTGAGACACGGCGAGGTTATGCTGGTTTGTGACACTAGGCGGCAGCTTTGGCCCAGGTCGGGGCAGGAATCTCTGCCCAGGTCTCCCCCATCAGGTTTAACTTCAAAACACATTTCCTCAAACCTTCTGTCACCGTCGCTGTCAC